>JANRGV010000051.1:90206354-90222574 GCA_024734035.1 Alethe castanea | reverse complement strand
CTTCCCTGAAACTTCCCTTCCCTGAAACTTCCCTTCCCTGAAACTTCCCTGAAACTTCCCTGAAACTTCCCTTCCCTTCCCCTTATCTGCTCATCTGCAGGTTTTTTCTTGATTTTAGATTATTTTCTAGAAAAGGTCACCTGTGAAGTGCATCTGACCAGCAGAGGTTATGTTCATTGTGGCTATGATGACTGCTCATAGCATCTGCTTTATGCTTCATGTCAGAAATAAACACTAAAATTTATATTTAGATAGCACTGAATAAATAAAAAACACAAGGCACATAAAGAAAAAAATGTCACACCAACAAATAACAAATTTGTTCACCCTGTCTTAGCTCTTGGCACCTGAAATTGAAGACAAAGTGTGGACTTTGAAGGCTGCTGAAGTAATGACATTCTGCTGTTGAACATCATGTTCATAACAAGCTGTTAAGATGGCACGACCTTGTTATCACCTGGGGAGTGAGCTGTAATTCCTATGCATTTAAACTGGCAGACAGGATTAATTATGTCCAGCTATGTACATTCATCAGTGTGAAGAATTACTTATATTTATATCAGACTCTTTATACCAGGTTAGTTTTCATACTACACCATGACATGGAGCTTTTTTACTCAATGAAGTTCAGTTGTTGAGCTAAACTGGTTACAGATTAAATTAAAAGATGTTCCCAATGTCATTTTGATCTGGAGATATTTTTTTCTCTAATAAATTTCACATGCTATATGTTGTACTAATCACCATTTTTCCTTGGGTTATGGTACATTTTCTATTAGTGTATTGAACTGCACCAGTTATTAGCATTATGCAGGGAGTGGGCAATTATATGATTCAAGGACTGCATATATGAATGCAAACTACTCAAATAGGACCATGGTCTCTCTTAAACAGTCATGCAAGAAAATGCAGGTAGTGCCTGGGGGAAGAACAAGAGACACTTCAGTTCCATGTATGAAAAACATCATACATGTGTACAACTGGCAAGACTGCAGTAATCTTAGACTTGTTGCCCTGGTTCTAACAAGTCTATGGTTATGAACTTAACATGTGGTATGCTCTTCATAAAACAATTCTGCCATTGTCAAACTTCTTTGCACAGACAATGAACAAATTTATTGAACTATGGCCACTGAGCATAAAAATTCAGTCTCTAGGGATTACTTTTTGTTTGCCAGAACCTGATCTGTTTCCAGGACATTTGAGGACTTTTCACAACTGCAAAACATCTAATTGTGGCTATGGGATAAATAGGGGGAGGAAACCACCTCCCCCCCCGCCCCCGCTCCCCCCAACCCTATAGCTGTTAAAATTTCACAGAATATTGCATATGCAGAATTACCTATTCTTTTTTTACATGTAGCAGATTTGTGGCACATACAGGGCAAGATCCCTTGCTATGCATAGCAATGCTTACTGCAACAGAAGGAGCACTTCAATAGATACCATGAGCCTTGGCTCACATTTAAAATTTCAAAGGTTATTGCCTTTTTCAGCAGCAGATATAACTTTGCTAACTTTCAAAAGTTCTGGGACAGTAGAAGTCACTGCTCAAAAAGAGCATTGGGAATATAAGGTGATATAAAAAACAAAGGAATGATGTGTGAGCTCCTGTTTTCAGACCACACTTTGGATGCATGAACTACCACTCTTCATTTGATGCATAAATGTATATATGGGTGAACTCCTCCTCTATATGGACAAACAAAAGAAATCTGAATGCTAAATCATTTGCATAACTAAGCAAAGTATTGTTTTCATTGCAGTTGTGCAACCCCATTGATTTGATGAGATGAAATGAAGATTCTAATCAACATGTAATGTGAATGTGTTGTTATCTGAAGATTCAAATTCTTAACAGGACTTATTTTTGGTCCCAGCTAATTAAATATTAGGCACTAAAGGCTGAGACAATAATGCAAGAAAAAACATGATCCTAAGTCACCTAGCACAGAAGTCACCTGAAATCATTAAGCAACTTTCTTCTTGGCCTAAAAATTCATTTATAGCTGTATTTCTGCTGCTCTAGCTACTCAGAATAATCCCTACTCAGTGTGCTTGAGCACACAGGTTCCTGCTTTCCCTCCATTCCACACTGGGATCAGTGTCTGTGCAGTGCCTGACAGTTCAAGCACACAGAGAAGAAAGGAACTTCCCACAGGGAAGCCGTGAGACCTGATCCCTGACTCCTGTAGTATTTCATTTGCTTTTCTTCTGTTTCCAATTCATGTCTGTATTCTGTCCCTGTTCCCAGAACCATTCACACATTTTTTTAATTGAACAGACGTTGGAATTCAAGAAATAATTTTTTTTCCATTTTCTAATGTACGGACTTAGATCCCAGTAGTTAGGTCTTCTTCCCTGGAAAAACAAAATGTGCATTTTTGATTAATTTAGACAAAGAGCACATGGAATTCTGGCTTGCCACTTCCTAAAGAAGTGCTCTCACTAAGGGCTTTTAAGAGTAAAGGGCATAATTTCCTATTGCTTTAACATCAGTATCTTAGGAAAGAGACCACTGACTTTTTCAAATAATGTTTTATAGGTGTCTACACCTGTAAAATACTTCTGTCTTGATTAGGCAGTATAACCTCTTCCAGGCCCCAAATCACACACACAAACACCAAAAAAGGATATGATTTCAGTCCCATCTTCAGCACAGCTTGTCTCAAGGGGTGTAGGTAGTCCTCTTCCCACTTCTGTTGTAAATCCTTGAATTCTGGGTTGCCAGTTCAGAATGGTAACAAATCAGCTAAAAGGCAGTGTCAGCCTGGTAGTAATTGGTAAGATCTTAAGTCCAAAGGACCTAGGAAAAAGGTAGGCAGTCTGCCCTGAAGTCTGAAGTATGTAGGAAAAATTTGGTCAGCCTGATCTGGTTAGGCAGAGAGACAGAGTGACTTTCAGGTAAGAAGGAGCACAGAGAACTGAAGCTCTCCTTGAAAAAAGATACTGGCAAGAAATAAAATATGCACATGGACAATTAGATTTAATTTCATGAGAGAGAGTCATAAAAAGATAAAAAGTGGCTGTTGGATCTCAACTTTTACCCCATCATTATAGAAAAATAGGGTTTCACAATATATTCAGAGTCTGGATGATAAATCAAATGTTTCCCCCTTATCTCCCAGAAGAATCTGTGAATAATCTGCCTAAGCTGCTTATAAATATATCAATTAATTGAAGCAATATAACTCCATTGCACACTTTATTATTCTTATCTTTTCTTTTTTCCAGGATTTTTTTTCCTAGCAACTAACCTGAATGTATTTGTAGCTGAAATTAGTGTTGTCCTGTTTTTCTCCATGAACCCAAAACACATTTTTTTTTTTTTCCTTGCTTCTTTGACAGAGTAATGTGAAACAGTTTTTACTTTCTTGGGGGCTTGTATGACATCTTCCCTCAAATTTCTCTTCTTTAGTCAAAACAAGTCTTGCCCTAAACCAGATTTTTTAACTTCCAGAGTCGTCTATTTTTTCCCCTCATGTGCTCTAAAACTGTACAAATTATTCTAGCTAAGGCTGTAACAATGATGAACTGATTGAAGAACTACTTATAATTATTTTCTTGTTCATGTGTCTAAATACGCTCTACGCCTCTCCTATGACAGTTACAGTTGGCTCATGTTAAATTCACATTTATGTCAAGCTTCTTTCAAAAAGAAAGGCTGTTAGTTTTATAGTATATCTCTGCTGCTGATTATTCCATCATGAGTGTAAAGGCTTATCTTTGTTCTTATTGTGCCTCATTTTTTCAGAACCTTTTTTCAGTCTGTCAAAATCAATTCCTAATCCTGTCTTCTGTTTTTTTGCCATTCTACGCTGTCTTCAAGTCTGTAAATTTTACAAGTCTTTCACTTCTATTGTCTAGATATCAGAAGAAATATTAGAGAGGACTAGATCCAGCAGGAAAACAGTATATGTGATATTACCTATTTTACTGAACTTGAAGTTACTGGTGTTTATTATAATAAAACTGCAAACTAGAATGATGGATTTAATTCTAAAAGTGAGGTGCCTTAAGGTATATTGCAAGCCCAGAAAAAAAAACAAAAACTCGGGAAGATCAGACTTCATTTGAAATTGCAGAAACAAGGGATAATTCAGTGAGGAATTCCTTTCTAACCTTAAATTTACGGGAACCATGTTAACCATGGCATTTTACCAGATGTAATTATCACAGATCAGATAACAATTGGAATTTAAGATCCAAAACTACAGATAGGACTTCTGGAAGATGCAGTTAAGCATATGCAAAGCTTAATTAATAAATTAATTATTTTCTGTATTAATATGCAGAAATCACCTAAGAGAGGCTGGAAGTACAAAGAAAGAGAAATGTGTGTGCACTTAGCAGATCAAGAGGGACAGGCAGCTGGAAAACAGATTCTATAAAGTAGAAATGCTCAGATCAAACAGCAAAAAAATACCAAAAGCAAAGTGCACGAGAGATGGGAACATGCAAGGCCAAATTGATGCCTTTTGGGTTTTGCTTTTTTTCCTTTTATATGTTCTCTGTATTGTTCACACATCTATTTGTAACTTTGTCACCTATTGTATTAGTAGCTAGTTTTCCCAGTACTTTTTCTTGGCCTTTCCCAGAGCAGGAAGACAAAACAAATTCCAGAGCCCCAAACCCTGGGAGGTACAAGGCCCTGATTCCCTTCCTGGGAACCAAGGCTGAGAACAACTCTTGGACATTCTCATGGACAAGGCACAGCTGGTGCTGAATGGGGACTCCAGAGAAGCACCTTCACCTGGGGTGGAATTTCATCACCACTTGTCCTCCTAATTGGTGCTTTTTATCAATTATCCTAATTTCCTAAAACTTTTAAATGTGTGCTCATCCCCGTAGGGGTGGGCTTTTGTGGACATCTTTCCATAACTGCCCCTGAAGGCCTTTGAACAAAGATCCCCTTTTCTATTACCTCTTTATTAAAATTATCTTGAGTTACCCTTTCCAGGTTGGAATAAGGGCAACAAAATTATGTCTGAGATTTAGAAATGCTGCAAGAACAGTGAGAAATCTAACAACTTCTGAAAAATTCACAAGACAGAGCAAGAGGAACAGAAGCAGCAAAACACAGAGTGAGGAGGTGAGTGGAATGTGTGAACACAGAACACAATTAATTAAAACTGCATAGAAACCCTAAGTGGCTTTAATCTCGTCTTTCTACAGTAGTCAAAAAAGTGAATTGTATTTTATAATGTAGAATCTCTCTGCTATCAGTGGTAAGAAATATGTTCACATAAAAATGAGCATAATATAACATTGCAGACTGGGGTATGGGTAAGTGCAAGACAGGGCTCTGTGGAACCCCAGTAAAATCATATAAAGTAAAGAAGCTGAATAAAGAACAGTTCTTGTTAGTGGTTGTCAATGTCAGAATTTGGAAGCCAGCACAGAGAGAGATGAGAAATATTCCTGTTTTCAACAGTCAAACTCAGGAGCAGGAGAAGTAGAAACAAATTCATAAATATGCTGTACATTGTCTAGAGGGAAGGTGCAAGTGATGGTCAGAGCTGTCTAATCGTGCCTACAGGCCAAAGAGGTAACTGTAAGCCAAAAGCACAAGATTCACACAGTAAATATCACAGCAAACTTGTTCATGCTTGAAGTATTCATGAGTTATCCCAGCTGTAATTGTTCTACAGTATAAGATGGAGCTTTGTTCAAATCCACTGAGCTTGTGCTGCTGTTTGGAGATTATAGAGAAGAAGAATAAATAAAATAAATTTACAAGTGTTTTGGGATATCAGTAGGAGTGGGAAGGTTCCCAGGAGCTTATTCCAGCTGCTATTTGCAATTACATACTTTTCAGTTATGAAGTTATAGGATATATGTAAACCTTAATGCTCCCACAGGCAGGGGGTGGATAAACTGAGGTGATTGGATACAGAGCAACTATCAGTTCAAGAGGTGAAGGCTGTAAAATGCTGTTCCTACTTGAAGCCTGGCTTACACTTTCCTTCCTTTAGTATCTCAAGTGAGATATTGGCCGTTTACATGAATGAACGATACTCTGTATTTTGGCACATCCATAAATGTTCCGTTGACAGACATCTCAATCCAGCTAGAATTACTCAGACTGGTAGGACTACTGTCAGCTCCTTATGTCTGTAAGGGTAATGTCTGTATTAGTATAAAATCATTCTAGAGTGCCAGCTAAAAGGCCAGTAAAGTTCTAGGTCCACCAAGACTGTTACTGATATTACAGAAATTATCAAATTTCATTGCTTGAGCTACCTTTCTACTTAAAACCAACATACATCAGTTTTTTATCATACAGGGAGGGATTTGCCTCTATGTAGGTGAAGTTAAGCTGCTTATTTTTAAAAGAAAAGAAATTTGTTCAGTTCCAATGTATTCTTCCAGCGATTTCCTTTCTAAAACACCAAATGAGTCAAAATAAATACAAGAAAATCAGTGGGATATTCTACTAGGCTAATAAAATGTAATTCACTTGGAAGGAGTAGGCAGTCTGTTACTTGCCATGTCTTACTGGAGGAGTGTAGGCAGGCTGAAGCAGAGAAAACTCAGAGATCTTTCCATTGCTCAGTGGATGGAGCCAGTAGAGGTCTCAGACTGTCTTTACAGAGATGAAGGCACAAATACTTTTTGAATCATACATGGAAATCTGCAAGATTTTGAACTGGTTGCAGTTCGTATATATAGGTTTTATGTATATAAATGGTCTGGAATTAAACTTTTAACACTGAGGTGCTGAGCCAATACCATGTGGTCAGTGCAATTATTAATGTTGTTCTGTCCAAAAGGTTCCTGTTGGAGGTTTAATAACCGAAACACAGTCAAGACACTCTTGTATTGGAAAATGAAAGGCAGTTTGTGTATTTTTAAATACTTTTTCACTAAGAAATACTCTGAAGTCTGCTGGACAGAGTGACAGAAAAGATGTTAGAAAGTTGAATTGTATAAAACTTGTCAGTGAATGAAGAGTGCAAAATGGATTCAAATTAGTTATGCCCTAAAATGTGATTTGATGTGATTATGCGAAAATGCTGTTTGCTCAAGGGTGTCACAGCTCTCTGATACAAATCCTTGTATAAGCATTTGGAAGAATCAGAGGCATGATCAGGTTGTGTGAAATGACACAGGTCACATAGCCAAAACCTGTTTAATTTTTGCTTTGAAAACCATTATCCAATGGGAATATATGGAGCGTTCTCAGTTTTTATTGTTATTAAATATCTAGATTAGCTTAATATTCTGGAAAATGATTACAAACTAAATAGAAAGTCATATGAAGGAGTAAAATGTACTGTTTACTGGCTTTAGTTTGGCACTATGTTGCTATTAAATCAATCTTGGCTACCATTGCAGATCGAGATCACAGCAGCGGTCAACAAAATTAGTGTCCAATTTTCTGTTCTATTACAGCATTAATACCTAATTTCACTGGATATCCAATGTTTATCAACAAAATCAAGTGACAACCATGTGTTAAATATTAATGAGTGTCATACAATTTACTCATCTTGATTATTATAGCTTTCACTCAGCTACAATGGAAAAATAGGTTTTGTTTTTTTTCTTGTTGGGACAGGGCCTCCAAAATGTGTTGTGCATTTGTGGTATTACACTAGAGCCTGAAACGGAAAATATTCATCCACTTGGGCAACTTTTGTACAGTATGATCATAGTATTGGGATAGAAAGTAATGATTAAGTAATTACACTCTTTTGTAACTGCTGTGTTTCTTTTCCAGGGTAATACATAGACAGAAAAGACAGTCTTTTTCAGAAAATACCAAGGAGAGTAACCAGGTCACAAAAAGTGTTCGGGAAATAAGAAAAATAAAGTAAATACTATGTTGGATCTACAGGACTTCAAGGCACATGAAAATTCTTTCTGAAGAGGTGTGGCATTACAAAAGTTTGTTACAATTAATGGCAATAGGTCTTTTGTCAGAAAATACCACTAACTTTAAAATTACCTCCTTTATTTTAGTTGAATAGGGGAAACACCGATGAGAGAAAAAAAAGTCTACAAAAGCAGCTGAAGAGATCTTGTTTCCTTAGAAACTGGAATAAACTAACTGAAACTTTGTAGACCTTGCTGGTAGAAGACTCCATTACAAATAGGGATGTGTTTGCAGTAATTTCTCTCAGAAAACATCTGGTCTTTCTTGTTAAATGTGATTAGTGGTATTTGAATACAGTTCAAGTACTGCATCAAATTATCACTGTTTAAGCTGGTGGCAACAATACTAACTATGTGAGTTATGAGTGATTTTCTTCCTAGTATTTATCTTCAATACTTAGTGTTTGTCATCCTCATGATTAAAGAAATCATCAGTGCATCAGGACAGTTGAATTAACATTGGCATGGCTATATACTCAAGTTAAGCCACATGTGTGCTGTCTGGGGACTCAGAATTCATCCTTCTGAGCCATTAAAAACATTTATTATTGAGGCTTTTCAGGCCCCTCAGCCACAGAGTGGCATAGGAGTGTCTCACTGAGTGGTCACTTCCTCAAGGAAAAATGTCTGTGAAATAATGCTCAGTTTCATAATGTTTCAGTCTACAACACCAGTGTAAAAGCTTTAATGTGGGGGACAATGAGCTCATCTAAAGACCACACGCATTTTGCTTGCTTGCCTTCATAGAAATGAGAGACGACTTCGCCATGCACAGTTTCTTCAAAGCAGACTTGGAGGTAATTCCCACTCACCTCTCCCTTCCAGATGCTATTTTATGTGTGTTATTGCTTTTCCTCAAAGCAGAAATGTAGTCCAAAGCCTATCATAAAACTAGCAAATCATTCCAATTCATGGTGGCTCATCATCATCCTGTAAGTGTTTGTGTATATGAATTTATTTTTTCTTTTTGGCAGCCTTGACTCGATGAAATAGGAGTCTGAAGAGTTTAATCAAGTCATCTGTGGCTTGAAATTGACTGTTAATATCAGTTATGGGGTTACCAGATGATGCATTGGAAATGGGATAGGCCCACCAGCCTTAAAATGAAGTGGAGGAGGGCTCTCCAGGCTTCTCCCAAACTATTCTGGCATCACAGCTCCAAGCTATCTCAGAAGCATTGGAAACCATATGGGGAAGGCCTCACACATCTCAGGCTAAGCTTGCAAGCTTGACTTTTATTAAATCAGTGAAAGCTACTCAGAAGCCAAAGCTTTGCTCTTGAAAAAGTAGATTTGTCAAGTGCCCAAAGGATGTTGACAAGCAATTGGCAGTTAGACTTTTCTCCACACAGCTTCTAAAAACAGCTGCACCAATTATTTTCTGAGACAATCTTGTTAACCACAGTCCTGCAGAAAAGAAATAGAGTCTCTCAGTCAGAATCTGACATTCATTTTGCAGATTTCTAAAAAGTTGCCATATCTGCCACATTCCCAGGCCAGGCATCTTTCACAGGCATATAAGTTCATTGATGCTCAGGCAATATGAGCTTCTTGGTTTTTACCAATCCCATCTATGTCTGGAGGCTCAGAAATGACCAGACTTCTCAAGAAGGCTACAGGTAAACAATCATGCATGTTCTGAAGAGATATTAAAATACTACCTTACATTTTTGAGATTGGTGACTGGCATATATTTGTCTTTTGATTTGACAAGACCCTGTCTGCCCATGTACCAGATTGAATCAATACTGGAATACTCATATGATGTTCATCAGCTTCAGACTGAAAATCTGAAAAAAACACTAGTGATAATTTTTCTCTTAACACTCCCTGAGCTGCACTTTTAACAAATCTTTTTAAAAATCTTCTTACCTGCAGCTGAGGCCAAATCAGCGTACAATGAGTGCTTGGTATTTTCTTCCTGTGAAGTTAACCATATATATATGGTCAAATAAAATCAGTCCTAGACATGAAGTACATATAAGCTACATATATATATATAAGCTACTTAAGATAACATGGAAGGATGTGTAAATAGGGGCAGAGGAAAAAATTAAGATTCTTTGATACATATTTTTTCAAATAAAAGTAAATGAAAGAGGCAGACTGTTAAGCACACTGCACAAAAAGAAAGCTTCCAACAGCTGTCAAAAGACATTGAATTTACCTGTGTTTGCCAATTTTTTTTTCATGAAATGAATACCATGAAATTGTTTTTTATTTACTCTTCATGACCAGTTAATGCTTTTCTAGAAGCTCTCAGCCCAAAAAACAAGTTGGGCTCTTAATCCTTCCCCAAGTAGTCACTCAGATATTCTACTTTCCATAGTAAAAGGGACATCAGAGGTATCACATGGCATTGCTCAGGACCTTATCTCAATTAGCATTGCTGAGAACCATAGCCAAAGGCCTGTGTTGTGTTTCTTTAAATCACTGCTAAATGATGAAGAAATTGCCTCATTCATTTCTTAAAGAATATTGAAATATTACCTATTTTTTACACAAATCAAGTAAAACTATATTTAGTGTCTGCAAAATTAAATTCTTTACACCACATATTTGAATTATTACATTGTTATATAAAACACATCGTTATTCCAGCTAGGAATAGTGAAATTGAACTTTAAAAATTCTAAGATAAAGTTATAAATTGCAGTATGGTCAAAGATAATTTTGAGTTAAAACTGTCATTTTTATTTGTGTTATATTTTTATTCTTTTACCTTCACAGTGTAACAAGAAATGTCAGAAAAGGAGAAAATACTTTCAAGGAATGTATTTCAATTAATGGCAAGACATTTTGGATTAGATCCTATGGCAAAACTTTTTATCTGGTGAAACGTTCAGTACATAAACATCAAAAACCCATGGCAGCTTCTAAGGAAGGAATTCAGCATTCTCTGGTTCCCATTGATTCAAAGCTAAAAAGGACAGTTTGTGTTTATTAAATATGATGCCTGCATTATTGAAAATAAAATTAATAGCATCCTTTGGAATCAATTAATATCACAGATAGAATAATGTTTAATGATGGAAATATCGAGTATTTAACAGAAAAATCAGGTGTTAAAGCATATAGTTTTGTTTAAATTGTTTTCTGGAGGATAAAACAGAAAAGCAAAAAACAAGATATTCAGTGTAATAATTTTGCCATTCACTTCTTCAGGCTTTACAAATTATTATTAGGTATTTATCTTCTTAGACATCATCTTTAAGGTTTTCCTGAAACTTATTACTCTAAAATCTGCATTGCCAGTTGTGACACGCCTTGGTGTGTGTTTATTGTGACATAGATTTGTGTCAAAGCAATCTCACCACTGTTTGGCAATTTCCAAGCACTGTGTTTCAATGTTGACTTGGTTACTGTGGATTGTCTCATGTCTCAATTCCTCAAAGCCTTAAATGGCCAAATAATACTGTCTGTAAACCATTAAACAGTAAGTCTTGCCATACTTTGCTGAGGACATGGAGTAATGAAAAAAAAAATCATTCTTTCTTCATTCTTCCCTCATTTTTCCTTCATCTTCCCTCACAAGTCCCTCATCTTCCACTAGTGGTGATAAACAATATAAAAGAAAGAACAGAATTATCTTTGTTGAAAGTACACTGGATGATAAAATCACAACATCATATAATCATAAAGTAGTTTGGGTTGGAAGGGACTTTAAAGGCCATTGAATTTCAGCTCCTCTGCCATGGGCAGGGTCACCTTCCACCAGAACAGGTTGCTCAGAACCCCATCCAACCTGGCCTTGAACTCTTCCAGGGGTGGACCAACCACAGCTTCTCTGGACAACCTGTTCCAGTGATAATCCAGAAGATGCTGTAAACCAAATATAATTAGGAGAGAAAAAATCTTCAATTCCAAGCCCGGACTGATAGAGTTTCTTTAATCCTGGCAGCTGAACTATCCAAGAGGAGAATGTCAAATTTAAAGAAGGACACTGGGAACAGACATGTAACTTGCATCATGTGTTATGAAAGCCTGAAGAAGAAATAGTCACAACAGTCGCAACAGTTTAGTTGTAGACAATTGACAAAGGCGAGGGAAAACATAAATTACCATTTAATAAATTAGATTTCATTTTTCTCCCTTTCCAGGTTTTTTAATGGCTGTGTATCAATATGCAGATAAAATTTTAAAAAACGTGCAAATTTTTTGCCTTAATTTTTATACAGATTGTGATCAAAGAGGGGTTTTGAGATCTTGACAATGGGTGATTGCTCCTAACTAAATCCTGATCTTCTAAGTCTGTACCTGAATTGTTCAGTGTCCCAGGATGCAGAACAGCCTTTCCTGTTCTGCATGCTGGGACACTGGCACTCAAAGATAAGTAAATGGCCAGAACAGAACGAGAAAGAGAGAAAAGTACTTGTGGCTTTATTCACAGGAGTGACTTGAAATCTAATTGAGATTTATGCAGTCATCTGAAGTGGATGAAAGATCATAGAGCCTGAATACTTCCACTGTCTCTGGGCAATGCATTTTGGCTCCAGATAATCTCTGCTTTATGTCCATGCTGCCTAACCACAGTCTATCTAGACTGATCATATCAGACCTAATGTCTTTTTCATGTGCTTTCATTGCCTCCAGATACCAGAAGCAGAGCAGCACTGAAACAAATCTGCTGAGCCTTGTGGAGCCTCTGTCAGTCCCTGTAGAACAAGACTGCACTGTGGCTGTGGTACAAAAAAATTGAGCTTAGTTCTGGTGGGCCAAGCTCAGATCCAGAGCAGTGGTATTAATTGGACTGTGCCCCTTCACCTTGGTTTGGGAAGAGTGATTAACAGGAGGCAGAGACCCAGCCTGTGCTGGGAGAGTGAGGAGATCCCAACTCCTGTGTCCAGAGCCTGACCACGGGCTGGCACTGATGTGTCAGGAGGTGAGGGTGGTGTGCACTGCCTCTGTGTTCTCCTGGTGCATTGGTACAGAGCCTAATTCTGCAGAAAGACACTGTGCTCCTGAGAGCCCTGCTCTAGGTGCCCAGGGATGCAGAAGACAGGGCTGTGCAGGCAAACCCTCTGGGGATGGGCAGCTCTGCTCTGCAACTTGCCTCATGTGTCTGAACTACTGAGGTAAAGAAATTGAATTTAAAATTGGAGATATAGTCTATCCTATAGGTGAGGGAAGATACCGAATTTCTTTCTTTTCATGAGGGACAGACATGTGAGTAATTCTGTCCAAAGCAGTAAGAAGACAGTCCACCTATCTATCACATGCATGAAGGCATTTTCAAATCATTCTTTTAAGCAGAAATAGAGGCACTTTATAAGCTCAGATCTAATTTTTCCACATAGAGGGAGGTGATAGTGCTCCAGCTCAGAACCATCCTACCTTTTCCTTATGATTTCTGCATATTAGGATAATTTATCAAACTTAGTGGAGAAAGATGTTTTAGTCTGTTTTTCTTCATTTGCCTTTTGAGTGTCTTTCAGATGGTGATCAAAACACACTGTATCCTGCCCCTGTGGAAAATACATTTATACTCAAGATATGCAAAACAGGATATGACAAAATTCTGGAGAAAAAGTACAGCACTGCTGATACATGAGGTTCTGGTATAAATCATTCCCCAGCTCTGGGATTCATGTTGGAAACTGCTCAGATAGATGATTTGATGCTTCAAAACTCCAAAGGAATAAATAGAAAGGAGAACAAAAAGACACTGATTTAAAGTGAAAATGAAGTCATGTGTTTACACTGAAGAAGTCTAGTCATCATCAGAATGTAATTAAAATGTATAATCTACTTTGGGTTTATATCTAGCAGATGACAGAATTATGATATGGTTATTTCATCAGAGTTTTCCAGCTTGGTCATGTGTTAGAACTACTTAGTTCATCAGCTACAACACTGGCTTACTTTTTATTTTATTAGCTGCTGTTTGTTTACTTCTAGTTTTTCTTTGCCTTTATTCTGAAGTTTATTAATGCATGTTCTTTCTGTTAATGTCACTTAAAAGAACAGCATTTTCAACATGATCAAATCTAAATAAGTGTCCTTGGTGTATAAAAATAAAAGTTTTATTTAAATGGGGCATAAACTACTTCTGACACAAGCATCTATGTGATATTGATCTAAAATTTCATGTTGGTGGTCCAGAGTTCCTGTTATATTTTTACATACATCTCTGTAATATAGGCAAGACCCATATAAAACCAGTAATAAGCTTTTCACCTTCTCTTAAATAAATCTTTCCACACTAGACAGAACTTGGAGGATGTACTTGTTCCTAAGTTAAAACGAGTAATACTGTCAGTGGCACTTCCCACTGAGGAATTGACGTTTATAATCAGCAGAAGCTACATCTCTCATCCACCATGTGCACACTATCACACCATTGCAGACGTTCTCACTTCCTTCTGTGCCTTTTCAGCACAGTAGGCATCTTCTCAATAATTAATCTAATGCAGAAAACCCAATCTTCCTGTCTTGCAACACAGAAGGAATAACACCAAAGAAAAACAAGAGTTAACAAGTTGACAACCTGAGAGTTACACAGTTTCATGTCTAATGTTTTAACTGTTTAGTCGTGTAACTGTACCTGAAAATCATTTAAGTATTTAGATTCCATGAATTAAAGTTGAGATGTACTTAGGGCAAGCTGAAGTGCTTCATTCCTGCTCAGGAGTGGTTGGGAGAGGCTGCTGAATGCTGAATAATCCTGAATTTCTCTTATTGCAGGCAACTCTTCTCATAAGGAGCCGGCTGAAAACACCTACTGAGAGTGGACACTTTCATTTGTTATGCTTGAATTATTAAATAAGGCTGATATTCTTATCTCATACAATTATTGCAGTAGAAAATGGATGTGCTAAATAAGTCTGCAAGAAACTTTGTTATCATCATTTCCTGGTTTTGCATCATCCATTCCAAACTCAATTTTCCATCTCCCGGAAAAACTTCCCCTAGATAAAACATATGTAAAGACTCACACCTCAAGCTCTATCACACTGTACCAACTAACTTTCCGGATTCTGTCAAGTTTTAAGTTGAATATGGGCACTAAAATGCTCAGAGTCATTTGTACATTGATCAGAAGAAAAACTCTAACTAAAGTACCTGAAGTCCTATTCTAGGCTCCAGCATTCTCAGCAAGATCAATCCTTTAGGAAAAGGTCTTAGCAAGAGTCAAACTTCTTTCATTCTGACAGAGTTTGGAATAGTGATGGTTAAACATAAAATGAATGTTACAATAATTAAACATAAGAAAAGAAGCAATCAAAATCTATTAATCAATAACTTATAAATTCTTGCCTAGCCACATAGTCATACTTTGCAAACTTTTAAAATCTACAGTGCCTAATGATTTGAAGTATTGCAAGACAAACTTGAGAATCTTGAGTAACTTTTAACAAAGAAACTATGTCAATATTGAGAATTGCCAAAGGCAGTTGTTCCAGATGTTTGGATTGTAGGACAGAAGAGATGCTTTTATGAATGCTTCAGTGTTTCCTCCTGTCCTTGAATGGATCTGTGTTTGGGTGGTAAAAAAAAGCTTCCTCAGATCTTTCTATTTTCTTTTCTTTCACAAGATGTTAGACACATTTTCTCTTATGATCTTTGATCTTATTGATACAAGCACCTTAAAACATGCTGAGAACGTCGCAAGCAGCAACAGAGTTAATTTACCCATTCAAATGACTTCATCTCTGACACAGACTCTTCCATATGCTCCTCTTTAGTACAAAAAATCCCATCCAAGCCTCTGTAGAGCAGCAGTGGCTATGAGGTTACAAAATCGAATGTGTTGGACTGAGATAATCTTCTGCATAAAGAATGACCTTGCAAAGATGAAGAAAGATCCCACACAGTAGCCTGTGGGACTGTGTAACTTCCTTATCCCTTTGGCATGAGCACATGGTAACAACTGTCACTCATCTGTAAGCACCTTGTGCCTGAGCAAGAGAGGACTTTCCAACCTGCTTTCCACCAGCTTCATCACATTTGTGAAAACTGATCTGATGTGAGGACAAATGATATTCCCAGACCACACTTTTGAAGTATATATTCTATCCTTCTCCACACAACATACTCAGATCCAGCAAATCTTTTCTTAGGTTTGCCTTAATCAGTAGCTCACAAATTAATAAACTCAAAGAAACTCCTTTACCTTTGCAGTTTAATTTACAGTCTGTTTTTTAATCTTGTTTTTTCTGTTACCTTCTTTCTTTGACTTGTGCTCCCCTTGATTCGTAGTGAGGCGAATAAATTCTTTTATTATCTATAGAGCAAAAGGAGAAACTGAATAATACTTCTTGAATATAAGAAGGTAAATAGGTAGACAGAGAGAGAGATAGATATGTATATGAGGGAGGGAGGGAGGGAGGGAAGGAAGGAAGG
>JANRGV010000051.1:90166788-90206254 GCA_024734035.1 Alethe castanea | reverse complement strand
CCTGATGCCCCCAGGACAGGGTTGGCCCTCCTGGCTCCAGGGCTCTGCTGGCTCATGTTCAACTTGCCACTGACCAGGACCCCCAGGTCCCCTCCCTGCACTGCTCTCCAGCCTCTCCTTCCCCACTCTGTTTGTACATCCAGGGTTGCCTCACCCCAGGTGTAAAATCCAGGAATTTCCCTTGTTAAAATTCATACAGTTGGTGATTGCCCAGCCTTCTAATATGTCCAGGTCTCTCTGCAGGGCCTCCCTGCCCCCAAGGGAATCAACAGCTCCTCCCAGTTTTGCATTGTCTGTGAGCTTGCAGAGTGTCCCTTCCAGACCTGTGTCCAAGTCATTTATGAAGGTGTTGAAGAACACAAGGCCGAGGATGGAGCCCTGCAGAGCCCCACTAGTGACTGATATCACCCTTCACTGTAACCCTTTGTGCCTGACCCATGAGCCAGCTGCTCTCCCATCACATGATGTGTTTATCCAGCTGTGAACTGGACAGTTTGTCCAGAGGGATTCTGTGAGAGAGAGTATCTAAAGCTTTAGTGAAATCCAAAAAGATTACATCAAGTGGCTTTCCTTGATCAACTAGATGAGTTACCTTGTCATAAAAGGAAAACAGGTTTGATAACAGGACTTTCCTCTCATGAAGCCATCCTGGCTGTGACAAGGGACTGTGTTGTCTTTTGGGTGTTTTTCAATACCTGCCAGAATAATTTTCTCCATGATTTTCTCAGGCACTGCATATACATTATCCTGCAGTGATGCCCTTGTGATGGACACTAACCCATGAGGCACAAAGACAGATTTTCATATCAGAATATGCTGTTTCATTCCTCTGAGGGGAAGGCATTATTTGAAGGCAGATTAAGCACAGGGCTTCTTTCACACTGGATGGCCAGGATATAAAAAAGAAGGAGATATGCTTTTTTTACAGAAGCAGTTTGAAACAGTAATGACTTCCTATAAACCAGTGTGCTGTTAGCAAGGCTAACAAGGCAATCTAACACAATAACTCCTGGCTTCTAAAATATATACTGCAATTTACTTCTCTGTACATTCTAGAAATTGAAGGCAGTGGGACATCCCAGAAACTGATGGGAAATAAATATCTTCTGAAGTACTGGAAAATGTAGGGGAAAAAAGTGATGAAGCCAGTTAGAATTTAAAATGTAGGCATTTTACTATGTGCTTTCAAAGATCACAGGAGAGGATGTTCAAGGAGGCAATTTGCTCTGAGCTGAGATCTTAAAAATAACACTTTGTTTTTCTGTCTTATCATGCACTGTCTCACATCAGTAAACAATATGAGGTCTGAGATGGGCTTACAACCAGATAAAAGGAAAAAGGCATAAAAAAATTCCTCTTAGCAAGAGAGATTGAGCTTTAAAAACTGTCACACCTGAAAACAGTGTGACAAAAACACAGAGTGTGAATCTGAAGTTATTACAGAAAATTTTGCTTTATCTCCATATGTAACCAGTTCATGAGCAGAAGGCAGCTGCTGAACTTTCTGCTGCTACAGCTTTGTTCCACCACCCCACTGCATCAATGGGATAGCTGCTCATGCTTGAAAATTCCTGTGATATATTTCTAAACCCATGTATGATTGTAATCAGGACAACACTATGACTGCTAATGGTATTAAAAGAAAACAAAGGACCAAATACCAAAATATTAGTCTACAAAGAAGTTCCCTGCAAAATTAGAAACAAGATGGTATGATGAACCACCTTGTACATTTCTCCAATTCATTACTATTTATCCTTTAATATTATTTATCCCTCAATGTTAGGACAAAGCAAAAATCAACAAAGCAAAAACCCCCTGCCGTCCAGCCCCAATGTTCAATGTCTGATATGTGTCTCAGAAGAATATGCATCACATAATTCCTCAATGTAACTTCTTTCAAATAGTTATTCTAAATAGCTGTTCATTGTTCTTTAGTGCTAAACTTCCTAAACTCACAACACAGTTTTGAGTCATTAAAGTCTTATACTGAATAAAATGAGGGTATGAGAACACTGCAGGAAATACTGCTTTGAGAGATCACACTTTCCCTTGGGCCCACCTGTTAGTGGTTTTGCACAGATCAGATGGGCTCCTTGGAAGCAAATCTCCCACTTGTCTCCACTGATAATGCTTCAGTTCACGTTATGCAGGGGTCTCTGAGTCCTTTCAGATCAATTTTGAATGGGAAGATATGCACCTCAATAGCATAAGTAACACTCTTCAGACATTATCAGGTGTTCAGTCCATGGGATCATATAAAATAAAAATAAAATCTCATAAAATATCATCATCATCGTCTTAAACCCTTGGACTTTTATCTTAGAAGAAGACTATTTTTAATTTCACAAATGATCCCAAGGCATAAAACAAATGGAATTTTTATTTAGTTTTGAATCTGAAATTTCAAAATTAAAATGGCCATTTTTGCTGTAGGTTTCTGTTTGAAAATAAATTATTTTTTTATTGTATGTTTGAAACTTTTTTTTCCTGAACTGGCTCCTGTTGTAATGTATAGTTTTCATTTAATCTTAAGTTATTTACTCAGAGGAGAATGGCAATCTGACTGCTGTCCAGGTATGGATAAATAACATTCAGGCAATCAAATGCCACAGAGATGTATCTGGTCTAAGAATAAAGGAAGGCTGAGGAAAGAAAAGATCAGTATCCTCACAAGACAGGGACTTAAATGGAGGAAATCCTACCCTTAACATGTATGCATGACAGAAGTTATCACCACAGGTGGGCAGGCAAATTTCTTGCAAAGCAATTCAGTTCAGAATTTTTAAGTGAGGTGTGTATGTGAAAAAAAATAAAAAATCAAAGGCTAAGAGCCATTTTAGCTTTCTAATGGCTACTAGGAGCACTTCAGGCCATTTGGAAAGGAAATTCAAATGAAATGATTCTCTGTCTCAGCTCATGGGAGGGGACCTCATATGTCAGTTGCAATCACTCTGAAAAGCTCTCTTAAATTCATGGAGGCTTTGCTGAGCACCTGCTTAGGAATAACAAGTTTCTGGCTCTGTTCTTGGACAAGTACATTGAGAGGTTTAGGAAAGGAGCAGGAAATGTCTATCAGAATCAGGTGGAGTCTGTTTCCATTCATTTATGCAAAAGCAGAGCTGTTAGGATCTCATCATGGTGGGCTAAATTCAAGGCAAGGAGAATCAGTGCTGTGACATTGCCTGATATTTCATGGAATGGACATTCAATTATAAGTTTAGGGGATGAAATATGGGGAAGTTGTCAAAGCAACTTTATACATGCTGAAAGGAATCCACACAATGGTCAAGTCTAAACCAGAGTTAATCATCTCCAATCCTACCTGTTCTAGTCCTTTCAAGCCTTGGGATGGCAATAGCCTGTGGAGGTGCTAAGAAGCTTCTGGTAAGAGCATCACAGGATTTTGTTTTTCACTCAAGTTCAAGAATCTTGTCACTGTTCACTTTGACTTGAGAGTAGTGCCATAAAATGTGAACTGTTATATTTTAGTTTAAAAATGCCTCACACAGTCAAGTAATACAGCATTCCTTTTTTTGTTGTACAAGTGTAATGAGTTGTCAGCTTCCTCCTCACTCTTTCCTTTACAGAACAAGATACATGCATCTTTCAAAAGAAGTACTGCCGCTGTGACATTTAGAAAATGTTTTTCTAGTCTATGTGTCTATATATTTAAAGGGACTGCAATTTACTAAGTTGAATTTCTTAAACAATAAGAATAAAGTTCTTTATGCACAGTTCATACAGCAACTGTGATGCCTCTAAATATTATACTCATCTCACTGCAATACAGAGGTCACAGGAAGGATGTCTATTTTCACTACTGGCATTGCCTGGAGTTACTTTTTCCTGTCACATGCAGGAGCACTGCATGTCTGTGCTGACAGGTTTTCCCAAAATCTGGGTGTGGAGCAATGGCATTGAGAGCAGATTCACGGCAGGATAAGTGCATGGGAAGAGCACCTGAAAACTCCAAGGAGAGGACTGTGAGTTTCTCACACTCTCTGTGACCAAATCTGAACAGCTCATGTCACACCAGTGTGCCAGGCAGGGGACAGCAGGGGCCCAGCCAACTGGGAAGAGTAATGTTTGAGCAATCTTTTGATAGTCCTGTGCCACCCACCAGGGACAATGAGGACAGGTGCAAGAGGAGCAGTGTCTTTGGAGAGGCAGCTCTGGAAAGAGATCACTTTAAGAGATAATTTGCTTTCCTACAGATCAGGGATGATGAAGTTTCTCTGCATTTTCCAGGCTGATGCACTGTAGTCTTGAATTTTGATCCCACGGTCCGACATTACACTTTAGGCTATTGCCTTGCACTGTGTGCTGAAATTCCTGTCAGATAAATTCAGCACTGTAGGATAAAGCTGCAAATTGCTCTCTTTCCACACAGAGTCCAGGACACTGCCTGATGTACAATTTTCTTCTCTCTACAGAGCAAAGCTGCTTAGAAAAGCAAAATGGCACCTTTCAGACATGCTCAATACACATATCCCACCACTATTAAATGATGCAAATAAACTTATCTGTTTACATTGCAAATATAGTTGAACTGGTAGGTTAATAAAAAATTAATTGAAGAACATACTTGACAATGAAGACTTATGAAGAGGAACTCAACCATTAAATTGCTTGCAAAAAGAACAGTGATGGTGACTGGAAACCTATTGAAAAAAAAGACCAAATGAGATGGAATGAGTATTTGCCAGAATTTATGTACAGTACCTTGTAGTCCAGATTTTTTTGCGTTACTAAATCAACTTAAAAAGAAATAGATTGCAAAAGGGAATAATATATAAACAAAAATTTTTTTAAAAAGGAAAAACATTTAAATGTCTCTGAGGAAGATAAAATAGAAATAGCAGCAGCAAACCAAACTGCATTTCTCATGGCTATTAGTATTTAAATACCTGATAGCTCAAATATATCACCTTATCTCTGAACCTAAATTTTTTCTCTCCTCCATACAGATAAATTTTACTCTCTACTATTTCATGAGGGAAGAAATCAAGGCAGAGGAGGAAATTTAACTTGCCCAATATTGCCCACTTCTTTGGATGTGACCATGAGAAAATAAAGCATGTTGGCTGTCTGAAGAAGCTTCTCAGATCATACTACCCTACTTCGTAAATACAGAGAAAAGCAAACGAGGCAAATTCTGCTTTTTTGACTATGAGTGATAAGATTGTACGGTTCAGGGCTGCTTTCATGGGGCAGAGAGCCTGTGCTTTCAGTGCTCTGAATCTGACAAAGGAAGGTGAGTCCATAGAGACAAAGGAAAACTAGGGGTTTTTTTCTTCTCTCATTTTTGAACACTAGAAAAATACAATATCTAATCAATAAGGTGTTTAGAAAGTCAGGGGTTGCCTGAGGCTTTCATTAAAACATTGCTTGAGGGAAGGATGAACAAGACGAATAATTAACATGTCTGCATGTTGCTTGGCTTGAGAGCAATGTTCCACATAATAGATGTTTGACAGCATGAATTCAGTCAGATATGCAGATTGCAAATATTGCCACTTGGCTGAAACAGGCTTATTTGATGGAAGTGGCCTAACTTACTGGGAGATTTATTTGTGGATGGATTAAATAAAAAAACACCACCAAAACCTTGGGGGCTTGGTACTCCCAGTGTTGGTGATTTTTTACCCTTGACTACGCATATACATATCCACATATCCTTCTGAATAATGCTGTAGGAAGAGGTGTCAGAAAACCAACTCCTTCTAGAGACTCTGGAGGTAGCCTTTAATCAGGTTTATGCTGAAGTTTGCTCTGTGCCAGACCATTCTGATACACATAAACCTTCTTGAGACAAAGCCTCCCATAGGACATGACCTGTTTTGAGTCCCCCACTTGTCCACAGTAGGATTTGAGAAGTTGAGACACTGATTAAACATAAGATCAAAGAGGAGGATCTGAACTTCTATTCATCAAAGAGATGTGAGAAAATAGAAGCTGTCAGGCTGAACCAAACTAACCTATGCCTTTTCCCTGAAGGTGTCCAACTGTATATGATATGATGGAAATGACAGGCATGAGCCTTATAGCTGGTGATAGTTTAGGGTCTAGGGACAAACATTGTAACTCATGTTCAGCAGAGCCTTACACTATTCGTTCTGAATTTGACTAATCCCATTTAAGACTCACTTACTTTATTGTTCTCTCAAATATCCTGTGGCAATGATTTCCATAGCTTTCTCTTTGCACACTATGAAAACAAAATTCTTTTTTGTAACCTTGCTGCCTTGTGAGTCATAACCTCTCCACTATTTCTTGTTTTATAAATTCTGCAAGTTTTTAATTTTATAGACTTCTGTCACTGTAAATTTCACCCATAGTCATCTCTTTTTCCAGATAAAAAACTATCTTGCCTAGTTTGTGCCCATATTGGAAGCTGCCCCATTCTTCTGATCATGCCTGTTGTGCACATGGTGCCCTCTGCAGCTCCAGGACACTTTCCAGCAGTGAAGCAGGACTGCACATGTGCCACCTGGGGTGTGGGAGCACCATGCAGGCAGTGTGTAACACCATAACAGGGCTTTTCTCTTTTGCTATTGCTTATAACAAATCCTAAGATTTGCACTGTCTCTGGATCACTGACCAGATGTCAGTGCCCTGAGGGCACCAGCAGTCCTGACTGTCCTTGCCCACCCCTTCCTTGGCTCCCCCATGCTGCCCACAGCCCATTACCAGCCACCCTTTGTCTCCTGCTCCCTTCTCACAGAGAGCAGCCATCTCTTACTGCTCTCTGAGAGCTGATTTTTTTTTTTAAGACTATCTGCAATTAATCTCAGAGAGCAGCAGGGAATGTGAATTTCTGTGACCTTCACAACTTGAAAAAAAATCAGACACACATGTTGTTTTTCACATTACTACTGATTACATAAGTGTTGAAACCTAGTTAATTCCTTCAAGGAAATTTTGTACACAATGTCAAATTCTGTCAACTCCTTAAATAGTGTAATGCACTTCTATATTGGGTTTATAGGCAACATTCAATTGTGCATTTTAGCTAATGCATTCCTTAGGTTGTGTAGAGAGAGTAAGAATAGTGCAGAAAAGTATGACATACTCCATTGACTCATGTTGCTCAAAGCACAAAAACACTATCTTTTACTTTGCTGGGGTGTGAGATTTCCATCTCACATTCTTCCTAAGTAATGAGACTCTTTGGATCACAAAGGGTAGAAGAAATAAGGTGTGAATCATTGGAGTTTCCAATTTATTCTTCACCTGGAAGAAAAATAATGCCTCACCTGAGGAAAGAAAAAGACAAGACTGGGAAAAGGAAGAAACACTGAAATGTCTGAACTTGCGGTAGGTGCAAATTTACTCAGTCAATGTTTATAACTGACTGAGGATGGAGAGAAATGGTGAAATTGTGATGAATTGAGTTGCTAATAAAGTCAAATGCTTACGATTTTGCAAAATACCTGGGAAATCCCCCTCAATTCAAGGCGTGGGAAATTATGTAAGATCAATGTAGAATAACACATAGAGGGTAGGGGAAGTAAGTGCAGTCATGGTCACAGTTAGCTACTTCTGCTCTAGGAAAGAACAGCACTTAATATAATCTCAATTATAGAACAACTCCGTCTTAAATTTTGAAAATGTTCTACTCCCTCCGGGTTTTAAAGGTTATTACTTGAAGTTACTGCTGGCCTTTTTGTACACACAATGCTTAGGAAACAATTCATTTCAGCTGAGAAAGAATGGACAGTAGTATCCCCATACAAAGTCCTTTAAAAATGAAGGCCTTCTATGGCACACAAGATAGAAAATTTGGTCTATACATTCAAAAGAGATAACATCCTTGGATTGCACGTGTAGAAGTTATTCTAAATAAGCCACCATTTTCTGTTTAAAGACACTTAATTGTGTACGAGAGAATAGATTAGCTGAATAAAATAAGAATATTGGCTAGTAAGCATGGAATCCAGTAGAGTCATTGGGTGAGGAGGAGCTGGCTGCTGGCTGCTGTCACTTGAGAAGGGTCCCAGCTTCAGGACAGTGTCCTTTGCTTGGCTGGAAATGCAACATCTTGCTCTTTCTTTAAAATTTGCAGTGATTTAATGTCACTGGGTAGAAGAGGCAGACTGACAAGCAGTATAAATGGGTGGAAAATGACCTTTTTTGGCCATTTAGCTTTGGCAAATGGTTTATCCCTGGAGTAACTACATGTATAAGTTAGTATTTCTGTTGACATCTGCTGAAGTGAATCCCCTGTTCATCTCTTGTCCTGAGCACTGGTTTGCACTGCAGCATCATCTTGGAGCATGCAGAGTACCACTCTCTTTTTGTAGGAAACAAAACAGAAAGATGTACTCAAGGAGTGCATTTGTTGCAAAAACTCCTAAAGACAGGTGCATTTGGAACACAAGTGAGACTATAGCTAGTCCAAAATAAAAGCCCCCAAAATTTGTACAGCGTTGTCATCATGTTCTTAACAACAAAGCCCCATCTGGCTTTCCTGATGGGTTTCTGGGGAACCACACTACTTGCCAGTGAAAACACAGCTACTGCAGTTCAAACCACTCAGGCACTAAGAGCTGCCCCATTGCCAATCCACTTCCCCAGCATACGGAAAAAAATCAGGCTAAAAATGCAACAGTCTTCCTCTTAGTTGTGCCTTTAGGCAACAGAGAGAAATTGGGATAGGAAAGCCTGAAAACAGATGTGCTCCACCCCCTCATTCATACCATTTATAAAGACCTGTTTACTCCTTTTAATAGCCCCACTCAAGCTTGCTGTAAGAAACTAAATCATAATATGTATTTTAAATTAAATTAAGCTGTGACAATCATTCCTTTTGGTGTCCAGTTGCAATCACCTCTTAAGAGAGTTTACACTGCCAACAGATGGAAATTGTATGTGTAATTTTGATAACGCTTTTGCTGACAAAGTTATTTAATTAATGGCAGTGAAATCTAAGATTGGAAGTGAACCATGCCAGACAAAATAATTATTGCTTGCTATAATTTTTCCCCCAAGGGCCACCTGCTTTATTTATATGATCTATTAAATGGTGCATGCTTTTAAGTAGTTAAGCTGCATTTTGAGAATGACCCATTCAAATCAAAACAGCATTTTTCTAACTCTGGATTATAAATGCCATATAAAATATATTTTTATAATCTAAAATGAGAGCTATGAATGGCAATCACCTAAGTAAGAGAAGGAAAACAGAGATACATTGGGAATAAAGGGCTGACTGCTCTTGATTATCCCTGTGTTTGGCTTGGATGGTCTGGCTGGTTAAAGGGGTAGACTTGAGCAACTTTCTTAGCTAAAGTTTCTCTGATGGTCCTTTAGGCACTATAGTTTTGCCACACAATTTTATAGACTCTTGTGTGAGAAGTGCTGCTCTGCATCAGTGTACAGCTCTGCTCACTTAACCTATGTTGCATTTTACTGGGATGTGCAGCCATTCAAAGTAGGGAACTCTGCAGAGCCCTCCTCCTCAAGGACAATTGCTACGTGGACAGTAACAAAAAGTGAAAGCAAGTAATGAAATCCTGCTGTAAGATTTCAGTGGCATTTCTTAAAATATTTTAAATGCCTTTCCTCTATTCTTCTTATAAAAATGAGAAAATTCCTAGAGTTGCTTCAGATTGGGATTTCATTCTTTGATCTAAGGCAGATTGCTCTTGCCATTTCTTTGTAATGATGATGCCTCAGATGTTATTCCCATAGAAACTTCAGCAATATAAGTATTCCATATGCAACAGGAGTGATACCAAATCTTAGTTACAAGAGATATGAAAATTTCATATTAATGAATATTTTGAATTATGTTAATTACATGTCTGCAATATTAAAATATGTGGTTTGTTTTCAAAGGTGTTTATCAAAACCAATGCATCTAAATCTCCTTGATACTATTCTCAGTCTGATTATTTTTTGTTATAGGGGCTTTAGTGAAAACCAGAGGTGCTCAGCACTTTTGGAACAAAATTCCATAGCTAAATATGGATTTATGAACCTGCTGAAAGCATCAGGGATCTTCTGTTCTTTAATAGGTTGTTTTATACATAATATAGCTGAATAACAGGAAGGCTTTGAGGTACAATCCAGTGAAAGCTGCAGCCTTATCTGTGAATATATGTTAGAAAGTATTTCCATTTTTGTGGTTTATATCATCAGTTATTTGTCACTGGCAAACAGATAAGAGAAAACAAACAGAACATTGCCTGAGTAAAAGTGTATGGATGAGGAAAAACAAAGAAAAGCAATGATCCTCTTAATTTATATAAATAAACAGAATTTTTTTCAAAACTTGTACGTCTCTCTGAGATGCAGTATGTGCTTTGAAGTGTTAAATCCAAATTAATTTATTTCAAAATTGAAATCAGCTACATTGGCTGCAACTGAAATCCTGGAATGGACTTACAGAGATTTGTGAATTGAACACCTTAGGGATTATGATCTCTGTGTGACTGGGGAAACAACCTGGCAGTAATGAGCAATGAAGTAGAACCACAACACTCACTAGTCATTACTGAAAAACTGAGACATATTTTTTAAACCAGAGACATTTGTCCTCTACCTCTGAAATTCAAGGGGTTTTCCAATCACACACCTTGTCCACATCCAGGCTCTCACACAGGGGAGAGTTATAAATCTTCTTGCATTGATTGTGATTCCTCTTTGTGAATAAGAAAATAACAGAAGTCCAAATAATTTGTTGGCTTTCGCCTTCTGCTTCATGGTAGAAATCAAAACACGTGACAGGAAGAAGTAACATTTTATTTTTCATGTTCATGTTCATTCAATTTTATCTATCACTGAGTCATTAGATGTACAGTACTTAGTCTCCTTGTTTTTCTAATGGGAATTGACTGGTATGTCTTTTTTCTATTTCCTTACTCTTTGGTTTCTTTTGTTGCTTAATAGAAATAATGAAGACTGTGACATAAAAATAACTTAATAACTTTCCTTTATAACTTCTTGAAGAGCCGCAAAAAAAAAATTCAAACAGCTTCAAAAGGCTAATAAATGACTAGTTTTTCCTTATTTGGTTAGCTTTCCTGTTTGGTTAGCTTTAAAAAGAATTTTAAGGCAAGTTGGAGAGCAGAATTTGTTTTTGCACAATCCATGCTGCACAATGGCATGAATTAAGGACAGAAATCTTTCTTGTAAATCTTACCTTCTTGAGTTTGGACCTTTAATATACCTTATTGGAGTGTTTGATGTTAGAGTTTTTTTGTTTGTTCTTGGTGGTTTTTTTTTGTTTTGTTTTGTTTTTTTGGGTTTTTTTTTGTTTTTTTGTTTTTTTGGTTTTTTTTTGGGGGGTGGGGAGGTGTGTGTGCAGAAAACTGAATTACTGAATAGAATTGTTGCAATTCATATCACTGAAAAAATATATTTGGCCTGGACCCAAAGGCAGATTAACTTATTGTAAGAAATTAAGTGTCATCATCTTTTCCAATCCTTCCTTAACACCATGTAAGTATTTTTAGGCACTCAGACTCATTCATAGTGTGAATCAATATGGAATGCTGAGGCTGTGTCTGAAGAGTTGAAAAATGACTTTACTGCAATATTCATTTTCAATAAAACTAGTCAGAAAAGAAGATGATTATCATTTGCAAACACTCATGAAGCAGTAAATTAATTTTATGAAAGTGTGATGGACTAAACTGTTTCCAAATGATCATTATAACCACTGTATATAGCTATCCTTAATCTATATTTTGAATATATCTTTATTTAACCAGGATGAAAAAAGCTGCCTAAAATCCCTTTTGACATAGAACATAACAAGGTAGCAATCCCTGCAAAACTCATAATTCTCAGGGAAATTGTTAACCAATTATAAACATAACACAAAATATCAATGGCCATGATGTATTTTAAACACAATTATGATAATAAAGTATAATCAAATATGTGCAAGCAGTAGCAATTACTAGTGCATATCATTAAGCCATCTGCTAATTAATCCTAAGCAATAATATGGTTTATTTAATAAGTTTTAGCATTTCCCTTTGAAGATGTCGACAGAAAAATAAGTGGTTTATGTCTGGTGAAGCAGGAAATGATTCTATGAGACTAGAGTTTCATAATAACTTGGAACCTTTCAGATGTTTTTATTTAATTTTGCCACTACTGCAACAATTTTAAATATTACCAGGCTGCTTGAGAAAACCTGCAAGAACAGGAGTGTGAGAGATGCTTTTGAGTAGAAAGCAGTTCACAACAGCCAACAAATTGATCACAGAAGAGGTCATCTCAAAGGCCTGAAATTATAGGAGAACCTCCTATTGATTTCATGGCATGGCACATGGGGTGGGAACACTCAGTACCTTAAGATATAAACTCATTTCCTTTACTACCGAATTCAGTAAATTTAAGTAATTGTTCCATCTGGCTAAATATCTCATAGTTAGTGTCTGGTATTCTTAGTATCAAACATTTTTCTCTGTCATCCTAAAATTTGCTGCTACACAGATAGAATGTGTTTTGTTCCTCTTCTCTCGTGAACATCTACTATCAGAACCAATCTACTGTCAGTTCCTTATTCCCTCTGTGGAAAAGTCCATTCTGCTGAGCATAAAGGACTATCCTCCCACAACGAAATAAAATATTTAAAGTGTATTATAAGCACAGCACTCCCTAAAGATTTAGAAAACATTTTTTAAACTGCACATAATACATCTAGTGCCAAGCCTTTTGACACAGCTTCATTTTCTTAAAGAAGGAAAGATGTTGCAATTTAGTGCTTTATGAATTTTGTAGTGTTTGAAC
Source organism: Alethe castanea (assembly GCA_024734035.1). Classification (NCBI taxonomy): domain Eukaryota; kingdom Metazoa; phylum Chordata; class Aves; order Passeriformes; family Muscicapidae; genus Alethe; species Alethe castanea. The sequence continues at coordinate 90,193,504 of JANRGV010000051.1, read as the reverse complement.
AGCTACTTCAATAAATGCTAAATTAGCAATATTTGTTTTAAAAAGGGACAGCTTGTGCAAACCTTAGAGAGATGGAGGATTAAGCGATACTTTCATCAATCAAGATGACATTGCTTTTCTGGAGAAGGAAAGGGGGGCTGTGGGAAGGCAACGGGGGGAGCAATCAACTTGCATTTCTCTTGAAGGAAGTACTGCAGGGATTTATCAACTGGCAAGTCAAATGCAGAAAATGTCATCTGATAAAAGGCTGTGGTCTGATCCATCACATCCTCTGAACCTCTGCTGAAGAAAGTACTGTGCAAAGAGAACAATTTCTGATTTAAATCACTGTATGGGTAGAAAGATTTCATATGGATTTTATCTGACAGTAAGATTAAATCAGCTCAGTTAAAAACAGAAAAGGAGCACTTGAGTTTTCATGGTCCTTAACTTTTTCAAATAAAGGAAAAACATGACCTTGCCTGACTTATTCATTTGCACGAGAGAGCTAGAACAGTCGTGTAAATCTAAAGAAAGGAGGATTTACAGTACAAAGGGAGCTGACTTTGCATGGCTCGTAGTAACACATCCTGCTGCTGCTGCTGTCGAAGGGGAAGGTTGTAGTGACCAGCTTGTTACTTGCCACTGACAGCTCCATGAGATGCATTGCTCCTGCTCTGAAAATGAGTCCCTCTTTTGTTTTTAAACCCAGCCCAACTGATGATCACTGGCATAAGGCAGCCCTGAGAGTGGTGGCCTGGTCTGTGGCATCAGACTGTGAGCAGAGCTAGGCTGAGCCCAGTGACCAGCTCACAGACCTTGCACAAAACTGACAGGACTCTTGGATTCCTCTCACCTTCCTCAGTGTCAGCAGTTAGTAATGCGCTGAGACTAACATGCAAGTCTCCTCTAGGTGCACAAGCCAGCAAAGAGGGTAAAGGAAACATCATCCAAGCCATGTCCACAGTGGGTGGCAATCTGGAGACAGTTCCTAGCTGGGTTTGCAGGAGATGCCTCTCTGTGCCTCCACCCAGCTCCCTGCCTGCTCCCTCATTCCTCTCCAGGCAATGAGTCACCTCCTGTAGCAGGCAGAGAAATTGCACAGCTCTGCCCAGAGTGGGACAGCCACCCCATGCCAGATTTTCCCTCTTCCTGCTTTGCCAGTGAATTGTGTTAATCCACTTCTATTTCACTCCTGTCTCATGAGATGAACTGCACTGTCATGCACATGACTTAAACAGCATTATGTTTATTTATTATTATTTAAATACCACCTATCTTGAATCCTTCATAGTTATATACAGCCATCTTTATCAAAAAGTAGGAGATAATACAAATGCCAAATGAGCTCACTACAGAAGAGTCAATGTAAGCTGGCAATTACAGCAGAAAAAATAATGCTTTATACAAATATAAGGAGAAGCATTTTCATATGTGTGTCTAATAATAACATAAAAAAATTATCTTTGTCATTTGATGTCTCAGACAAAATAAATAACATCATTAAAAATATTATTTTACTGCTGTCTGGGACATAAAAAGACATCAGCTTCCACAGTTCCTAAGGAAATCAAACAGCACATTTTTAAACTGCAGGTTACCGGTATAAAACAAAATATTGCCATTGGCACTTTATGCAAATCAAATAAAAAGATAGGTTTTTTAGTAAATGAAGCCAAAATAGACAAAATAATAAATGCAGCTACAATATGTTTGCAGTTCTTCATGGCAAAAAACTACAAACACAGACTCATACAACTTCATATATATATGTATAGGAACTTTGGTAAGAATTTCATGCAGTAGAAGGGTTATTTGAGGGGGTGAAGTAAAGGAAAATCTAGTGTGTCCTGAGCTGCTATTCTGACTTGAAAGCATGCAAGCTTGACAGTCCAACCTATGACCAAACACCACCTTGTCAACTGGAATTAAGTGCCACATCCAATCTTTTCATAAACACTTCCAGGAATGGTAACTCCACCACTTCACTGTGCAGCACATTCCAATGCCCAATCATCCTTTTTGTGAAGAACTTCCTAGGTCCAACTTAAACCTTCTCCTGGTGCAGTTTGTGTCCTCTTGTTCTGTCACTGGAGAGGCCACTCCTCAGCCTGGGAGGAGAGGCTGACCCTCACCTGGCTGCCATCTCCTTTCACAGAGTTGTAGAGTGATAAGGTCACCCTTGAGTCTCCTTTTCTCCAGGCTGAACATCCCCAGCTCCCTCAGCCGTTCCTCACAGGGTTTGTGTTCCAGCCCCTCTCCAGCCTTGTTGCCTCCTCTGGACGTGCTCAAGGGTCTCAACGTCCTTCCCAAACTGAGGGGCCAGAGCTGGACACAGCACTCAAGGTGTGGCCTCAGCAGTGCTGAGTACAGGGGAGGAATGACCTCCCTGCTCCTGCTGGCCACACTGTTCCTGACACAGGCCAGGGCCATTGGCCTTCTTGGCCACCAGGGCACACTGCTGGCTCATGTTCAGTCCCTTTCTGCCTGGGCACTGTCCAGCCACACATCCCAGCCTGTAACACTGCAGGAGGTTATTGTGGCCAAAATGCAGGACTCAGCACTTGGATTTATTAACCTTCATCATCACCTACAAGAACTGGTGATACTGAAACATTCTCCAGCTGCTTATAGAATAAGTTGTCCACCTCTTCTTCCTAGTTGGGTGGACAATAACAGTAGAATGTCAGCCTTGTCAGCCTTCCCCTTAATTCTTACCCTTAGGCATGCAACTGAATCATCATTAGTTTCAATATCCACGGCATCAAAATCCTCCCTAATATAAAGAGCCACCCTCCACCTCTTCTCCCTTTCCCGTCTCTTCTGAAGGGCTTGTAGCCATCCAGTGCAGCACCCCAGCCGTGTGAGTTGTCCCACCATGTTTCTGGGATGGTGACTACGTCTCAGCTTTGCTGTTGCACCACAGCCTCCAGCTCTTTGTGTTTGTTACCCCTGCTGCATGCATTGGTATACATGCACCTCGCCTGGGCTGCTGATTTCACCCGAGCTCAGGCTAACCACCCTTGGGCCTGCTTCCAGACAGCCCAGCTGCACCCCCTTCCCCCTTCAACCCTAGTTTAAAGTCCTCTCAATGAGTTCTGCCAGTTCAGGAGCTAAAATCCTTCTGCCCTTAAGAGCGAGATGGAGCCCATCCAGTTCCAGCAGGCCAGGTGCCATAGAAGTTGCCCCCTGAACAAAGAACCCAAAATTCTGCTGATGACACCAACCCTTGAGCCATTTGTTGACAGTGTGGGCTGTCCTATTCTTCTCACCATTTTTTCGCTGCCACCAAAGGGACTGAGCAGAGCACTACCTGTGCTCCTGCCCTATCAACTGCTTGACCCAGTGCCCTAAAGTCCCTTTTAAATGCCCTGACACTCCTTTTTTCAATCTCATCACTGCCAGCCTGGAGTATCAGCAGTGGGTAATAATCAGAAGGCTGGATCAGTCCAGGGAGCCTCTCAGTGATATCCCATACCTGGGCCCCAGGGAGGCAACACACCTCCCTGTGGGATGAGTCAAAAAATGCATTGTTTATATTGGTCTGGGAGACTTGCTCTTGACATAAGTAGCAAATATAGCTTCTGGTAAATTTTGTCTTCAGTGTTATTAATAGAAATCTCACCAGTTTTCAGTATTCTGACATTGGTTACATTCAGTGAGTCAGTAACAGAATAAAATCATACTGCAGAAAACTTACAGACATTGGACAGTGCTTTCTCCTGTTCTTAGCATATATTTTATGTTCATGTCAGATAGGAACACATGAGGAGTGTTATTTTAGTCCCTGTTTTCAACTTTCCTTTCTTTTACAAGATTAAAAGAAAATAATTGTGTCTAATAAATAATCCAAATTAAATTGCAGAATGAAACAGTGTCCCACTAGTTTTAAATTTAAATTTAAATTTATTTATGCTCAGTTCAGGATTATTAAATTGAATTTGTAATCATAAGTGGTGATCAAATAGAAAACTATCATTTTGAAACCTTAGTTTCCTTTCAGTTTAGCATATTCTCTACACCTTTCCATTTTTGACTCCTAATTCAAGGTTCACTCTCCTCAAGCAAAGTCATTCTGGAACTCTTTTAGAATCTTGTTCTATTTTTTTCCCCCCAACAGTCCCAGTCTCCCCAGCTCAGTTTACCTCTTCCCATGTGCCCCCATGAAGGTTCATGGACTTCTCATGGAGACTGAGTAGTTTTTCAGTGAAGACTCAACACAGAAATTTCCAGTGTGGATGAAAATGGATGAAAATTTCAATGCAGAAAGCACAGTGCAACAGACCCAACAGGGTGGTCTCTCCATTACCACAACATTTTCTAAATCTTAAAAGAACTTGATCCTTATTTTGAGAAAAAATGTAATAACCAGATCATTTGAAATTGGCAACTAGAAAATGGATAATTGTAAAAAGGCCTTATGCAACTCACAGCTGGGAGTCTCAGATCACTTTGTTTTTCAGGTGTTCATATGTTTCCCTAATGGTTTCAGTCTGAGATGGAAAATGTCAGTAAAAGCCACCAAGGCTTTTACTCAGTGGAAAATACAGCTTCCTGTGAATCTATCCAGATTAATTTCATTTTCTGTGGCCATGTGGAAGTTCTGCAGATATTGAATCTGGTATGACCAAGGGGTTTGTATTAAATTGGATTACATTGACAGACTCCATCCTTTTGCTCCTTGCTCTCTTGATTGAGAGAAGAAAATGACAGGGATAAAAATGGATATTAAAGATGGACTTTTTCATTTGGCAGCTATTTTAAGCAGAACCAAAGACTGAGCTTGTGGAATATAATCATGGTAGTCTTCTCAAAAAAGACATACGCTATGAATATTACATCTTTCTGAAATGAGACATGCATCTCTGATATGTGAATGTCTCCCACTGTGCTAGCACTTTGTGACACAGATATCTAGTAGTCCTTTTTGTAGAAAAAGATATAATTTCAAAAGCAAATAAAATAACTTCATTTTTCAGGAAAAATAAATAATTTGAAAATTAATTTATCTACTTGTGTTGAACACATTCATCAACGGAATCTTTCAGATGTGTGTGAAGAGTCTAACAGCCTTGGGGCACATACTGCAGCAGTGATTTGTTTATCATTTTTGGATTCATATATGATTTGAAAGCCTACTGAATTTTCTGATTTCCGTGTTGTCATCAGGTACACTTTCTGTGTGCAGCACCATGAGTCAGACTTGATTTTTTAAATTTGATCTATGCCTTTGTTTTAATTTTTAAATTTGTTTTCTTTTTCTTAATGAATATTTGAATTATTAATTTATTTTCAATGTTACTACCACTGCATTTATGACTGCTGTCAGTAGTTTGATTTTATGACAGAGGGAATTGAAATGAACAGCTTACACATTTTCATTTGCATGCTATATGTAGATATTTTTACTCACCTCTCCACACATATCTGATGGTAACTAGAAGGTAAAGGATACCTTGAAAAATATATTAAATGTACTTAGTTCTTTCTGTTGATGAAACATGTGCAAATAGTTTCCTTTCTTTTCATATTCATTATTAATGATTTGTAATTATTCACCAAATACATTTCAAAGGTAATCCTTTCTAACTTCTGTAATGTTTTTGGATGTATGCCATGACAGGGTGATAAACAATAGTAATTCTATTTGGTTAAAAAGTGTATTTCTTTACATAGTCCTATGAATAGCTGAAATTTTTCTTCTTCTTTTAATGTGCAATATATGAAATAGATAACCTTTAATATTCAGTTTTTGAGTGAACTAATGTACTTCTCTTGATATGGCAATTAGCAGGTTTTCCAGATTTAGAATCACTGAATAGCTCGGATTGGTAGGAACATTAAAGGTCTTGTAATCCAAGCCCCCTACAGTGAGCAGAGACAACTAGATGAGGTTACTCAGAGGACTAATCCAACCTGACTTTGAATGCTTCCAGGAATGAGGCATCCACCTCTCTAGGCAACCTGTGTCAGTGTTTCACGACTCTCATTGTAAAAAATCTTCTCTTAGTCTATATAGTTTGTTCTACCATACCTATTATGTTAGAAAACTATGTTACTCTAAGTTTTCTAACATAAGATTGTTATTAATTGTTATTAATAATTGTTGCAATTACTGTTATTACTATTATTAAAAATATTTTTGTGTTCATCTGTAAGTAATGCTAATAATTCTAGCTACTGAATTGACATTGTTTAAAAATGGAAACAGGAAAAACCAACCCTAGCAAAGAGCAGTACTGGGTCTGTGCCTAGATAATCACGAATTCTGCCAAGAAAAGATGAAGTATTTTGTTTTCAGTACATTAGAGGCTAGGCCAAGAATTATATAAGGTAACTCCACTTTTATGGTGAATGCATTTGAAAGAGTGTGGATTTCAAAAGAAATCAGTGAGAGTTTACTAGACATGTAATAGGAGAATAAAGCAGGATATTCTAGGTACAATCATCTCAGAGCTTCTTGATAGGTCTCAGCTGCAGCATTACAGTACAGTATGTCTGTATGTATTTTACACCAGGAATAATAGGCCTGAGGGGCGTAGCAAAATAGTTTACCTGAGAGCCAGTTTTGTTTGTCATCTATGAAGGAGCATTTTTGTTTGAATGCTTTTTTTACATTAATCTTTAAAATGCACAACACTTAATCTTCGCACAGCAATTTTCACACTTCTCCCTGCAATTTAATATGTTGTTATGTATTGGTTGCCCTAAAGCATACATATACGTTACTCAACTTTTTGGGACAATTTTGCTTGAGAATGTTATTTCAGCAAAACTAAAATTTTTCAACAACACAACAACAACAACAAACTCAGTCTGGGCACACCATGTTTTAAAGCTCAATGATACTTTCTTTAGTTGCCGGTATTTCTCTTCAAGAAATTTTCAGAAACACCCTTAAAGCTTGTTTTAAAACTACAGTGTTCAGAATTCTGTTTTGACTGATTTATTGAAAACACCATGTTGAATTTACAGAATAAGAGTGTATTCTAAGCATTTTCTTCAAAATGTGTTTTGTGTATTTCAAAATGCACCTTTTTTAAAAAAAACTATTTTATCTGCAGAGAAATTTAGGTAAATCATATGAAAGGTGGCTTCTTTCTTAAACACATACAAACATGAACTTTGGAAAGAAAGAATCCAAAACATTGGAACGTAAAGACATTAATTTTTCTCCAAATGTTCAAATAGTGAACATCTGGTTTAGGGAGATAAAAATTAGAAAATTTGTAGCAAAATTCACTCATCTGATCTTATATACTTGCAGCAGCCTTCATACAATATGTAAGCATAATCTACATAATTCCAAAATATTAGAACTGAATTTCTGCAAATATGGGTGTGTTTCCATGATAGTGAAATCAGGTTTAAAAAAAAAAATTGGGGCAGTACACACATATCATAAAAACACAGCTGAAACATTGCTCTAATTTCTGCAGTTGTAGCCATATCTTTGAGATCAGCCTTGTTATGGTTATATGAACTTTTATGAGCTCACCAAGATTGACAGCCACAGATGTGTTGCACATGTGTCACTTTTTAAGATTTTAAAATTTTGGTGACAGAATTCTCTGAATAATGATTATTCTGCTGGGCATTAGATCTGAGAGAAAGCAAGATAAACTAATAGATTTTTTGAGCATTTTGTCTGTGGGTCAGACTTAAGCACACAGAGAATTATTGTCACATAAGGTGTCTCTCAAGAAGCTGGTGTGAGCACTGTTGGCCCTTCAGGAGATTTAATGAGCTTCTACTCCAGCAGTCAACCTGTGATTTGGATGAGATTAGCACTAAACTATGCACCACCAGAAACACTGAAAACATCATGAGATTACCCCATTTTGTCTGTGCCACCTTTATGGAACTCATCAGGCAGCTAGGTTGTGTTCACTGTGAGGCTTGTGGACAGAAAAACTGCATTAAAACCACAGCTTGTATTACTTTATAATTATCCACCATTATTTTCCAAAAGAATTCATTAAGTCTAATAAGCTCAATTTTATAACAGGAAGCTGTTGTTCTTGTGGTGGCTTGCTTTTTTATTAAATTTGAAATTCCTGAGCAAATAAATAAATGTCAAATTCTTTGAACATTTTTAAGGCATTCCAAAATGGGTTTGCACCAAGTTGCCACTTCATTATTCAACTGATGCATGTACTTTTACCAGCAGAGATATCACATAAATCAATTGTGTTTATTATCTATTTGTGGAAAAGTATGACTTTCCCAGTATGTCTTTTTGTGCTAAATTGCTCCTACCACACCTCTTGTCTTAATGATTAGATTTCATCAAAGTGTGATTTTATTCCTCCACATGATTTACATTTTAAAAATACATTTTCTGCATTTTCTCCATCTTCACTTTCAATATTTGCCTCATAAGTAATCTTTCAGAAATGTTTTAATTTTTCTTTTCCCTGTTATTTAGTGCTGATTTACACTCACATGTGAAAAGCATTCTTGAACTTCTGACTTATGCTCAAAGGCTACAACTTCAGTGAATTACAGACATAAATATGATCTCCTATTTGGGCACATTGAAGTCAAAACCTGGTAGATGAATTCCAGAGTTCACTACTGTTCCTAACCTCTGGTTAACAGTGTGTAGGACAGTCAGCCTCATTAGAAATCTATAGTTACTCATATTACTATGATCTGCATAGATAATGCAGCAATAAAAATCTCCTTGGAGTTCTCATTTCCAGAACAAAAACAATCTCTTCATAATCTACAACAGCACAGAAGCAAAAAGAAAAAAAATGGTAAAAACACATATGTCCCATATAAGGTTTCTTCTGTGTGTAAAAAAACAATGCCCCACTTTTTCTTGCTTCCTTTAGAAGTATTTGCTTTCTTTGTGAGACATATCAGATTGAAGTTTTCCCCCTTGATTCACGAGGTTGCCAGTGTGTGGAGAGATTTTAAAAGTACTGCATACCAGGAGGACCTTCTCAGCAATTAGAAAGCATATAAAGACCTTTCTTTTGGCCATCTCTGGACATCTTGAAATTTTCCTTCAAAGCTCAACATTATGGGAGGAGTAGGGACAGTAAGGATATGATGCATGCATGCCTTCATGCACAAGGAGAAGAAACATTCCACATATTTCACTGATTTCTGCTGTCACCTCTTCATAAATTTGTTTGCAGAGACAAAACTTGAACATGTTGCTCCCCATGATGTCTTTCAGTCAACTAATTCTCTCTCTATATATTTTAAACTATTCACATTCTTTCTATTCAAATCTTATTGTACTAAGTTTAGAATACATTTTGTAAGCAAATCTGTTACTATGAGACTGCACACACAGAATAATGAAATCTTTTGTGTCTAAGATGACAGTTCATGGTCAGTTTATAAGAACTTATTTAAAGTGTGGCAAATATCTTTCTTTATGTCTGAATTCTCAATGGTAAAATTAAACACTTTTTTCCTTTCCCCAAGTAAATTTCATTAGTTTCAGAAAGTATTTAGAGGGATTTTTATTTGAATAGTGAAAATAATTCCACTCAAAGGACTTGCAATCCATGCAGATTTAGTAAGCCTCTGTTTCCTTTTCAGCATCTTGATTTCTTATGGTAGCTGAGATGCCCATAACGTTCTGTCTCATTTCTGTAAAAATAAGGGATTTCCATCTATTCTGAGTGTATTCAGAATTTGGCTGATAATATTTCTTCAATATATGTAAGCTTCAAAGACTGCAAGACCTCTCACATCATGAAAATGCACTAAGATGTCAAGAAGTGAATAACCTGTCAGCAGTCATTGAGCATGTACAACATGAACAAAAACCATGTGTTCTGCAATTGCAAAATAAAATGCTATTAGTAGCTTCAAAGTCCTTTTTAATTTCTAGTGTTTATTTTCCACAGCACAAGCCAGCAGAAAATATTCAAGGCATAATGTCACTTTTGAGAGCTGATAATGATATAAGTCAGCTTCATCAGAAAACAGAAGAAAAATAATTTACAATGCAGGTTTTGTATTTTTCTTCAGGTTAACACAGACAGGATATTTCAATGTTTCAGGCATCATGAATCAGTTCCATTTGCTGTGGCCATCCTTTGCTGAATGACCAGGCTTCTTGCTGGTTCTCTATGAAGCAATTATCATTGCTGTAAATGTGGTCCAGTTTCAGGTGGATAAATCTTATAGGATAAAAATAGTTATATCAAAATCTCACCTTTTACCTGAGATGATTAGTCAACAATTAGTCACAAATAATTTGACAAATTGTTGCCTAACATAAAACATACATGCTCTTTTCTAATAATTACTCATCCTCATTATTCACAATGTATTATTTTCATTATTCAAAAAAATTAAAAATTTTGCATCAAATTCTGTAAGAAAGACACACTAAGACATTTAGAAACTGTGGAACCCAATGTGCACAAGTGCTATGAGTATGTAGGTAGGTGGGTGTGATCAGTCAATCAAAGTTTTGTTTTCTACTTGGAACAGAAATATTTCATAAACAATATTGTGCCACAGCATGATACAAACTCTCCCAAAATGACTCTGGGAAACTATAAGAAAATTGAAAATAAAACAGAGCAAGGCTATTTTATAGCATTTTATACATTGTTCCATCTTTTGTTTTAAGAAAGCATAGTATTTGGCAAACCAGCCTGGAAACATATTTTAAAAATAATGAGGCTTTCTTCCTCTGAAAAGACATCAAACCAGGCACACTTGACTAACAGAACTATCTATCAGAGTCTGAATTTAAATTCTTTGATTTGAGTAATTTTCTGTATGGCAGTAAATCTTGTGTGATCAGTATCTGGATGTTTCAATGCATAGCTCTTTTTTGCTTATTATTATTTATTGTTTGAATTTGTCAGTCCATTAGTTGGTCCAGTTCAGCTACATTAAATAAACACTTAAGGTGTTAAGAAAATTTCTGGATCAAACTTCAGTCTGCACAGAAAGAACAGATTGTATGTGAGCCACACTATGAGAATTTAAAACTAAGGGGATCATCAGTGTGCTTTGAAGTGAGAAGGAGAAGTGACATGGCAGATGCAGAAAAGCACATGGTTTGGAAATTTCATTATTGGTAAACCATGCTGTTTCATCTATATAAAATAAAAAGGAAAGGAAACATTGGTCATGCTGATGCTAGATTACTTATCTATTACAAAACACCTAGAATGGAAACAAATGAAAAAAAAACCCAAACAAAACAATCACCTCAGTAGTTAACATGATAGGAAAAGCACAATTTAAGTTTCTATTTTTTAGCTACATGTACAAATGAAGAAAATTACTTCAATAGAGAGCAATGAAAAGCACTGAAACCAGAAAGTGTTATGGAAACCCATGTGGACTGGGAAAATACCACATGTGGCTGCAGTATAAAGAACAAACCCCTGGATATCATCAGGGACTGTTTTAAGCCCTAATTGGCCTGTCTTGCATTGCAAAAGATGCAGATGTTTGACTGGACTTCAGGAGCACCTGGGCTATTCTACAGCTGAAGAGGTTGCAATTATTTTGATTCAAAAATCTCACAGACTCCAAAAGGCCAAAAAAATTAATGAAATTGTGTTTAAGTAGTAAGAAGGTGATTAACACAAGAAAACTGTTAAAATTAGGTTAAAAATAAAGCAGCTGAGAGAGTTTAGTCTTTGCAAAGGTACCAACACAACGCAGGCCAGAAGATTCCTCAAAATCTTGATGACAACTTTATGGAACAGATCTAAGGCAGCAGACACGGAAAGATGCTCTCCTTGATTTACTGCTGGTCAGCAGAGTGGATCTTGTGAGACAATGGAGATTGGCCACCCTTGAGATGCTACACTGAGGGCAGTTTTGCTAAAATCTTTCCAGGACTGCACTGGCCATCAGTGAGTCTCTAGAGAAGATTGCATATTAGATATCAGCACCGGTGAGGATTTACTCCTCTGTTTTCTTCTAAAACTGGAGCTCCTTTTCCTTGTCTCTAAGACCTTAAATAGGAGCTTGATTTGTCTTAGTTTTTTACAGCACTGATGGGAAGCTGCACAGACAGGGCTGAGAGCTATCATGATGGATTTCTATGATGTATTGGTATTTGACATTCTTCTGTGACCACAGGCTAACTTTTGTTTACATTTCTTAGAAATTTGACATTGTACCAACAGCTTTCACTCATTTTTCATATTAATATTCCTTTTCCATTTGCTTTGGTTATAAAGCAGAAATTAGATCAGTATGGACCTCCCATATGTTTCTTTATTTGACATAATTGCCATATTCTTTCTCTTTCTTATAATGCTTCTTAGTATTTCTTATAATGCTCCATCTTCCTGTTGATAGAATGATATTTTGGCCTCTGGTGAGGAGGTAGTGAACCCAAATAACTAAAATGTGGTGGTCAAGAGTCCCTGTGACATACATACAACTGATGCTTCTGCCTCTGCTTTCAATTCAAGAATGACAAAGTGGATCTCCTGCATCTCAGATGCTTGTCTCTTTCCCAGAGCTATTTGCTCCTCTGAGAAGGACTTCAAAGGGTTTTAAAGCAAAAATCTCACAGATCCTTGGGCTCATTGAAATGTGAACAATGAGGATATCTTCAACTCCTCAAAGCTTTCACCACAAAAGAAAATATTTTACCATTTATTTCAAATTAGTAACTCCTGCTTCCAGAACTTACTGCTGCAAAAATCTTGGGTTTGTTCCTTCTTTCCACTGTTAAGTATGAGTCTGCTGGTCTATAGGCAAAAGGAAAAAAATATAGGAGCAGCTGTGTGAAGTATTTTCCAGCAACAGCTGGCTTATAGAAGGAATAGGGGTCTAAAAATGATTGTCTCACTCACTTGAGTCCAAGTATACTCCCTTGGTATGTTTTAATGTTAAAGTTTCATTTAGCAAAGTCAAATGAGATGGTCAGTCCAGCTATAAAAAAAAAATATTGAATTTAAATCAGTCATTAGTGAAGCATTAGGCAGTTCAGAAGCAAGGTGCAGTCATGAAAGCCAGACTCATCATCTGCTCCTTGCAGACAGGTTCACCCTTCTGGTCTCTGTTGTCCCTGTCATTGGCTATCAGGTACCTTTGTGATCTCTTCTATAAAAATAGGAAAATTAAAACAAAATTTTTCTCAAGAAATTTTGATGATATAAAAATTTTTGAATGTAAGCTACAAAAAGTATTTCTTTTTTATTCCTCTGGGATTGTAAATTACCTTAAGACACCATTAAAAAAATACATAGAATTCCTGAAGATGGCAAGAGAGGCAAACAGACAAAAACTCTGGAATGAGTTTGAAGGAAACCTGAGCCAGGGTCTTTAAAGGGATAAGACATTACTGAATTAATATGGAGGTTATGTATTAAATTCTTCCATTTGGGAATGATTTGGCTCAGCTAGTCTTCAGGAGTAAAGACTATCTGCAGCCTCTCCTACCACTTTATCTTTCCCAAACCAAACAGAATCTTGGCATCTTTAAGGACATGGAAGCAGAAGAAAAATGCAATCAGATCTGTACTAGACTTTGTTGTTCCATTCAGTGGGTCTAGTTTTCACTTGACTCACATATTTTAATATTGTAGTCAACCACCCTTTTCTGTAATTATAGATTTATGATTTGTATTTACAGGCTTATGAAGAGGAGTGATAAAAGACCTTTAAGTTGATTGCACACCATGCAGAGTCTGAAAGTATTCTTCAATGATTATATTGACTGACTTTATGACCCCTTAGTGCTGACAAAAGCTCATAAAAAAGCACATAATGTGAAGTGGAATGCATCATTGCACAGGTGTAAATGACTACACAAGATGCAAGGAAAGCAGAAGCAAGCCAGTGGTACCTAATAAACACTTCCAGCCCAGGAACTGTTGCAGACTCTCATGTAAACACTTAACATGTGGTTCTGCTCTAAAATGTGACTATAAAATGCATTGTGGTTTTTTATTGCATTTCAGTGATACCATATTACATTTGCTCAGCTTACAAGTAAAAAACATTTTTTTCTAATAGACATGTTAGCAAACTCCATGTAAACATCAGCAAACGTAGCAAACTGCAAGTAAACTATTAAACTTTTAAATTTTTCTTTTTCAAGGGTAAAGTTTATCCAGACTCAGCTTTATCTCATGGATACCTCTGCAAATGTACAGATTTTACTTCTCAGAGCACCAAAACATACTGCAGTTCCTGGACATTGAATTAAAAGTTTTCAAAAAACATATCTGAAAAATGGTACACTGTGGTCATATATTGAACTTCTGATGAACCAGATTGATTATAAAACACAGCTTAAGTTCTTATTCATGTTGAACTCTTCAGTTTTTTCTATTCAGAGATTTTCCCCAAATCTGCAGGAATAAAACCCGAGCAATTTTATTGTTCATTTAAGGTATTATTTCTCATGCAAAATGGCCTTTTTCAATTTAATAGTAGTGTGGGTAAAATAAAATTTAATTTAATAGTTAAAAAATTGTAATGAAGGCCACTTAAGCTCAATTATTCCCCAGAGGGGCAAAACTCCCATTGTTTAAAATAATAGGAAATCAGGATATAGGATATTGTCTGAGTCTGGAGACAGTATGAATAAAACATGTTTGCAGTAATGACGTTGCAGTGGCAGGGAGGCAGACTAGGTAATCTCACAGGTCATTTCCCTGCTTATGCTTTGCATTGCCATTCTCTGAGGTATTGAAAATTTGATTAATTGCCTTATACAGGGGCCATCAGAGCCTGGGAACTGAAAAGAGAAGGGTGTAATGACCTAATGCACACATTTATTTTGGTTCTCTTAATTTTGAGCTACAAAGTGCAATCCACTCCAATAGCCATCTGCAGTTCTAAAAAGAGCAGCAATCTAGTGCAGGGAAATTTCAGACAACAAATAAATTTCTCAATTGTTTCTACACACATGGTATGGTTTCTGTATGAGTCAAAGGGGTCTTAGGTCTGAACAGAATTAATGATAACCTTGATTCTAGTATATATATATTTAAATATATATATTTTTGGACAGGGAAGAAACTGTCACAGATGTTTGAGATCACATTAGGCAATGCCTGCCAGGGCCCCAGGGAGCTGGGATCACCCTGGGTGCTGCAGGAACCCCCAGTACAGCAGAGCAGGGCCTGGTACTCAGGGCATCCCATCTTCAGCCAGGAACTGCAGCCTGGGGCATCAGTGAGCCCCAGCCCCAGGCAGCAGGCACCTCCCTGCAACAGCCTTGCTTTACTCATTATTGAAGTAAGAACTCCAAATGATCATCTTAGAATCCTCATCCAGGTGAGTAAGAGAGGATATAGATATCTTGTTTAGGATTTGTGGCCATGTTCTCATTCAAACGCTATGTTATGAACACAGAAATAAGGGTATGAAACCAAAATGAGGCTTAAATATTGACTGCAGCAGTAAGTACTGCAATACCTAGATCCTAAGTAGGAAGACAAAATCATTTTACCAGATACACAGGCTCTGTACAGGACAAGTACATGTAGTAAGAGTTTAGTCTCACACTGTGTTTTGAATCAGTTTGAATGCTGTAGGGAGATTTCCCCAAAAGTAGCACTCTCACCTGCCTCTGGTGAGGAGGAAATCCTTAGGCAAAGATTCCTTCAGCTCTGGTCTTCTCTGGGGCGCATGGGTTTTTTCTCTCTTTATCACAATCAACTAGCTCTAGAAGTTTCTTCAGTATAACAGAACAGATATAAGATCTTCCTTGACCTGAGAAGATACTGAGAGACTTTCACAATCCCCCCACTGCCACACTCTACACAGTCCTCGGAGGGCCTGGGAAACCACACAGTGGGCAGGAGCCCCTTCTTGGGGGGTACCCAGGTCTGTCTCCTTGTCCAGTAACTGCTTAACACCAAGTGCCCCAGGGATGTTCAGAGCAGGGGTTGTGACCATGCCCATCCCAGAGCCCTGCAAACACCTGGCAAGACCACACTGATGAGACGGTCAGGTGTGAAGTCCAGTGGGGGCTGTAGGTGATGGACAGCAGCTATGAGGCTGGGCACAGGGTGTGGTGTAGCTCAGGCAAGGAGCCAGGCTGAGGATCTGGCCACAGGTGCAGAAAATGGGAGCTGTGAAGTTGCCCCAGTGGAGGTCCCCTCTCTTTCTGTGCCAAGGCTTTCCCTGTGGTGTGAGCCCAGGCTCCCCATCACTGGCTGCAGCAGGGGCAGCCTGTGCCCTGGGAGCCGGGAAGGACAGCAGGGCCACGGGCTGCACTCAGAGCCTGGCAGCATGGAAGCAGGGTGCCCTTCTTCCCACATACTCTCTCAAAAGATTCATCCATTGCCACATTGCCACAGGTAGGAATAGTCCAGGTAGGAGTAGTCTGGCTATGGATACAAGAATGGCCTTTGGACAGCAGTCCTGTTCCACAGTGTCCGTTCTTGAAGTCTGGACAGAGATGTCATCCCAGCTCAGGGCTACAAAGGCTGAAGAACTGCTGAGTACCCAAGGAACTCTGGGTGGTGCACAACATCAGGCCAAGACCCCCAGTCCCTGCAGACTGCTGTGCTTTAAGGGTTTGTGGGAAGTAGGGCAGGGATTTTCAGGAGTGAAAATTTTTATGTCAGTGCTGTTTTCAAGGAGCTCTGTCTAGGGCTGTGTGCTCCTGGGGAAGTGCAGACACTGTCTTGACACAGAATGACACAGAACTTACTCTGCTGCATTTTCTCCCTTCTTCTCCACCAGGGAATGACAGACAAGCATATTGCCTGTTCCACAATATTAGGCAGAAAGATGCAGATTGTTGTTTTAGGCTCTCAGCAAAGAACCATGAAAAATACAATGATTAGGACAGCTATCCAAGGTATATAGCTCAGAAATTACAAACATCTGTCAAAACATATAAGCAAAACACAAACTTGTTGTATAAGAATTGTGTCTCTGAGACATAACCCACTGTTTCTAACTGAACCTACAGACTATATTAAGGCTGCATGTTTCTCATTTTATACATAAAAAGGACTTACATTTATTAATGCAGGTGAAGTCTACAACTACATTTGTTTTTAATAGCAAATTAGTTCACTATTAGCTCTTGAAAATATCTCAGGGCTGGCATGACTCTATCCTCTACCTTTTTAATGTTTGTTTTCAACTAAATATAACTCACAGTGACTTAATAAGCAACAAGATTTGTTCTGGTTTGGCTGAGATATATATTGTGGGAAGTGATTGTCCTGTTCTCCCTTCCAGCTACTCCTTACCATCTTAGAGTTATGTGGAAGTGTCTTCTTTGAAAAGTAACAGCATAATAAAGAAATATTATTTTCATGTTGGCCAATGTCCCTAAGTTTTTACTTCTCTGTTTTGACACAAATGAACAATTTATTCACTTAAGGCAATATTGTATGTGAAATAGAAATCAGAGCATAAGTCTGCAATTCAGTTACATATTATTCCTATACACATCTATTCATCAGACTCCAAAGATATTCAGGAAATTCTGAGATTTTTCTGACCTCAATAAAGTCTTCTCTACTCTGAGAAGCCCATTGTAGAATACACTAACTCATTGAGAACATCCAGGCAGCCCGTTTCTTGGGCAAGCTCATATTGTCATGAGGTGAGACGGTAGCCTAAAGTGTCCCAGGTTTCTGAAAACCCCTGATATTTCCTTATGTACTGAGCTGTAGATTACCATTGACAACAGCTAAGATCAGATACTTATTTCATATTAATATCCAAACAATCAGACAACCCAGTCTCTCCTCTCCAAAACTTACTCTCTGTGTTCTGCCCGCTTTCAAAATTACCTTTGTCCCTTACTGTGGCCAAACAGTCCTTTAACAGCTGATATTGCACTCTTCTAACTTACTAACAAACAGGGATGATCTTAATCAGGATAAGCTGCTATATACCACAATTTTGAATTTTGGTAGGATAGCATGCAAAGTGTTTTCTATCCCTTGGAACATATGAGGGACAAAACATTTTAAAAGTCTATTGGATACTCCTAGAAACAGCGCTCCTTTGTGCAAGCATGTTATTCATTACAACCAAGAATTGTCTGTAATCCTTCCTTAAAGAGAGGTTTACCTAAGAGAGCATGTCTTAAACCCCCTTTTTCTCAAGTTAATGCTGAAGAATAAATAAACTTCCAAACAAGCACTGTTTGTAGCAGGATGAGTGAAGTGATTTGAATGTAAAAGATGCCTGTAGGCAGATCAAATGGCATGAATGAAAGTGAAATGACAGTGTACCCTTCTTCAAGACAGAAGCACTTGTGTCATTCTTTGTAGAAGGAAGTTCAAGTTGAGAGCTGCCATAGCTGTTGGGCTGCTAATAATTTCTAGTTCCTGCTCCTCCTCCTCCTCTTTTCCTAGTTTTCCCTCATCTCCTCTTGGCACTGGAGAATAGCTCTGCTCGTTTGGCTGCTGCTGTATTTCTCTCCATGATTCTGACTCACTGGTAGAACAGATGTGCTAGTAATATCTCTGTAGTAAATTAAACTTTGTGGCACCTTTTGCATAAATTTAAAATTGATTTAGATCTCTACCCTTACTCATCAGCATATGATGCTCAGCTGCTTCCAATAGTTCTCACAGCACTGGCTTCTGGTACTCATACTATATGCCCTGGTTTTTGCATATTAATTTTTTTCTTCCTGCTTAATAAAACCCAATATTTTACCTAGGTTTTATTCTTTATTTCTTTCCAGAAATATGTCCAGTTTAAATCAAACAATCAGTAAATTACTTTTGTTGTTACTGACTCCTTTCATTTTTTAACAGAAAAACCTGGGAATATTATATACAGATGTAAGAGCAAAGTGTGTATATGAAAAACATTTTTCCTTGATATTTGAAATTTTCTGCTTAGTAAAGAGCTCTGATTAAGAGAAATTGAACTTGGGATTTTCTTAATTTCTGCCCAGACATGAAACTTGGCTAAAGAAATGTGGCAGCACTGGTTCAGATGTGGCATTTCTCATCGCAAGGAGCTCTACTCAGATCATATAATACATTTTAAATACCAGCACCTGCTTCTATAATTTTTTTCTTGTAAGGCAAGATATATATACTCCTGCTCCTTTTAACCACTGGGTGCCACCTAGTCTGAATTTGTGATCCAGAAAGATTCTTTGATATAAACAGAAATACTGAGTAATGTGGTAAGTCTGACTCCAGCAAAACAACAAAACAGAGCTTCCAACACGTTATGAGAAAATGCTATCCAGACTTTGACCAACACTAAGATACTTAATCCCTTAGTGTATTACAAATGCCACAAAAGTGTGTTTCTTTATCTTTCTCCTCGATCTCCTAGTGTATTATCCTTGAATACACTATACAAATGCCTACATTTATAATGAAATCCTGGAAAACAGTGGAAGTGGTGTTGCCCAGAATGACTCCACAATGCTGAAGTTTTTAGATAAGTGTACACAACAAACTCTGAAATCAGTGCTATTGAATCACTGGGTTTCAATTTCCTATTCATGGGATAGCTTTTGTACAAAAAACAGGATTGAAAACCAGCTTTGATCTTCCTTCTGATTTCTCACCAATTCTGTTCTTTGTTTTCCTCCTCCCCACTGGATACTCCTTGTATATATCTAGGGAAATGTTGAAGAGTCAGGTATTTCTGGTGACAGGCTAAATACTGAGCTGGAACTTAGTTACATTATATTTTATTCACTAAAAAATGTGGATTTAGGCACCTTAAAAATATCCATGGATTAGAATGAAATTTTCTGAACACATTAAGCCAAAGAGTGCCTTGAGAAAAGGGCCCAAACTCATAGAGCAGGAGATGTACTCCTCTGCCTTTTCTTCTCCTTCTCTCCACAAGTCTGTTGATAGGGATCAATCTAGAATTAGGCTATTAATATTCTGAATGCAGAATATAGAATATTAGAATATACAAGGACTATATGATTCAATGAAGTGGAAGTATTGTGGGATAAGTTCTGCTTTGCTTACTGATCTTCAACATCTTCTACTTCACAGAAAATGTTTAAATATTCACTGGGACAAGAATAATGGTTATTTGTTTCTATGTAAATGTCTAAATACCTCATCTACATCTGCTCTCTGACTGAATTCCTTCCAGGTCCTGCGGTTAGTTACTGGGACCTACTGGGACCATTGGATCTCATGCACTAGTACTAAAAGGCCAGAAAAGGATATCTCAGGGCTTTCAGTGTCCCTAACATAGAATTTGGTCCCTGCAACATGGCTCCTGGGACACCAGATGTCTTCAAACAAATTCCTATGAGTTTTCTGCCTATATTCTTCTGTTTAGAAAATTTAAAACTAACAAGATCCATTCCAATTCAGAAAGTAGAGGTTTATGGGGTTTTAAAATTATTTTTGTAAGTAAGAACTGCAGGAAACCCTTTGTTATGGCATTTTTTTCCCCAGCACAAATGCTACTAGGACAGTATTTGAGAAAAAAAGTTATACTGCACTATTAACGTATGTGGTATATATTCTATGAATATTTACAACAATGTGATTTCTATCATTGATGACATAGTAAGTTGTACAGCAATAACCATCTGTTCTCTCAGCTGAGGAGCCAAAAGTGACATGAAGACCTAGGAAATTGCCCTCCATTTCCAAAAGAAATATTTCCTTCTAGCAGCAACAACAATATGAAGACCTGGGGAGAGATTTTTTGCAAAATATAGCACTGCAGAGAAACATTCATCATTTAAAATCCTGACTGACCTCCAAAAACTCTCATTTTAAATATTTAGATTTAAGTAGATTAGCCTAGATTTAACAGGACAATAAATGCTTGTCAGCCAGGACAAAGCTTTCAGTTGGACATCTGTCACGAGAACTTCTCTGCTTGTAAGATATTGTTTGATCCTTCTGAAGATATGTTGCCAAACCCTCATTATTGCTAAAATGTCAGCGAAATTTGTGCCAAGTGTGGTGAAAGTGAGGAATGTGGCCTTAAGACCAGTAATTTTTCTTCCCCAAAACAACTGTAAATGAACCAAAATTAATATTTTATTACAAACTGGAAAACAATGACACTCTACAACTTTTCTTAGATTCAAAGGAAATTTATAACTGTTCATTACACATGATTTTGTGTAATCTGCCCTGAATGAGAGAGTAAACATTCTATTACATTAGAATTGCTGTTAGGTGACCAGAATAACTTGTTCCATATTGTTTTGCCATAATTTGCTTGCTTGACTTCCTGTCTCTCCAAAAATTATAATTAACTAGTGTTTGTATGAAAGAGAACATAGAAAGTAGAAAAAATAAATTAACATTACAATTGAAGGGAATAATCATAGAGCAGAAAATACTTAGCTGTCTAAGCCCTGTTTAATTTGGTAGTTAAGGTGCGTAAATAGCCTTAAAATTCTCGCTTTATGGGAAAGAAATTGTTTCAGTATTCTGAATAAAATAAAATTTTAAAAATTAAAATTCCCCTACCAGAAATCTCCATTGATCTCATGCTTTTCCTATCAACTCTTTTGCTAAGAGTTGGCAAAAAAATTATATTTTGGTCTCACAATTTTTGTTCTCAAAAATAGAAGCAATTAAACATTATGTATTACATGGTGGCATTTTTTTGTGGAGGGATTATATGATACTTACATGATGCAGATAATATTCTCTCTGCTGGCTTTAAGATTCACTGAATTGACATAGTAACTAGTCTTGAATAAATATTAGAAAAGGGACTTGAGTAAGTAGAAGGAAAATACCACCATTTCATCTTCAGTTCTCCTATTAAACTTATAAATTATAGTATAACATGTATTATCTTGTAATTAATATTCTATTGTAATAATATTGATATAATGAATTAACATTTCACCATCTTTGAAATAAAGTTTATGTGCCCTATGTTAGGTGCACTGAGGCACCTTATCATGAGTGAAGCAAACATTGATATTATAATCACAGATATATTTATGATAAATTGTGTATGCATATATATATGCAAGTTCATATTAGTATTGTTTTCAAGTGCATTAGACAGACTTCAAAAAGGGCCAAACTATCCTAGAGGGGAGATCAAACTGATCCCAGAGGGATCAGGGATCAGCATAACCATCCCAGAAATGGGAGGACAGACTGAAATGATCCCAGAACTGAGTCTGGGGGATCCCACAAAGTAGCAAACAAAGCCCCATTTCAAAGATTATCCATGACATGAAATCTAGGGTCAGCCAGAACTGTCCCTGGTGAGGGACCAAGATCTCACAGGAAGTTCATGTGGGGAGTTTGGGAAAGTTCATGCAGCATAGGAAGTTCTCAAAGAGAGAAGCTCCATCTTAAAAAAAATTAAGTCGTTTATATATGATAGAAATGTAAGAGAATCTAGAACACCACCATTTTGATTAGCCAGTAGGTGCTGTTGATTTTTTACTTTTCACAGGAGTCAAACAGATGCTTTCTGTTCCTTCAGAACAATTTTTAGTTTTCCAGGCTTTTTCTCTTCTCTTGCAGTTAGAACTGCACATAGCAGTTATGAAATCTTACATTCTTAGGACATTTTCCCTTTTTTTCCAGACAATTTTTCATCTTTTGGTTGAAAAGTTTCAATGACAGTTTGTTGTTTTCTCCCTTATTGATGGTATCTCAGGATGTCCTCAGTTTCTAGATACCCAGATGCACTTCAAAGATGCCACCTGTAATAGTCAAGGATGCTTCTGGTTCATGGGTCTGATTCCCAGGAATCAGGAAGCGGAAGGGGATGTAAAACTCATCTAGTTGGAGCTTCTCTATTTGACAGATAGATCAGCAATATCCAAGTTTCATTTTCAGAGTGTGATGAAGGAAGCACAGTGCTGCACATGTAAGTTTATAACACCTTGTTTGCTACAGCAAAACTAATTTTACAGCCTCTCTTCAGGCTTTAATCTAACTAGCTGAATATGTACTATTGCAGGTATGCCTAATCCATGCTGAGATATACAACGTGTTAGCATTGTCTCCAATGTACTGTCACTATAATTTAAAGCAAATCTTGTATGTTGTTATTCATATTATATAAGTGTTATTCCTCTGGCAATACAGACCTAACAATATCAACATTAGCTAGAAAATAATTGTATGTGCAGTTTCTTTTGCTCTTTGTTCAGCAGGACACTGAAGGAAGTTTAACACTCATGGGAACTTCCTTCCAGCTTCATTCCCCATGCAGAGCCTAGGAAGGTCTGTTCCATGTTGGGGTCAGGTCTCTAGTATTTCAAAAATCTGCAGGAGACTGAAGATAATAGAGTAGGATTTCCTGTTCCAGTTGCAATAGATCCCTTGTTTGAAGAGTAAGTTCTCCTGGACCATAATTCAGAAGAATATATATATACTCTGCTTTTAGATAAAAGGCTAACCATCCATCCGGAGAAAAACCCCATAATTTTAATATAATGCTGTGAATGTCAGTAATAGCAGTTACCAGCAGTAATAGTCAGTACCAGGTTTCAAACCTGTAAAGAAACTTTTACACCTTTAAATATTTTGAATTCCAGAGGAAACATTGATTTCATCTGAATTGAATTTACTTTGCAAGGGCAGCATTTCTTGCTCTCTGCTACCTGCTGTTTGATTGCATGTCCACTGGAAAGATTTCAGTGTTCATTTTCATTTCAGTACACAGGTGTCATTTTTCATTAAGTATAAATCATTCTGTTCCAAGTGTTTGTGAAAAAGTAAATTCTACCAACTGTGTCCATATCTTTGCATAACAGCCATAGGTACGAGAAAAGCCAGTATTCTATCTCAGTGCATGTTTTGGGTTTGACACTTAATTTTCAAAACCCAACACCACTAATAGTGTTTTTCATGTTGAAAAAAAAAGGGATTTTCACCTGTTACCAGCAATTGTAGCAGTGAAAAAAATAAATGTAAACTCAACAAAATAAAGATGAAATACCATACACACACTATGCAGAAAAAGTGCAAAGTGGTTGGGGCTTTTCCCAGTGCTGGTCTCACTGCTGCTGCTTAGCCTACATGACTGCAGCTGCAGATGAGATGCTCTCTTCAATGGTCTCTGACAACTCCCATTTAGAGACTCCCTCTGCACTTATTAATCTTTCATTTTTCTATGAATTGGTAGCTCAGCTTTGCAAAGGGGCTTCTAACACAACCTCCAGTCTCATGGGAGATGCAAGCTTGGGCCCATATTTGACTTAGGACAAAATTTTGCTTCAATCTTCATCTTCCTTGGCAAGGACTGTGACTGTTTTTATGATTGTAAAATCCTGCTCACAAGCCATGTTTTCAGGAAACAGGAGTGAGCCAAAAGAATGTGAGTGTTTACATTTTGGGGAGGAGAGATGGGGAGGAAGGGATCAGGCACTGAAGCTTACCCTGATACCCTGGTTCATAAGCCCAGGAGAACTCAGGAAATTCAGATCCATCAACTCCAGGTCCTATTCAGTTGCTTCCCTAAGCAGTTCTACAGTTGAAACCATGTACTCTTTTCCTAGATACCATATGATCCAAACCCTGTATGTGTCCAGCTTTGGAATGGTATTAATCTGATTGAAGAGTAAGAGCTTCATTTATCTCAGGGATGATGTAAAAAATACGGCAGATGAATCTTCCTACAAATGTTCACTTCTAGGTGACTGTCTCAAATTTAGTCCTCTTCAATACAATGACACAAACAATGAAAATTAACGATGATGGAACTGACTTTGAAGGTCTTTTTGACTCCCTGGACCTGGATGAAAATCAAGGATTTAAATGATTTTATTTTTTTTAAAAAAATAATCTATCATTTTCTCGCACAATAAATGCTTGGTAAAAAGCATGTAATTATGTGCCTGAATTTATACTTTAAACTCAAATTACAGTGAATAGCAAGGAGCAGACGTGTAGGAGTCCAGGATATGACCTGTGTTCACATTCTGAACACAGCATGTTCAGCAATTCTTCTAAAACCATCTGTGATTTGAGATGCAATTACACAGAAGAAAAGTTACACAACTTCAGTAATATGGATTTATTTGAAGAAACATTCCACTACATTAAGTCCTTTCTGAAATATTGCACAATATCCTTTTCACCCATGAGAGCCCCAAAATCCAGAACCATGCTGAGACTTTTCAAAGACTGTGGGTAGGCTCCAGCAAAAGCAAATGGGTATTGACCAAATACACTGTCTTTTGGATTTTTTTTACGGGACTGAAACCTACATCACAGTTATTTTTTCCCTTTTTGAATTGTAGCTCTAGAAAATTAGTGTTGAATGGTTCCCCTCATGTAACCTTGAGGTCTTGCTTGTGATCTATTGTTAGTTAAAGTAGTGCTGAAAAGTTTCTGCTCACCAGATCTTTGCTTGGATCACAACTAAAAATTTACATAGTCATTTTGATCTGAACTGTTCACATCTCAGTGAAATCTGCCTGGGCTTGATTGGCACTTTGAGCTTATGAGAAAGCTGGCATTGCTAAGATGGTATGGACCAAAACACAGGCACACCTATGTGATGTTTTTTGCACTGTGTGTGGCTGCATTTTTTCTGGACTTCAGCCAGTACTAATAACTGTCTGTACTTTCAAAAACACTACATTCAGGCACAGAATCTTAATGCATATTTGTTTATTTTACATAGATATTAACTCAAATTATCTCAGTTTCACCTCAGCTGGTTCAGAGTAGTTAATATTTAAATATTTCATCTCTTTTCTAGTCATTAATTTCAATTTCTTATTGGGAGTTTAGTTAATTTAATCTTCAGATTCAACCTCACATTCCTTTTATTATTAAAGAACCCCAAAACAAACAAACAATCAAACAAAAATAAACAAACCCCCAAACCCGTTGCATTTGCTTTTGGGAATGTAAGAGCAGAAAAGCAGCGAGTTAATCCCATGATTCCTGCACAACAGGCAAGAAATACATTTCTAACGCTGATGCAAGACAAGTGATGCAAGTGGGAAGAAATTCTCAATATGCTAATTTTCATTCACACACACACACCTAGAGACCCACACATGCATGTGTTTTTCTTCTTGAATTTAATTTCCTTCCTGATGTGATTATTCTCTAGAGATCAGCTCTAGAAAACCTTATCTGTAATAAAATGCTATTCATTTAAATCCTATTTAATTGTAGTAAAATGCCTTGATAATAGTTGACTCCTATTATATATAATTTCAGCTACAATCTAATAGTATTATTTAAATACAATCAGCTGTACATTTCACAATGAACATTCAGTGGTTTTGCTCAGCTTCAAAGTTTTTAAGCTATAAGAATTATTATTTTTATTACTATTATAGCTGTTCCAGTGGAATATGCAAATCAGGAACGTTAATAACATCCTGTTTTCACATACTCAGAACTCCCTGAAATACTTACAATGCAACCCACAACTTCAATACTATGGTTATGTCCTAATATGATTTTTTGGAAATAGATGAAGGTCGAGGACCTCCTCATATTATTTCCATTTCTACTCCCCAGACAAACGTGATTAAAACCCAGGCAGTTCCATGAAGAGCAGAACTAATGAGGCCTGATTTCCTGTTGTTTTCTCCTTTTGTCTCTTGGGATTTGCCTAAAAGAAATATGGGCTGAAGAGCCAATCCTTTCTCCATTTGTTTTATGTGCACTCCAAAACAAAAGAAAAAGAAAGAAAAGGAAAAAGGGGAAAAAAACCCAAAAAAACCCCACAACCGAACAACATCATGTATCATGGTTTAGCCCTAGTTGGCAAGTACCATTCATGTCATGCCTAGGTCCTATATTTTCCAATACATCCCTATATAGAGATAGATAGAGATAGAGATAGAGATAGAGATAGAGATAGAGATAGAGATAGAGATAGAGATAGAGATAGA
>JANRGV010000051.1:90138453-90166688 GCA_024734035.1 Alethe castanea | reverse complement strand
ATAGAGATAGAGATAGAGATAGAGATAGAGATAGAGATAGAGATAGAGATAGAGATAGAGATGATAGAGATAGAGATGATAGAGATAGATAGATAGAGATAGAGATGAGATAGAGATATAGAGATAGCGATGATAGAGATAGATAGAGATGATAGAGATAGAGATAGATAGATACATATGATTCCCTTAGTCTGTGGACCACTTCCAATAAAGTCCACTGAGTTGACTTTATCTAATTAATTGGCTATTTTCATCCAAAATCAAATCCCCTTGAAGTATTCACAGGACTTTCCAATTCTCTCCCATTACCCACTAAAGTCACCCATGTTCTCAAGCAAAACCAATCTCTCTAATTGTTTTGCCTTTGCCTGAGACAGGAATAACCCAGACTATTTTCCCCAGTATATTTTTTATGTGCACCGCAGGAACTTTATTCCCTTCTGCAGTAGGTAGAAGTTGTGATTGGGCAGGGCCAGACTGATCAGCACATCCTCTGGTGTTGACTAACGACTGTGGCTTTTACAGAATGTGCATCCCATAATGCTGTCATTCTCTCTTCAATATTTTTTAAAGGATATAGAGAATATTTGCAGCTTCATGTGTAATGCAACATGGAGGTGAGCACAGTAAAAAGGAATCAGGCTATTCCAAACAACCATAATGTTCTGTGTGGTATCAGGTCAATTATAAACAAAGGTATGTCTAAATTATAGCCTTTATGCAAATCTTGGGGTTTTGGCACTTGTTTTAACTTTCTCAGGTTGATTTCCACTATGCAAAGGTATCGGCCTGCCACTTACCGTCTATCTACTGAGGAGAGGAGTCTTTAGAAACAAATTCCAAAAGAAATTTCCTATTTCCACAAGGAAAATTTTCTTTCACATGTGTTTTATCAGATAGTCAACTAATGTAAATCTGTAGTCATTACAGCTAATAATAATTTCCATCTGAAATTAAGTTTCATTCACTTACTGACAAATGGAAGGATAATCTCCTAAAGTAAAAATCATCTCAATATGTTGTGTCCATAAACATAAAAAATATTTAAAAGTAATTTATCCACAAATATCAAGAATAATGACATCAGTAGCAATTGATTTAGTATGTTAGCCTTTGAAAAATTTTCATTTGCCTCAGACAGACTTTACCAAACCTTATGATAATAAGAATAAACAAGTCCTAGGAAATTGGTATATTGGAAACTAATGGTCTATCAGCTAAGGTAATTTACCATTGCCAAGACAACACTAATAATTAAGAGAAGAGAAATATCAACAGCATGAAAAAAACATTGGTCAATGAACAGGCTTAGAATATATGAACTGTATCAACTGAAGGCAGAAAAAAAATGCCATAAAAATTAAAGTAACATTATATATACATCTCTGTCCAACTGTAGTTAGTAATTCTGGGCAATTACTTTGGTGGGCTGATTTGCAGGACCTCACTAAGGTGGCAATGCTCAATGATACCCACAATATTGTTGGGGACACCACAATACCACTGTGGCCAAAGAATGACCCCAATATAGGATAACTGGTGTGTGCAAACAAAATTCACAATGCATTTCTTATCAAGACTCCTTTGTGCCCGAACAGTAGCAGTCAGCATTAGAAAAGGGGGCAACTGTGCTTTCAGGATCAGAACTCTCAGTGATGTATTTATCCATTTCTCTTAATAGGCTCTGTAGTTTCCCTTCTGATTTATATTGGTGCTTATTCACTTTTATAAAAGCTTTGTTAAGGAGGGAAGAAGAAAGTGTTGGAGGTTTCTAAGAAGATTGAGAGCATACTGATGGCAGATCTACACAGCAGACACACCAATAATGAGGTAGCTTTTTACAACCATTTCATGCAGCTTGGGAACACTAAAAGCCATCCAGCCCTTTCAACAGCAGTGTGGTGCTGTTGTAGGACAGCTGAACATCTACTAACCTGGTCACAGCAGCAGCCCAAATTCCTGATCACTGTCAAGAGTCTAGAGCTCTCGCCATACATGAGATGTGGAGTCAGTCCATGCAGCTTCCTCTGCCAACCCTGCGAAGAATAGAATTTTCTCAACCCCATAACATGAGGTTCACTGCATTTCTGTCACTACAAATCAGGTACATGCCTGTTTTTCTGCCCTTTTCTGTGTGGGACAGGTCACCCTGATGCTGTGCAGCCTTCCCCCTCCACATCTTAGAGGCTGGGACTGTACCAACCACTGCCTGTGTCATCTGTGGTCTATGCCTCCCAGCACAGCTCTGTAAGTCAGGCAGGTTGCCAGGATGCCATGGCCATATGGCCTCTGATCAAGGAGTAAGTTCCATTACAGCCATATACTATTTTGCTGAGCAGCACAGATATCCCTTTAATATGGTATTTATCTGCCTCTGCTGCTAGCCAGATGTTGGGAGCAAACCAGAATGATTATCCCAGTGGGCTGATCTGGAGGACACCAGCGTGACTAAAGCTGATACATGCTGTAGTATGAATAGAAAGGGAATGACCAAAAAGTTATATGAGATCCCAGACAATTTAGAAATCTTATTTTTAAAAAGAAATATATGTATATATATATGAATTTCAAAGAAGATCTCCCTAGAAAATGGTGTCTGTGTAAATTAGCAGTGAACTCCTAAAAATGCAAATCCTATAATCAGTAGGATGACAAATACAAATTTCAATAGGTAGTCAAGTAACAGGAAACAAGATAGCAGAATATGAATCAAATTGTAAATACAGTTAGGACAGCAACTTTGAAACTCCTTTCTGTCTTGAAAAATGCTAATGAAAGGAACGAGACAGTTTCAGACCTGAGAAGTTTTCATAATAAAATATATTGAAATCTAGGAAAGGACCTGGGGCTTCTCAGGGAAGGTTGGTAATTTTTCTTAATGTTTCCATACTATAAAAGTAAGAACAATTAGATCCACTAGAGAATATAACGAAAGAAAAGAAAACATTTAATCTGAGACAAAAAGAAATTTAGACTCATCTTTTCTAAAACTGGACCTTTTCTGTCACAATAGCTTTAGAAAGCATTTTTCTATCCGTATCTTACTTTAAGTCAGCTTTGAGCTTCAGAAATCTAGCTGCTGAGTCAGTGGCAACTGGCAAAAAGTTGTCTCCCTTCACAAACTGGTGGAATGTAATTTGAGCTGACTTGGAACTTACACATGACAAAATAGAGCAATTTTTTTGGGTTTTTTTTTCATTATTGATATATTTGTGGAGGGTATTTATTTTTTACTGCAGTATATGCTTGACAAAGAGTCTTCAAAGTGAAGTATAAGTTCAAAGGTGGATTGAAGAGTAAACTTTCCATTGTAGAAATATTTGAAGGTAAAATATAATCTTGGCCTTTGTCTTGTATGATTTTGCCTTCTTTGTAATGCTAGAAGCAGCAAACAATTATTTTAAGGAGAACAAAAATCAGTATTTCATCATGAAAATTCCAAATACAAACTGGGAAAGCGAAAAAATGAAAACCTAGGAAATTAGATATATGACATCAAAACAGAAACAAGATAACTACTTTTATAATATAAAAATAATAGAGTTTTTTTACTATAATCATAAATAGCACAACAAATTTATGTACTGTTTCAGGTTCAAATATGGGAAAGTAAAACTATGTTGGCACTGCTACAAATGCAGTGCTTGGTACAGCATTTTTGGTACACAGTATTTAGTACCTCTTTGAGACTGGGCAAATGAAACTGAAGTTATGAAGCGGCATATGAGAAAGAATAGAGCTGAATTAGTCAACAACATTATTCTGAAGGCCCCGTTCTTCCACCATGGCTTTTAGTTTCTCTGTCTTAAATTATATCCTAGGATTTTCCTATTGTTTCTGCTTATTTTGCTTCACTGGGGGTTTGCTCTTCTTCAGAGCCATCTGACCTCATTAAATATTGTCTTATAAATCACTTTCAGGAACAAGAGGGTGAACCATCTCTGATCTAGTTATTGTTGGCAAACTTTCAGAAAGCTAAGTTGTCTACCCTTATTTTCAGAAATGGCATCACTACATTCAACTATCTAAATCTCGCCTTCCTTCCCTGCAAAGAAAACAAACACTGACAAGAATAAGAAATAAGGGATGAATTCAGTTCAAAATTGAAATTGAATTAAAGTAGGAAATACCAATTTATTCTTTTAAAGCAGCACTTATTTACTATGTACCTTATGCAAAAAATGCTACTTTGATGCATGCAAAAAGTAATAAAGTGTACAGGTGTAAGTCTTTCTCAGACAATTAAGCCAATACTGATCTAAGATTACAGCTCTAAGTGTCTTATAGACCCTTGTGCAGACCCTGTGCTCACCTGTCTCACCAGTCTCACCAGTCGTGATTCAACACACATTGTTTTAGCTTAAGGAAAATAGGAAATCATACCTTACTTGACCCGAGCAGGATAAGAGTTGCTAGCATGGGTACAGATGCTTGGCTTAGGCCCTAACCAGACAAAATGATGAAATCTGATCCAGCAAAGCCCTGGGGTAGCATTTGTTTGCCAAAACTTGAACAAAGGTAAGACAATACAGGCAGTGGTGTGAAGTGTTCCAGTGTTTATATGAGCATGGGATTGTCTAGACACTTGAAAGCAATGGTAAAATCAGCTCTAATTGCATCAAATTAAACTTGAAGTGAGTGGGTGGGAGGGGTTGACAGGGCATAGCAGCAAAACAGAGGTGAGGTTTAGTGAGAATGAATTGCTCGGCTGCTCCTGTGTAACATTTTAGCAGAAAGCAAGGAACAGTCTACTCAGCTGCAACTAAGACACTTCTTGTGGGCTTGGATGAAAACTGTGAACTTCTTTTTCCTTGTAGTGAAACCATTTCATATACAATTACCAGGTTATTGGAGAGTCATCATCCCCAGATGGCTTTTAAAACAGGTGTGACCACGTGCACTGTAATTTATGGGAATAAGGTCAGACAAGATTACAGACAAGTCTACTGTCTGCCTCCACCAACACACAGGGCTGTGATGCCCCAAGGAGTGGAAACAAACTCTATTAGTGTAGATACAGCAGCCAAAACTTTTTAAAAAATTAAGAATTTTTCTCCCATAGGTTTTGCTTTTGCTTTAAAAAAGTATAAACGCTATACTGGCAAAAGGACCTTTTCCTGGTAGAACTCCTAGGCCTCCTTCCAGCATAGCTCCATCAGCAAAATATATTACTTAACTAGCAGACTGAATTGAGCCAGTAAAATTTGTTAGTCTAGACCAGTACTTGGCATTCTATTCCAGTTCCAGTGTGGGGAGATGCTATGTGTTCATATTAAAATCCTAATTGGCCATGAATAAGTCATAATAATTATAAACATAATGTATCTAGACAGCATAAAACCCAGGCTTATTGTTTTGCATTTTGATATTATCTCAATACAGCCAAGAAAAATGCCTGTGATACATCTTCTTTGTGAAAGCTACTTGCAAATTAGTTTTAAAATATGAACTGCAAGATGAAAGCTACTGGAATAGCCCCAAAGCCAAAAATCAGAACCTGGTCAGCCTTTCTTGACCTATCATTCAAGAAATTAATGATAAAATGATTATGAGCCACATGCAGAAAATGGGAATAGTTGGATGCATAGAAAGCAGATAATGGTTAGTTGTTTCATCACATATCTCTGCAGAGCAGGGATTTCTGCCAGCAGCTAAGAGTTTTGCCCTTTAAGCATGTTTAACCTCATAGAGTGAAAATCTTTCCATGCTGTTTGAGATTTAGCGATTTAAAATCACCGTGCTGCTCCAGATGTGACCTTCCCTTCCCCACACCCAACAAAGGCAGCTGGTGAAAAGACTGGATCATTCTTCCCTACTATAAATTCCACAGAAAAGGTCTAGGGAAAAGGGAAATTCTATAAGTTTATTTTAATCGAAGTTTCTATGATTTTTACTTTCCCTGTAGAATGACAGGTATAAAACAAGGAGCCAAAAAAAGAAAACCAAAACAGATAACATTAAACAGAAGAAAAAGAATGAAAAAGTTAACTTTTTTTTTCCCAAATTATTTTAAAAATGAGGTCAGTTTTCTTTAAAAAAATAAAAGAAAATTATTAAGATTTTATCTCCTAAAAATGAGAAATCGTTAATGGGTTTCAAACCCAGAATTTTAACAAGCTGATTAGGAACACAGTTTTAACTGCAGTTTAGATGTTAAAACCAGAAGAAGACAAATTTTTGAAGTCCACTTTAGTGTCTGCATGTGAAAAATATTGATATTGACATTCAGATTTCTTGAGAAAGACAATACAGTCAATAGCTTTAAACTGAAGCCAGTGAAATAGTGCTCAGATTTGGAATTTGTGATACCAGCTAGCCAGGTAGTGCAGGTGTAAAAGTTGGTAGTGCAGGCATAAAGCTCACTGCAAAGATAAAAACTCTTCTTCTTCTTCTATTTTTTTTTTCTTTTCAGAAATTCATAAGTATCATTGAAGAAGGATCAATTTTTCCTCCACACAGGCAATGAGAACTCATCATTTTAAAACACATGGTTAAATCCCACATCTCATCCAGTCCCCAATTTTCTGCCTGAGGGATTGCCTATGAAACATAGGAGCTAAAATCAGCAGTAATATAACATATAGGTCAAAGTAAGTAGTAGCCATAAGAGGTTAGTAATTTAAATGTACTTTGTAGGCAGTCCTAGGATTAATGGCAGTGAATGATGCAGATACAGGTTCACTAAAATTTAGACTGAGACAATGTGAAGTTTGCTAGAAGATTCACCAAGGGGAAATCAAACTGAAGCCATGAGGCCCTGCTGGAAGTTGAACTCATATTGTGGTATAGGCACAGTTTAGCTGTGAAAATTTCACACCAAGTTTTGTAGTGTTTCATGTGCCAAAAGATAGGCACAAGAGCTAACATCAGTGTTCAAAAATCCTATTGTAACTGTTCTTAACTTTTAGAAGAAGAAGAAAGAGCACAGATTTGTCAACAACTGATATTGCAGTTTCCACAAGAAAAACAAATGGAGATCTAAGCCTGCTGAACTGGTTGCCTGGAGATACACGTTGAATGGACTCTTTTAACGGCTTTAGAAAAACTGAGAGAGCAAATCCAACAAGTATCAGTGAAATCTATATTCACAACGCTGTCCTAGTTTGTCTCCTATTCATTTGGCATTACCTCTATGCTTCCTTCTTTTCAATCTGCATTTTTTTCCCTGATTGTCTTCCCAGGGAGTGTCAGACTAGCAAGAAGCACACACTTGCAGTGCATTTGATAATGTAACATGAACTCTTCCCCTTGTCAGTGCCAGTAGTACAAGACAAGAGTCTCAATCCATAGTTTGCTAGTCCTTGTCCTCCTTCAAACAAATTCTGACTTGTGTGTTGTAAGATACCAAGAAGATATATACACAATCTTTCTACTGTGTAAAGCAAAGCAAACAGCAAAGTATGATTTTCTTTTTCCCCATGGGGAGAAGTGTTTGAAAAATGATATTTTTTACAAAAACAGCTCTTAAATTTAAGTCATTCACAGACCCCCTGTCCTTAGCTCAGCACTCTTTCTATTGACATTTTCCAGTAAACATAAGTTCCTTGATTGATATGTGATGGAAAATCTCATAACTTGCTAAGACTCAAACACTTTCCCATGTTGACAGGCAGGCAATGAGTATAACCCTGACAAGTAGCAGGAGTGATGGCTGTTAGGAGGAAAGTTAAGAACCAGGAAAGCTGCAGGCTTAAGGGGAGGTATGCTAGGAAAAAAAAGCAAGGTCAAGTCAATCTTGTGACAGGTATCAGCAAATGCAAAAGAAAATGGGTCTCAGGAGAAACTGGAGTAAAACAAACTTTCCCGTGGAAACCTCGTGATGGTGTGGTTGTTTTTGTAATATGCTCGGTACCTCTGTGGTGTAGGCATAGTTTACCTGTGAAATTTTCACACCAATTCTGTAGTGCTTCACATGTTAAGTGTTCGGCACAAGAGCTAGCCATGAGTAATGTTATTGTCTGATGTAGCCTGATGGGCTCTGAAACACTATTCTTATGCCACGGGGGACTGAAGAACAAGAGAAAAGGGTGCAGCTTAAAGAGACTTCCTGATGAAGCAGACTGCAGTTCACTGTATAGTTTGATTATGATTGACTTCTTGAGACAGGATGAAGTGAAAAGAACCCCTTAAAGAAACCAAACAGAAAAAAGTAAGTAAAATAGCAAAGGTAAAACACCTGCTGTAAATAACTTCAAAGGAATTAAAAATGCAAAAGCTGGAATAATAACAGACAGCAAACCACCCTGTCTGACTTGATATATAATTGAGTGGATTATTCAGCATAGAGGATAAAAAGACATTTTAAGTCTTGAAGAGACTGGGAAGAGACACTTGACTGAAGAAGATGTCAGCAGAAAAATGGCATGCTGGCAAACATCCACAGAAAGATAGGAAAAAATCCCAAACAAACAAGCAAAAAACAAACAAAAACGCCCCCATTCGTTCTTCTATACATTGAGATAGCTGGGGGAGAGTGGCTGGGAAATGTTTCAGCTTTCTTTGGCTAGTCCAGTTTTGTTCTTTAGTCTCTCTTCTAATGGCATTATTCTGTGTACTCTTCACTGATTGCCCTGCACCTCTCAAAAATGAACAGGCCATGAATTTTGCAGATGTCTGTATTTTGAAAGAGAGAACAGGAAAGGATAGAGCCTGTACAGGTGCCAAAGCCACGTTAGTGTTTGCTCATTCATGCAGCTTGAGAAGGACGGCAGGGCTCCACCACACACTTCATTTCTGAGTTGTGACAAAGAGGCAAACAGCTGCCTCTGCCCACGATTTCATGAGAGGGCTTTCTCTCCCCCAAAATAGACTGCTTACTGGAAACTGCTGATTCTAAAAGCAAACATAGAAAGCTGCTGGAATTAAGTTACGGGTGCTTTTGAAATGTGTTTTTCAAATAATTTTTACGTGCAATTTTATTGCTTTTTTCTAATGTTCCCCAGCAAAGTTTTGCTTTAAGCAAAGGTTTTACATTTCTTATCATTTATGGTAATGACATATTCAGTAAAAGTTTTGTTTCAAAAATGGTTTAAGGACCATGAAAAGTCTTTCCACAGAAAACTAAAATATTCTTTTGCATCATTGACTGATTTTCTTTATTAGGGGTAAATGCTAGCTGGCTTTCTGTGCTTTCACTCAGATTACTTAACCACACAGGGCTTTTCTCCCTTCCCTAGCAAGGCTACAAGACACAATTCTTTAACAAATTATCTGGGATTTATCGATTTCAGGAGGATTATTGCACCCTGAGCCAGTTCCCAGTCCCTGGGAAAAACTCAGTGTTGTGGAAATTTGTGGTGCTTTCTGTCTTGCACATGGATTTCTTTCACAGCTTCTCTAGTGAGAAATGCTTGTAATGAGAATAGTGCTGTTGAATTCAGTTATCCATCAATTCCATATAGGTACATTTAGATATAAGAATCAGGGAAAATTTCATACAAGTGTGGCATTCAGCAATTCAAGGTACTCTTTCTTGGCTTTCATGGAGAGGAAATGGGAATTTTGTACTATATGGAGCTGTGGCATGCTTTAATAGGTTTCTGCTCTGGAATCCTGCTCCAGGAAAAATGGATGTAGCCTGTGTTCTCCAAAGTATAATTATGGCCATCACGAAGATACAAAGAACATGTGTCAATAATCAGAAGTTCAAATTATGTCTACTAGTCTATATTCTGCAGTCTCTGCAAGTGGATATTTACAGGTTAATATTCACTATTACTATCTACTATTTAATGGCAGGAGAAAAATACAGCTGCTTTTTATTAGAACTGAAAGATGCTACTTTTTTTGACCACACTTCTAAGCTAAACTAGGGCCATCTAGGAGACTGTGGAAAATATTCTACCCTCCTGAAGAAGAAATGAGGGTTTTTTTTCCAATCCCTTGTTATTGGCACACACCATAGTGTTAGCACTGCTCTCTGGAACAGTCAGGTTTAGAAAGTTATGATTCACTTTAGCCCCAGTGGTTTTACATGTACTGTGGTGTGTTACAACATTTTGCAATGAGGAATTTCCACCAGGGCTGCAGCCTTCCCTCCATCTCTCCCTCTAGAGTCCAAATGACCTGTAGGCCTTGCATTAGAGGCCAGATTGCTCCTATATACCTTTTTCCATCTCTTATTTCAACATAACTTCTCTTAATTTATGTAGTAAGCAGAAGAAAACTGTACTTGCAAGTATCTCTAACTCTCACTAACCAATGAAATGATGTAGTTTCAATATTACCAGCAAGTTCATCACCCCTCAAATAACCAATCCCCATAAGGTTACTCTTTCCCAGACACTAGAAAGAAAAATTAATAAGATGGCCAAGGGCCTCCAAGTAAATTTTACTTTTTGTAGGCTTAGAATCAAAACCTTGACCCCCAACAACCTCCTCTCATCACAGTGGTAGTCAGACAAATCCCAAATATGAAGAGACAGAGAAAATATGTGCCCATTGCAAGTAACAACAGGAAGGCTGACTTGATCCCTCATAAGGTCAACATCCACTTCAAGCCAAGACAATTTTGCTTAAAATATCAGAAGCCAAAATATTGCTGAGATGAGATTTACATGTAATAACGGAGCCTTGAGCTGTCATCTCAAAACAAATGCATCATTTTCCTCTCATCAAAGAGCAAAAACTTTTCCCAAATGTTCAAACTACAAGGGTGTGGGTAGAAAAATTGCCAGATAAAATTGGTTCTCTAACTGCTTCTGTTCAGCATATCAATCTATGGTATAACTTCAAAGGCTACATTTAAATAAACTTCTATATAACTTTTGTTAACCGACAGGAGTGAGTGGAGTAAAATGCAGCGGCTGTAGTTACACAACCTGTGCCTGAAGTCATCCTAACATGAGGGGTAGACTCTGAAAAGGGAAGTCACTCCTACAGCATCAGATTAGCCATTTCTCTTTTGTTTATCACAAAAGGCAAGTTTCTGGTTGTCCCCTAACTTTTATGAGCCTACCAGAAAAGGTAAATTGCCTAAAATGGATTCAGATTGATATCCTTGCCAGCTTTCATTTTGTTTTAAAATCCCACAGAAATCTTTTAACTATCAGATCACTGTCTGGGGAACACAATGGGTCTCAGTTTGTTAATGAAGCTTTACAAACGTTTCCTGCTATTTTTTTCTAACTGTTTTTAATGTGGTCTGTAACGTTGAAATTGTGAGGATTAATGTCTTTAGTCAAGTCCTTTTAAAGAAACTTCTTTATACACACAGGGATGAATGAAGATCTCTATTTTTAAACTTGGAAAATCACAATATGACAATTGAAACTATTTCTTTAAAGTCAATATATTAAAATATTCCATTAATTCTTTTTATTTGTTATGATTTTATTCTACCAAATATATATATATGCATGAATGTGTATATATATATATCTATATAAGCCATATATCTCAGCTGAACTATACCTGACAATTGCCTAATCAGATTGTAAGAATTATTCAAATTAAACTAATTGATAAACATGTTTTTAGACAAGCAGCATAGTGAGGAAAGCAGTGGAAAAACACTGCCCTATGATACTTGGGGGAATCCTGCTGTAGGACTTTGTTGTAATCCTTTCTGAAAATATATTTTTCTGTTTTTCTTCTCTGCATCCTGAACTACTCAGAAATTTACAGCTTCTCATTTCCTGAGTTGTTCTTCATTCTCTCTTCCATCTCTGGTGAAAGGAGAGATAAATTTTCTGCTATTTCCCTTCCTAGAAGAAATAGGCATCTAACAGTTTTCTGATTCAACCCCAAAAACCACACCCAGCTGGTAGCCTCATTTTTTTCTCTATTTTATATCTTTTTTTCCTCCCTATTATTCAGTGGCTTAGCTTAGCTTTTCTCACTTCCAATTACAGAAATATTTATTTTCCTCACACTTTCATCCAGAGAAAAGTAAGCAGCTCAGCAGCACCACTCGGCCACTGTGCTTTGGCTTATTTCCAGTTGCCACAGATTATCACGTAATTTTTCCTGTTTGCTTGTGACGGGTACCAACACTGTTGGAATTTTTGCTTATTTTTAGTAATGAACAGACTTTATCTCAAAGCTGTATATTTAGAAATGGCTATTTATCTATAATCTTTTATTTTTTCTGCTGGTCTTCTGATCTACATACTTGTGTCATTTTAATTCTCTTGAAAAACTGAAAAACAGAAATGATCTTCCAAAATGTTTCTTTTTTAGATGTCTGATAGTGAAAAATTTTTGAAAGTTAATAAGCACAATACTGAGATTTCCTTTTGTCCAAAGACTAGCTGAAGAACAAAGACTAGGTGAAGAAACAAAGGGTTCTTGTGTTGCTGCTTATTCACCTTCCAGAGACCTGCACCACTCAGAAGAAGGGCTGTTTGTGAGTTTGCTACATTTTCTTTAACATTTCGTACTTTGTCTCATGCAAACCTACTAGAAATATCCATTCGGTTTAATTTGGCTCAGTTGCAAACACAATTAATGTGTTTTGAAATCTGGCTAAATGATTATAAACATTGACTAATGATTAACAGCAGCACATTGAATCAGAGAGGTGCCTAATGATTATACATCTGTTCCTGTTTATGTCCTTCATTAATGATCCCCAAAAGGAAGAAATCAGCATACAGATGACAGCAATTAACCCTAACTAGCATATGCAGAGGAATGATACAAAGGTGAACAAACAGAGCAGAAACACTGGCAGAAGATAATTACATGGGATACAATTTGTAAAGATGCAATTCTGGGATGAGAAAAAGGCTATAATAAAAATAAAGATAAA
Source organism: Alethe castanea (assembly GCA_024734035.1). Classification (NCBI taxonomy): domain Eukaryota; kingdom Metazoa; phylum Chordata; class Aves; order Passeriformes; family Muscicapidae; genus Alethe; species Alethe castanea. The sequence continues at coordinate 90,153,937 of JANRGV010000051.1, read as the reverse complement.
AATAAAAATAATAATATATCCTCAGTGGGTGGAAGAAATTTAGGGAATGGTAAAGCCAGAAAAAGTAAGTGTGACTTCTAAAAGTGCCTACCGAAAAAAGTGCATTATTTTTTAACAAATTGCACTAAGAGATAGTCAATGAAATCAACAGAGCCCTTTCTATCAGTCTCATCTAGAATAAATGTTGTCATGCTTCAGTTTTAAAGAGAGAGAAAGGCCTGCAAATTATTGAAAAGGTATATTGAGTTCAGAGAAGAGTGGGAATAACTCTAATGGCAAGAGATAATTTTGATAGTCTCCTTCTTTCCAACTGATGGACACCAGTACTTGAAGAAATTTACTTTCTTAGCCCTCTGAAGTATATAATGAAGTATCATACTTTTTTCCAGCTTGTATCTATAGTGTGAAGATGAATAAAGACACAAATGTCTTATTATCTATAAAAATGTTTTGAAGTCACAGCCTTTAAAAGCTTTTCAAAGTCCATTTTTTCTCTCCATTATTACATTGCAATGTCAAAAAGATCTCTCCTGAAGTCCACTTTTATTTAGTACTACTTTTCTGCACTATAAAAAGAACCATCAACAGGACAGGTTTTACATTTCTCATAAAATATTTTGTAGTATGACTTTTTTCTGAAGAGCCCTGAATTTCTCTGGCAATTCACCTATGTCACTGACATACAGTTGCTTTTATTGGCACAGTAGATTTTTTTCATAAATAGCAACCACATACAGGATTTTAATATTAAGTCAAAATGACTGTTATGCACTTTTGTGCTCTTTGTTGCCTCTACAAATCTACACTTTATAAATCTATTTTTTTTAAAATTTCTGTAACTGTCTGTAATCCTTCCAATGCTTTAAGCTTCCATATGTTGGTAACCATAGATGTAATTTTCCTATAGGTACATTCTAATATTTGTTTAAGATGGAAAAACACTATTTTTTAAAATATACCCTTAAAGATTTATGTTCTATTTCTTTCAAAAACATTTGCATTTGAAAACAAAATGGTATGTCTTGGGGGAAATCCAGAAATAGTCGCAGAATGCACCTATAGTATGACTGAAAATTTTGGTTGTATAATTGAAGTCCATAATGACAAAATAAATGAGTAATGGAATTTTCTCAATTGCTATTAGGAAAAATTAGGAAACAGTAGTCACAGCACCAAGCCTGTGTGAGTTCAAAAAAGCATTTGGACAATGCTCTCAGGCACATGGTGTGATTCTTGGAGTGTGCTGTCAGGGCCAGAAGCTGGACTCAATGTTCCTGATGGGTCCCTTGCAACTCAGCATATTCTGTGACTCTTTAATAAAAATATTTCAAAGCCTAAGGCTGTGAAAGCAACATAATCTCTGTCACATCTAACTTGACACCTTATTTCTCCAGGGACAAATTACCTGCTGGCATGAACTGGCTCAGATCCACCGAGATTTGAATTGTCAAAGCCTAACCCTTCATTTCATACTTACTCTCCCTTCACAGGAGCAAATGAACTCAATGAAAGGAGACTGGTACTTTGTTTAGAAATAGTTATGTTTGCCTATGCTATTTGTTTTTATGTTTTTTTCTGTTTATTGCAGATCATGTGATTCAACCTCACAGATCTAAGCATATTTTGTAGTATAGGGTCCACTGCACTCCCCACTGATGTGGCCAAAGCAAGGTGTAGTCAGGAACAAAGCACTCCTTTTTTCCAATGCCAAAGAAAACATGGAAAATTCAATCATATGTGGGTATGTGCCACAGCCTTTCCTCCAAAACCACTGCTCGTACTTTTGCTCTGCCTTTTGGGCCATAGGCACTAGCCAGCCACCTGTGGTTTAAATGAGCTTGTTTTCTGCTGCACTGGAAGAGAACAAAGACAAGCTCTCACCGTCACTTTAGCTGAGGGGCATTAACAGATGAGCCCCAGCTGTAGGCATTACAATTTCTGCATAACTTTGCCCAAACTGCATGGAAAATAGATATTAAGCTCCTTACCCACTCAGAGCAAGAAGCGACATGACATAGGTCAGTAACTGCAATTGTTTTATGTATAGATATGTAGGTGAGATAGATAGATAGATATATATATAGAGATATATATATATATATAGCTATATATATATATAGATAGATAGATAGATAGATAGATAGATAGATATATAACCTATATATATATATCTATATATTTCCCTTTGTGAGTAATGAGCAAATTCCACTTTCACCTCTCATCATTTACTGTGCAAAATATTCTAATTCTACTTGCACAAGAGCTAGAAATACACCTCTTTAAAAACCTCTTTTGCTGTCAGCTTGGACTTATCCAGACACATGAATCTACAGAAAAGCAATGGTCCTATTCACACAAGAAGAGCTGACAACTACCTGACACCGTCCTGTAATTAGAGGTGTTGTTTTGCTCATTTCTTTCCATTGCAGCCCATCACGATAACAGCCATGATCTTTAAATGACCCTTCAGCACATCCTCTGCTCCTTCTGGACCAATTCACAGTTGGAAACTTCTTTTCTAGGCTTAAACTGGGTCTGGATCAAGCTTAAAAATCTTATATTGACACAGGGCTGATGCCAATCCTGGCACACTGCATGTAGTGCTTGAGTAACTCCACATTGTAACCCCTTTCTTTAGGGATTCAGTTTCTTTCCAGTTGCAGATCCTTTGTAACATCTGGATGTGATAGTTTGTGGCCTAAAATGTACACATAAAACTATTTCTGTGTGTACAACACTATTTTATACCATAACACTCAAAGCAGCTTCCAGGGACAAAGTTGCAAGTGTGGAATATAGTTTCAGGTGGGAAATAATTCTAGAACAAAAAATGTATCTGTTTCTTTTCCCACATATTTCATATTTTTTATTACTTCATATCACTGCTGTCAAAAAGAAAAAGAAGTCCTTGAAAAGCATACACTGGAGTGTGTCAGATGCCCATCTGACTTTATATCTCATTTCAGCAATATCTGGAAATAAAGCAGTTTGTGCACATAATGATGTGAAATAAAGAGTGGTAACTGGACACAAATATGAGATTTAATTTAAGAAATAAATTTTAAAAATGGTCTGAATAAAATTCTTATGTGGATTGTATTCAAGAAGTCCCCAAAGAAAATCAATTACACATAAGTCACATATGGCAATAATATTTTTTACTACTTGAAACATGTGCATTGCAGAAAGTGTGAGAGCAGTCTTCTTGTATATCACCATGATATATATATTTGTTTGGTTTTTTTTTGTCCAAAATACGTTGTCACAAAAGTGTCTGACTGACTTTACTCATCCTTGTATGTATACATCCTTCAGAATACAGTCAAATGTTGTGTTTGGGAAACGCACATGAAAAACTATAGTAAGATAAATACAGTTTGGCCCAAAATGTCCTATACGGAACTCACAAATGAATTCATCAACTCTAATCCTACTGAATTATAAACAAAGGCCAGCTCCTAATGGAGCCTGGAGGCTGTGCAAGCTGAAAATGTTAAATGGATTCACAAGAAAAATTCAGAGAAAAAACCTAACACTATTAAACACAAATAAAATGGTCTTGGTTAATTGTTGTCTCAGTCAAAAATTTCTGGGGGTTCAGTGTGTGTTCTAGTGGAGGCACTTAAATCCACTGCCACAAACTAACTTAGCCCCACTCCTCCAGGACTGCATGAAATACTGTCCCATTCACTGTGGAGTAACCTGCTTCAGCTATTCTTATGTTCTTATATCTGTTAAATGTCTGCTGAAAACCTCCAAGGAAGTAAATTTCCAAAATTTCTCCTGGATTGACAATTTCAGTGCTTGTCACAGTATTAGAATGTTTCTTTTTGTGACACGCAGAAATATCTTTTTACTGCTATTCAAAAAGATTATGCTTTTGTCCTTGCTTTAGTAGACTTGCAAAACACTTAATTGTAACCTGTAAAAATCCAAAAGGAAATTATCAAGTCCTCTTACACAATCTCCTATTTTAGTATTTAAGAATCTGTACAAAATGAATCTTAGATTATATCTACTAAACATCCTTTTCTGTTTTATACTCTGTCTGGTCTGTCTGCATCAGTGTCACTCCCAAAATTTGATACGCTATTTCAGATTAAGCTTTCTCTTCACGAGGGCAGTAATTTCTTGACTTTTACACAGAACACTCCTTGGAGAACCATTCTGAAATTGTATGATAGCTTTGAATTCAATTAGCTTTATCCTAGAGAATCTTTGTGTCTATATGACAGCTATAGCCAGTTTGTCTTTACGCTGCATTGATGACAGATTTCTTTATTCCTGGGAATGGTACTTTGCATTTTTCTTAATAGAATTGCCTCCTGCTGATTTTTGCTATCGGTCCAATTTGCAAAGATTGTCCTGAAGTCTGGTCCTCAACCCAAGGATATTTTTTTCCTCTTCTTTTGAAGTGCACATACTCTCTTATTTAAATTAGTTTAAGTATGATATAAAATCACACTGAAACAGCCCCCTATAAGGTAGAGAAACTTCCAGAAGCTTTCCCTGTGTCTCAGAGGGTCAATGCTAACTGTCTTGAAGATGGACCCATCACTGCCCAAGAATGAACCCATGAGCCCTGATAGTGGTATCTCTGCGATAATGTAGCTAGCAAATGGGGGAAAACCCGGTGCATATCAGCACCTGCAGCCAGAGAGAAGAGTGAAAGTATGTCTGTAGGTGGCGGCTTGAGGATTTCCCTGTGGGGCTGTTGGGTGGAAGTTCCTTCCCTTCAGGTGAGGGAGCTGGAGCTTTTCTGGCCTGAGTGTGTCATCGTCCATTGGCAGAAGCAATGGGCGACCGAGGCAAGAGTGGGCAGAGGAGAGCAGCGGCTTCGAGCTCAGGAGTGGAACGGGGAGGCAAGAGGGAGCCAGAAGGGCAGCAGGTTGGAGCTGAAGAGGGGGCGAGAGAGGCCCTCTGGGCAAACAGCATTCCTGGCATGGCCAAGGCACCTTCTCGGTGCTGCAGCTGGCTTTGCTCTGGGCAGCCATTCAACATATAGAAGGAAGAACCTGCATAGAAGCTTCGTCAGCTTCATGGACAATGCTGTTTCCTGAAACTGAGTGAATGGCAGACATTTTCTTGCCGTTTTATCCCTTCAATACATACACCACTTACCATACTGGTCTTGCCATGTATCAAACTGTGCACCAGGGAGCCATCCAATATCTTTCTGCCTTCTATATGATACTTCCAGGTGATTGTCACACTTCTTATTTTAATCTAGGTCATAGAATTGATAATCTGATGAAAACTAATGCTCTGCAGGACTGACAGATGGAGGGGAATGACAAATGAATTGTATAGAGGGAGAAAATTCCTTGTTTTGTCAATTAAAATAGAATGTATTTCTCTTATATCTCTCTCCTATAAGAAAATACGGGTCTTGATATGTTGTATTAAAATCAGATTGAGGTCATCATCTGCACATCAGTCAAACTGAGGCATGCCAACTTTGTATACTATTAAATAAAAAATATATAATAAATACACGGACTTAAGAGTATAGAAAAATGCTGAATTCCTGATTTTATCCCACTTTTATGTTTCTTTGTTTTGTAGATTTTCATGTATGAAAGTTTTCACATCCTGTTGCTGATTTTATTTTGGTTTTATTGCAGCTAGCTTGCTTTCTCTGGAAATATTTCCAGATACCTGATCTGACCCCTGATAACTGGTTACTATTGGTAACTACTACATTGTAATTTCAGATTTTAAAGTTGTCACAGTGTTAATCTAATTGTTCTTATTTTTTAACATAGGAAGATAAGCAATTACAATTAAGTGCCGGCCTGTGTCTTTTCACATTGTTTTGATATTTACAGCAAAGAGATATGTAACTGATGAGACTGAAAAAGCCATGCTTAATAAATTTTAACAAGCAAGTGCTCTTTCATAACTTCACAGCACATTTTTAACAAAATAGCTCTTAATTTTCAATAGAAGGCAAATCACCTTCATGTGAACCTTTTGTCAATGTGCTGCTTGTGAAAGAACTAAATCTGAGCAAGGTACTTTATACAAAGTAGAAATGACAAATACCTCAACTGCCCCAAGAGATATTTCTTCTTAAACATATTCAGATGATAGACAGCTTGGAAGCACTACTTCAGCTTAGTATCAAAGGAGGTATTGTGGTAAATCAGAAATCATAATAGAAATGGAGAAACATCATAAATGAAGCTATGGACAGACAGAGGAATTAGGATACCAGATTTTCCTGACTCTTTGGCCTTTTTCTAAAACTCAATCAAAATTTATACAAGTGAATAGTTTTATATGATTTGTGATGTTTCTTTCATGCAGAACCAACTAATGATGGGTATTTGTGATTTAAAAGGCTCAATTTCTATATGACTGACACATAGACACTGCACATTCCCTGAGACAGCATGATGGAGGAATCTGGGAAGAGAGAGAATCTTATACACTGTATGTGTAAAGAAGAAAATCCCATTCTTCAGGATTAGTTATTTAACTCATAGAGATGTATTTCACAAAATTCCTCCTTCTGCTAGTGAATAACATAGCTTGCCTATGAAGTACTCTGCCACCTATCTGTATGAATGGCAGTAAATTATAGAAGATCATTATTTTTCCTCTAAGAGAAAAATATGCCCCATGCTTGTAGTTTCAATTGGCAGTGAATACTTCCTGGAGCATGTTATATCCAGGTTATGCCTGAAAACCATTTTCTGAATCAGTGAAAAGTATCAGACTGGAAAAATTTCATTTTACTTAACTGGCTAGCACTGACTTAATTCTTACTCACTAGGAGTCCAATTTGCCTTGACGCAACATCGATTTCCAGTAAAGAAACCATCAGAATTGCTGCCGCCAAGAAGTGAGGACTGAATTTCACAGTATAGTGTGAATTATTCTTCAATTTACTTTGTAAGATTTAGTGCTGTGTCCCTTGCATTTTGACTATGACTAGCTGTATATAACTGTATGTTCTGAGTTTATTTAGGACTCACTGGACTAAACTCACTGTTTTACACAGTTTGAACTACCTGCCGTAAAGCTATTCATTTTACCAAGCAGTTAAGACTTGTCTGTTATCATTTTATGCATGTGAAATAATCAAAACCAGTCAAAGCATACAGGTAGATCTAGACCAGAATCTCCATTCATACAGAGACAATTTCAAAGGCAAGGCAATCTTATTATGCATGACAACTCATTATAAATGGCATATGAAGAGGCCAAAGAAGGAAATTGGTTTTAACACAGCAGCACACAGTGATACCCATCAGCAAAGATCATTCAGACACGACCTGTACTTCCCTCTACAAGTATTTCCCTTCTGCTTTTTAACACTAGCTAAATTACTGCAGACCTGATTTGGAATAATGCAAGCCGATGAATTGAACTTCAAATTAAGCTCTTTCTTTTTTTTTTTTTTTTTTTTTTTCCCCAGACAGAAAAAAAGAAACAGTAAAGTGTACAAAGGGAGTATGGATCTTTCTGGTTTTCCCCACACCTGTCTTGCAAGTTGAATTTCAACTGGCCAGTAGCACTATATAGAGACGGGACTAGATATTTTTAAAATTATTTGTGATATTTTCTCATAGAAAATGACAAAGAACCTGCATAGTGTAAAAAAGACTATTGGTATCAAAGACAATACTTTGCTCACTGAAAAAATATTTGCCCTATGGCAAAGTTTCTATTACTTTCTACAGTACGATTATTACAGATAATAGCAGAGGGTATAATTTGAAATGAAGCTTATTCCAACCTTCTGATTGAACCTCCAAGCTTAGTGGAGATAAAAATGAAGTCTGGAGTTCATAAATAAATTTTAAGACCACAATACTATTACAAATTTCAGGGGAAGCCAGAACAATCATGTCTGTGTGCCTTTTTTTTCAGGTACTCACATGGGAAGGGAATTCAGGGTATTATTATACTTGTAAAATTCACAGTGAAGAAAAACAGCACTTAATGATTTTGTTTTTTAATTATTTGCTTGGAAAGTTTTTATTATTTGCAGGAAGAATGAAGGTTCCCTTACATGGAAGATTTTTAAACTTATTTTTGAGATGGGCAAGTTTTTATTGTCCAATTTGGGCTTTAATTCCCCTCAAACTAATGTTCTCGTGGTTGGTCTACAATAGTAGTTGGGTTTTTTGTAAGAAAGCCTGAAACTACATCACAAAAATTATTTTGGGTAGATGTTTTGTTCAACATTTCTGTGATTGGGCAAGAACTCTAACAAATGTTGTTTAGATTCTTGTTGAACTATTCATAACCATGCTCATATTTTCCACTCTGTATCTCAGCATGTGAGTCATTGTTCATTGCCTGAAATGCATCCACAGATGCAGCTTCAATACTGCACCCAGCTCTTACTTAGCCCAAGAGTGTTGTCATTCACAGGAAATACATCCTAACATTTCAATTCTGAAAGCAATGGGGAACCAAAAACATATCCAAAATACATCTCTTTGAAGTAGAAAAAAACAAACAGTGATATCAAACTACATATGACAGCAGGAACAAAGGTGTTAGTTTAAAACAAAATTATATTTTTGTCCTTCCTGTTGTCTTTACAGTACAGGTAAAATACGAGATATGGCTCTCTTCAAATTCTACTGATATAGTATTCTGACTGCCTTAAAGTGCTACCAATAGCTAGCTCAGACTCTTTGGGGATTTTCTATCATGCTTAACATAAATGAATGTGTGGCAACTCCATGAAAGAGTGTGAATTCTATAGATGCTCTAAAACCATCGATGCACTTGAGTAGTTTGGAAGCCCACCAGAGTGACTGATGCATTCTTAAACTACAAGTTTTAATTTAATTAATTAGGATTTCCCCCTGCAACTAGTTATCAAAATATCTTTATGTGTAGCAAATTGATGACATTAATGAGACAGAGTATTTAATCAATTTTACCAACAAACCTGAGAAGATAATCTGGCCTAGTGATATACCTGAACCATACAGATTGTGTCTGAAAACAAAGCTAGCCACTTCTTTTCACTGGGAATGCATTAAATGGCAAATTGTATTGGCAATAAAATCCAGATTTTTACAACTAAGTAAACGCCCTATATATAAATTCTGTTCAGAAGTTAATTTTTAGTCTCAAAGATTAAATCAAATAGTCTTTGGAATTTCTGGCTCATTTCTTTTAAAAAATCTGTAGAGTTTAATTCATAGTGCCTGTCAATGTCTTTCTTACCCAGATAATTTCAAATTCATTTTCATGTACGTTTTTTAGTTGTTATTTTTACAATTACATGACACTCTCTTATATACTAGATGAAAGGAGGTAGAAAAGCACGGAGGGAACACCAAATAAATATGAAGCTATTAGCAGAGATTGCATGTGTTTAATAATCATCCTTAAATACAGCTGTAACCAACATATTTTCTGAACAGAACTGTGCACACAAAAATACCAGGTACCACTTTGCCATTTGCAGAGGATCTTCTTATCCCAGCATAACTATACCAACAAATCTTATCCAAAACTGGACTCTAAATTCTTGCAGCAAAGAATAACTTATCCAATGAAAAGACTTGCTTTATTAATTTCTCTTCCTAACAAGTGTGATACACATCACCAGTGAATTCCGAGGATATCATTATAAATTCAGGTAATCTATATATAAGGTCATACATTGAACTAGTGGGAACAAATCAGTCTGCTCAACACTTAGTAGATGTTTAATACCTTTTCAGAACTAGGATTTTAAAAGTGAAACTTGATTCTTAGATCTTCAATTCAAACCCACTCATAGTTCATCATACTGACAGTATCTTCCTCCAGCTACAGACTGCACATCCTATAAAGGCTAATCAGTAGTTGGTCCTTAAGAGTGCAAAGCTTTTGCTCAGGTCTCTCAGACATTATGGAAAATGTAATTAATTGGCAGGTAATTTACATTACCCACTAATGACACAATTACCTTTATGTTTTTATTAAATAAAAGCAAATTACTCTGGAACCAAGTTGTCAGTGATAGAATAATATCACTGTCAGGACAATTTTGCTTCGGGAATTGAATGATAAATAAATTCTTCTATGGAATTCTTTAAAACCACGTATTAGTAGCCAGACAGATAAAAATGATCAAGAAATCCAAGTAATAAATATTTTCTTATTATTTTAGCCATTGTTTGGGTATGTTAAAGTGATCTAGGATATGAAAACTTCAATTCTGCCTTGTTTGCTTCTACTTGCTTTGAATATTAGCAATGCTTTGAATCAATAGGGAATATTTATTTATGGTTTATGCTGATATGAAGGTGCTACTTTTTTGACACTCAGTATTAACCAACATATTCCAGGTTTTTCCATACTATAGAAAGTATTCATAATAACATCTGAATAAAAATGCAGAACATTTAGAAAGCATAAAGAATTTTAAAAATAGTGTTCAGTAGGTCTAAGATGATTTTTTGAAAGCAGAATTAAACTCCTGAATGACTTCTCAGTTCTCACTTTCTTGGTCACATTAGAAGTAAACAGAAGATTTTGACTGCTAATTATGAAAGCTTTGTATTATTTTTATTAGTAAAGGGCTCAGCACATAGCTATCATAATGATATAAACTTCAGCTCAACTGTGTGCTAAGTGTAAAAAACTGTAGAAGTGTTGTCAGGGTGCAAAAAGCATGAGAATAGGGGATAGTGAACTACTAATGTAAACATGTTCTTAAAAGTCTTCATGTCAATAAAATATATTTAAAAGACTAAATGTATAAAGGGCAAAGTACTGCCAATGTATGAGTTGTCTGATACATCGCTGTGGTGATTTTACTGAGTAAAATGAGTAAATGAGAATTTATTCATCTTTTTTATTTCCTTTTTCTGTTATTCTTAGATTTTTCTTATACCTAACCACTTCAAATGTGATGGAAAGTTGCTACACAGTACAAGGTTATGCCTCGCTTTTCCTGCAATATTATTGGTAATCTGACTTTATGATGCTGAGTAAATTGAGAGCCTCTCTAGATTCATAGAATTATGCAGGTTAGAAGGACCCAGGGAGATCTTCCAATACTGTAAATAATTTTTGCAAGTTGACACTGGGAATTTTTCTTTTGATGCACCTAAATGACTGCGTTTCATCAAATTCAGATGAGATGGAATGAACCAAGGAGTATTTCGCTTTTGCAAAACCTCAGATATTATGTTTTGATTTTGCAAGTAAAAAAACCACCCCGTGTTTTGGTATTGAATTGTCAATAAAAAGGAAGCAAAGAAAGAGAAAAGTGGTAATTATTGCAGCAGAATTATAAAATTTGTCTTGCTAGAGGCTGGGGACTTGTCTGAATACAAAAGTTAAACTATCATTTATTTTCCTATGTTCCTTAAAAGAGTTGGAGAGTCTTTTTGAGTTCTCCAGTCTTTTAATTAAAAGACATATTGTGGTTACTGTTATGGACTATAACTGACATAGAAGTTTCAGAAATAATTTGAACCAAACTCTGCCAGGCTCAAACTCCAAATACTTTACAATATACAGAAGAATCATAGAACCATGGATCACAGAATATCCAGTTGGAAGGATCATCTGGTGAAAGCTTTGTTGGACAAGTACAATCCTAACAAGAATTCTCAGCACCCTGTTCAGCTAAATCTTAAAAGTGTGCAGTGTTGGGGCATCCACTACTTCCTTGGAAAGACTATTCCAATGGCTGATTGCCCTCTTCGTAAAAATTTTCCTTTTCTGTCTAATCAGAAGCTCCCTAGGAGTAACGTGTTATCATTGTCTTTGATCTATTCATTAAAGAAAGCTTCTTCACAGTTACTTACTAAATACTAATGGTGATGAAGGTCTCCCCTAAGTCTTCTTTTCTCAGGGCCAAATCCAGTTATCTCAACATTTCCTCACATGGCAGGCTTTTCTATCCTTTGATCATCTTTGTGGCCCTTCTCTGGACCCTCTCCAGCCTGTCCACATCTCTTTTGTGGTCCAAAACTGAATTCAGTATTCCAAGTGTGGCCTATCAAGTGATAATGGCTCCTTTATCTCTGCTGGTGAAGCCCTCCTTGATCCCACCCAGCATCCTGTTGGCTTTCTTTGCAGCAGCAGCATGTTCATCACTCACATGCAGTTTGTTTTCCACTGAGAGCCTTTCCACAGATATTCTTCCCAGCTGGGAAGATCCCAGCCTGTGCTGTTCACATGAATTATGTTTTCCCAGGTGCAAGACATTGACCTTGTCCTTGTTGAACTTCATAAGGTTCTTGTTAGCACATTCCTCCAGCCTATCCAGGTCTTTCTGTGGGGAGGCTCTCCCTTCCAAAATGTCAACTTCCCCACTCAGTTCACTATCACTGGCAAACTTTGCCAGGTACATTTGATCCCATCTTCCAGATCACTGAGGAAGACATTCTACCCAATACTGACCACTGGGAGACCCCACTTGTGGCCCACTGACAGTTTGAAATGCAACTATTTACTGCCACCCCCCATGTGCTGTCCACCAGCCAGTTCCCCACCCATTGCACAGACTACTTGTCTAGGTCATAAGGCAAAGAAAAGTGTCTTTTTTTGTGCTGCTGAACCCAATGAAATTATCTTTTGGCAATTCATTTTGATAAAGTTTCAATAAATTCTTGTCCAGTTGGAATTAATGACAAACACAGCTGTGCATTCTGGTCCTCAAATATGAACTTGAGAAAGAGTAACACATTTTTTAAGGAACAATCTAATGGCAAATATCAAAGGAAAAAAAAAGACTTCCGCATTGTAACTTGTAATGATTCTGGAAAAATAGTTTTTCAAGTGTCAAGTATATGAAAAGACAGGGAAAAGTTCCAGGCATTTTTGAAAATGTTACCTGCTATATTTGGGAACTGACTCTTGAAAGCCCTTTTCAGTTTTGCTGGTCTTGGTAATAATCTAAAAAAAAAACAAACAAAAAACAAACTAATTCCACCTACAAGCTTAAAGTTAATCAGCTGTCACCCTGCTGGGCATCATAAATGAAAGCATTTTCATAATGAGAAAACAGATCAAAACATGCTTCACATCTGGTGACTGCAAATACAAAGAAACAGTCATTAGAGCTAACAGTCTTCTGGGTAAAGTTCTTGAGGGTAAGTAAACTTGAAAGTTCCCTATTTCAAAGCTGAAGTGGGAAAAGCAACTGAGAAAAGAGTGGAAAGTCGCAATATCTTCTTCCCCTGGGTGTGCCAGGATGTACAGAGCTGGCTGCTGACAAAGGCTGATCTTGTAGCTGACACAGCACAGAAGACAACCTCCAATCTTCTCCTAAGCTTTATAGCAGCCAAATCAACCTACTCGCAAGGCAGAGGCAGCCTGGGAGCAAGAAAACATCTCACACATCCTATTCCCATTCTTCTGTCTCCCGTTCCCATGGGTCTTCCCCATGCCCCTTTATCAGCCTCAACATATTCCCCACGGAGGAAGGAAGGTAAGGGCAGCTCTGCCATTTGGCCATCTCCTCCTTTTGGAAGAGCTTTCTGTACCCACAGAGTTACAGGCACACCTCTTTCCAACGTTGCAGTGACATGCATAGATTTTCGGTGAATTTTGAAGAAGCCACATTCATTCATAATTTGTTTTTTCCCTGGTGAAGTTGACTGAACTGTAGGATTCCCTGGTTCCTCACCCAAGATATATGTTTCTTGATATATGTTATGTTTCTTCCTTTCTTAACTTATATTTCCATAAGTACTCACACTAATCTACATCTGCCTGTGGGTTGAGCCTGGGTGCTTCAGCTGCTGGCTGAAGATCCAAAGGGAACACCTCCTTTCTTTGCAACCCTACTCTGAAGTTAATTCTGAGCCAACTGAAAGCAAGTCACTGTCCTGCCAGTGCTATTTCAGTTTTAAGGGTGTCCAGGATTTAAACTCAGACCTGGATCCAAACTTCCTAAATAGCTTCCATCCTTTTAATTGGCTAAATCATAACCTTGGATTCAGAAACCCTCAACAATTTCTTGTTATTCTAAAGGGATTTTACTGAAGCATTACAAAAAATAACTTTTGGTATATTTTGGCAAAGAGAATAAAGTTAAAATTCGGCCAGTGAATAACTTGTTGTAGGATAGAGAAAGCAGGATGCTGGCAGACAACTTCCTCAGAAATCTTGACATGTAAAACAGAATTTCTATTGCAACAGGTGTGTAGGGTGGAAAATTAGGTCAGACAAGATTTTCCTCTCTATGTGCAATCACTGCTGACAGGGAAATATCTCCCAGAAGACCCAGGGAGCCAGATAGTGCTCTACTATTTTTCTCCATCTCAGGACTGCTACAGAATTAGCTGTTGCCTCAACCACTTTTAGGTCATAGTTCACTTTTAGGCATTTTTCCAGTTCTTTTATGGACATAACTGCACTTAAAACACCCATAAAAGATGGGAATTACAAAATAGTTTCTGTGGAAAGCACTGCATGGAGCATATGATGGTCTTATCTTGTTTCTTCCTTCTGTTTCAAGGTTTTATGTTCTTCATGTTGATTGCTAGGTTTGTAAAGAACATCCATACAACCTTCCAATACTTGTATTTTTGGTTTAGGTCCATATGTTCAAAGACAAAGGCAATAGCTACAGCTGAATATTTTCTTCCAGTTAATGAATTCTTTTTTGGTTTCCCATTTTTTATTTTGCATATTATTTAAAGTCTTATAATGCAGTAACAACTGTATTTTGCTCAGTTTTACTAGCCCTGTGCCTTCCCAATCTAACAGCTAACTTGCCAGCAGACCAATTAGGAAATTCCAAAAATAAGATGAGAAACTTAAAGGGGGAAAAAAATATCTGTATGTAGTTATCTTTTACATGGTAGGGTTCTTACTGAAGATATTTATTGTTTCTGTAATTCTACCTCAATCTCCATTATCAGTACAGAAGCTAAACACACCCCATAAGTATAAGAAAAAAAAGCATGGAAACAAGACACAAACCAGCATATAAGCAATACCACATAGGATTATTTAGCCCTATAGAAGCCTGTCACTCTTGACTATAAGGATTAACTACAGACACTAGATTAGGCATATAATTTGAAATGTCTAAATCTAGGTGAAATTTAAATTCTACTTCAAAACGTGACTGAGGCTCTAGTATACCACTTCTTCAAAGCACAAGTTAAATGATCCATGGGGATATGCCCAGTGCTACTCAACAGGAAAAAATAGTTCAAGTAAGGATCAGATGCACCCCCTAGGTGCTGTGACTTCAGATAGAGAATTTGTCTTTTGAGGTGAGGTGGCTGATGTTGCAGCAGACCTCTCATTAGGGGTAGAATTGAGCCAAGACTCAGACTCTCATAGAAAAACATGAAAAAGGTCCCAGTTTATTCTTCTTTATAGCTTAGCTATCCTGACTCGGACTACAGCAAGCTATTATTGCAGGATCCAACTGCAGACTCTGATTGCTAGCTATTTCCTGCTGGACTGTGACTGCAAGCATTGGTTTGCAGACTCTAAACACAGGCTTTCACCTTGCTCAGCTATTACTACAGGCTCTGACCCCATCAGACCC
>JANRGV010000051.1:90114240-90138353 GCA_024734035.1 Alethe castanea | reverse complement strand
GGCTTTCACCTTGCTCAGCTATTACTACAGGCTCTGACCCCATCAGACCCAGACTGACTCCACAGCAGATCTTTTACTGCAGCAACTCTTCCTTGTTTTGTTATTCTTTGTATCTCTCTGGATCATTCTTTCTTCCTCAGGGCTCCTCAAAGTCCTCTTCCTCCTTTCCCTGCAAGATCTCCTTGACCAGCCAGCCCACCCCTTTTATCACACTTACCTTCATTAGTCATAGCTGTGATCCATTAAGGGCAAGGTTGTTCCTCTATTTTGGTAATTAGTACAACTGTGACTTATCAGGGGCAAGGTGCCTGTAATCTCTTTTATGCCCACAGCTGACAGCATGAGGGCCAAGGGAGGGGGCTGGGAGGGAAGCTTGTTGGTACACTGGCTCAGTGCACCTCCAGGAAACCTGTGGATGGTGCTTAACAAGGAGGAGTAGCTAACCTGCCAAACACAGAGTTTCAGGCCATGGATATTGACAAACAAGACTGAGGTCAATAAAATACCTATGAAGTTCAACATGGAGAAGCAGCAAGTTCTGTACCAGGAGCAGGAAGAAGACACATGTCAGTCCAGTCCCTGGTGAAAAATACGTAGGGGTTTTAATGAAAACAAGGTTGAAAATAGGACAACAGTGAACTCTGACCACAAATAAGGAAAACTGAAACATCGGGAAGTCAAGGCCAGAATATCATGGGAACTTACAACTGTCCTTTATACAGTGCCAGAGGGGCTATGCTTGGCATAATCTGCCGAATTTGGGCTCTTCCCCGTTCAGGACAGGTGTAAAGAAACAGCGCAGGGCCCAGCAAAGATCTACCAAGATGTACCAAGATCTTCTGTGGTGCAAGGGGATCTAAACCCTGGGTCCTTGCTGGTCTGAGGGTATTTGAGAATATAACTCCTGAATTGTTTTTAAGCAAGTGCTGTCAGCTGCTCTCCAAACATCCCACTGGGTCTTGGTCAACATTCAAGGAAAACAGAGAAAGGAAGAGAAGGAAAAAGAGAGAGAGTGACAGAGCAAGAAGACATAAAGTCAAAGCCCTGACTTGTGTTTTCACTTCCTAGAATCATGGGATGAAAAGCAAACAGAATCTGGAATAGGAATTTAAACCAGCTCATACCCTGTCCCATTGCAGCTTGGACTATTCTTCAAAGTGAGCAGTATTAGTCACTGCCTGACACTTTCATGACTAAACTCCAGTGTAAGCATAATTTAAGGACTATGAAAATAGCCCAAAGTTTCTAGTCAGTGGGCAATTGAGGGTGAAAAACCTTAAAGATTGCTGATAGATAAATCAGCAGTGGAAAGAATGGAATACCCTATTGAAAGATGAACATGTATTTTTATATTTGGATTTGTAAGGATGGTAAAGATTAAAAGGGGGATGACTTGTGACAGATGAGAAAGAGAAAGAATAATGAACAGAGGAAGCTGCAGGAAAGAAACAAAAAATTGTTGTTAAAACTGAAGAAAAAGTTTTAAAAAAATACTAAATCTTCAGTGTCAATATCAGGAAATATAGAAGAGAGTGACAGTAAGAAAATAGAAAAGTGGGGAGATCTCCCTAGATCTGGACAGATTCTTTAAACGATAAACCAGTGTTCTTCGTAGAAACAGAGGAGAGCTCAAAATACTTTCTATAATGGAGTCTAAAGGCAGTCAGGCATGAAGGACCTCAGATATCATCTTGCCAAGAACAAATGCTTGACTGAAGAGTAGCAGAGTACATTAGAGTTCTGTAATTTTACATGGTAAGGAGAGTTTTTACACAGGTGTACAGAAACACAAAAACAGAAGCAAAGAAAAAATTTTTCAAAATGATCCGGCAATGGAGATTAGTGAAACAGACAGTGGAAAAGAAGAGATGGGCAGGCAGACCTGAAGGCATGCCAAGTTAAAAAAAGAGGCCCCAAACCATCTGACAACAAGATCAATAGGAGAAAGAACAAGGAGCAGAAGACAAACAGAGGCATTTAAATCCTGGGGAGTGCTCAGACACTTCCTGAATATTATTCCAGACCAATGACCTGAAGGTGGGTTCATTTCCCTGCTCTGTCATTCTTTAACTGTTTTGCTAAATCTGCCAGGGCAGAGATCCACTTTATTCTAATTGAGGTACTGGGATGAAAATGAAGTGGTAAAGAGACAGAAGATAGTCCTCTAAAACAACCTGTTTCTCTGATCTAAATTGATAAAAGAGGTCTAGGATTTGAAACAATGACTTACAACATATCTGAAGATATTTCTGCAACTACAGCATTCAGTAAATGTTTCCAAAATATATGTTAATTATCTAACTCTGGAAATGCAAGTCTAGTTCTGACCCCAGAATTCTGCATTACCATCAAACCTAAGTATAAAGCTAAATATCACAGAAATTTGCCTGTGTTGCCTCCACCCATGCCAATAAAGCAACTCAACGGTGCCTCTCCTTTACAAGTATCATAGTGATGTGCTAACCAATAGCTTTAGAGGAAATACAGTCAGTATCCCATCACTAATCTCATAAGACATACTGTAAAAGCATGAAATTAAAATTAATGAAAAAGGAAAGAAGTTACAGAGGTGTTAAAAGATTTTTTTTTTTAAAAAAGAATTATATTAGTTACAACTTAATCATGGGCTTTAAAACCAAAACTCTGGAACTGGACAAAACTCCCAACTTTCTCTCCAATGCAGAGCCAGCATTCCAGCTTCAAGCACTGCACATATTTATCTTACCACATTCCACCCAAAAGTGGAATCCAGTCACTTTACCGAAAATCTTAATTTCAAGTGAAATACATGTGTGTTTTTAAATATTAAGTTTTAACTGTTCACAACCACAAATTCCCAGATGGTAAGCAGTTGCAAATAGAAAACGGAAAGCTTGCAAAGCATGGAAAAAATGCTCTCTGGCAGAGCTAAAAAAATTATAGGAACTGGCTTGCCTTTGCTATACTTTTTCCAAGACGTAAAAAGAAGCCGATAGATGGCTGCTTGCCATTTGTCATAACCCATTTCAAATATGTCTCCTTGTTACCTTTTTTCATACACTTTTCCTATCCCTCTTTTCCTTCTTATCTTCAATAAAAATCTTTTCTTCTCAGGAACTGTTATTGCAGAAAGATTTTCCAGGTTTTAGTATGTCATTGGAATATTATAAAATTGGACCTAGTGAAGGGGTCTCTCACAGCTTTGTAGCACATGCTGACAAAAACAGGACAGAGCTTGCCCCTTTGATTCATTTGGTCTTACTGCTCTGAATTGTGAGTGTTAAAGATACTATGACTTAGATTATTAGAAACTAGCTCCCTGGCATTAGTCTTCAAATTATATTAATTTTTGTCAGTCAAAGTTATGACATAGCAATCTTAGAATGTCTTGATGAATATTAACTAATTTATAAATTAGTTAACCTATTCAGGTGCCTAAAGAGGGAAGTCTAGAGGCATCCAAAATACTATAAAGTATTCTTCACCCAGCCTCCAGATGCATTTCCGAAAAGATGCAGGTCTCTTATGCCTCCTATGTCATACATGCTGGGCTCTTCGGGGTGTCTGAGGTATTCTAAGAAACCTCAGTTGATACAAGACATTTATGATTTGGCATATGAATCACAGCTCCACTGAGCTTTTCTAAGTTGACTAGGAATCAGTGATTTTCACCTTCCAGTTGCAAAGCTATCATGATTATAAACAGTGAGAATAAAATAATTTCCTCCACTGATGTGGTTTTAATTCATATTAATATTACAACTATTAGCTGACTGAGATTTTAATAATTCTAATATGCCTCCTTTCCCCCCTCTTTATTCTTCTATGAAATGACAGTTTTCTGAACTCTTAAGGAATACAATTCCCTTGTTTTAAAGAGTACCAAATTGGTTAAACCTATGCATAAACAGTGTCTAGGCCAATCACCTAGAATCCAACAATGCAGAGATCCAAAGATGAAAAGCAAAGCTACTATATGCAAAAGACTTCACAAAATTATGTACAGGAACTTTTTAATAAGTATATTTTTCTGTGGAAACACTTTAAGTTCATTCCAGCCCTTACAGCAAATGGATTGAATTCTGCATATACCCTTGTACAAACAGGATAAAGCTCCCTTTTCTCACCCTGTAGGGCAAAGGATATTGGATCTTAAGGCCATAATATCTCTGTGCATAGGAAACTTATTACAAATCCTGGGTCTGGTCCAGACATACAGATATTTTAAGGAAACCATTCATTTGGAGAGAAAAGAAGGAATGATATCCATCTCAGATTGAAGTTTGAGGTTCTGATTTTGTTAGGTTTTGTTGTTTTTCTAATGAATAGCAGCTGTTCAAATGTGCTCAGAAGGTAGAATGCTGAATAAGCTCCAGTGCATGGGATTATTGGGCAAGGATCTGGGGACAAGGTCAAAGGGGAGATATAAATAAATATTTATATAACAGCTCCCATTGTTGTCAGTAAGGGATGATGGCTCAGCAAATCTAAAAATCAGCAAAGCTTTATTTAGGTGTCTGGATATGAATATGAGACTGTACACAGTCCAGATATAAACTATGCTATGCAGCTGAAAAAAGTAATATGACTGTCTGACTTCTTACCTAGACTATTGATTCCCAAAGACAATACTTCTGATTGTATGACACTGCTTTTTTAGATACACCCTTCATTTTAGAAAGGAAGAAATCCTCACACTACCTTACAGATATTAAAGGTATATGTGTTTCCAAGATTTACAGTTTTTTTTTCTGAAAATCCATTTAAAAAATATTTATTCAGTGGAACTAAGAACTTTTATCTGATATTAATATTGGTCTTCTAAAGCACAGTTTATGGCAACCTAACTTTCAATCAGAATATATTTTGTTGATGCTGAGAGGACTTTTCAATAGCTGAGAATATAATGCAGACCAGCTAAAGATATTTTATTAAGTCTTACTGCTTTAACATTGGTGCACTCTCTACAGGTTTAATCCAAATTTCTCATGCAGCCATCTTTGCTGCTACTTACTCACTTATGTGTACATACACTAGTACCCTCTACTGGTCTTAAATTTACTGTAGTGTTCAGCTAGTCTAAGGAGGTAGAGACAAACCCCTAATAGACATCTGAATGATGAATACTTTTCTTTCTTCTATTTTGATCAGGAGGTCATGATCTCTCTTTCAGTCACAGGCATGATATTACTCGCAAATGTCAGGTGGTTTCTATCTGTCCTACAGTTCATTAAAATTGTGTGTAAAAGCATGGATAGTGGAATCAACAATAAACCAGCACTGCTGGAAAGGACATAAAATACTGCACAGCTAATCATAGAGAAAATATGGCCCATATAACAGCTCTTTGTTCTCTACATTCTTGCTGTCATCTGTTGTGTTGTTTTCACGAATGTCAGATGTGAACTGATTTGCAACATCTTTCCTTGAGGGGAGCAAAGCTATTTAACATATATGGTTTTCAAAATTCTATAGCAGCCTATGAAATGTCCTGGAAATATGCAAATTCAAATTTAATTCTTGTTGAAGAAAAAAAAAACTGTAACAAAAGTGGTCCAAAAAGAAAATATGGCTAAAAAGAGCACCATGGACAAGAAAGCACTGAATTTCTCAAAAGACAGACAAGTAATTGTCCATATAAGGACTCTCATGTGCCACCTTGTATAGTTTGGCAAAGTTATAGCAAATAACGCAATCATCGGATTCTACCAAAAAGCCTCACATTTTTCAATACATTAAATGACAATTTTGATCTTAAATGCTTCTAACACAAATATTCCCAAAAGGTTTCTAAGTAAGTGGGCATGAACTTAGTTGTAATGATTTCCTAACATTAACTAATAAATAAAGCTATTTTAAACATCAGTTTTCAGAGAACGGAAAAAGGAGATATAATTCTTACCCTGAGACCTTGAAACATCCATGCCAATATTTTCAGTTTAGCCACTGAATAGGATGCTGGACTTTAGAAATATTTAATACAGTGTGATACTGTGCACAGATCCTACAGTTCCCCATGGCCAAGATCCTCTAAAAGTAGTAAGTTCTACTTTAGGAATAGCACAAGCTGATGAACTTTTGAAGCAAAAGATTGACATGGCTTTTCAGTGCCAATGCTAGAGGATTCTTGGAGTCCATAACTAGAGCTGAATCACCAGATACAATCGCCACCAGGTTCAGCTGAACCTAGTAAAGCATGGGCACTAAAAAAACTGCTGTAGATGGAGGGAGAGAGGCAGAGCTACACTGGATGTTCCATTTAGATTTTTAAAAAAATCTTACTTGTTTGGTGTTTATAGACTGTTACATTGCATGAAAGAAATGCATCCAGAAACTTTTCTGGTTTGGGTTATTTTTACAGAGCAAATGTTCTATATAATACTAAACCCCTTAAAGAGATTTTTTTCTATTATGCTTAAGATTGGTTACCCATGGACTTTCTCTCCCTTTGTTTTCATGCTTGGCCTTGTTACAAAGGATTGCAAATTTTATGCACACCAAGGAAACCTTTGAACAGTAACAATAAATTAAAGACTGGACGACTTATTCTGAATGCTTGCTTTTTCAATTGTAAAATGAGATGCATGATCTTTCCAAGTGAAAAAAATAAAAAGAAAATACTTCCTTTTTCTCTTGAAAAATGTTAAATTATTTCTAGCATTTTTTCTTATCCAACTAAATGGGAATGACCTTAAGTGATTTCCTCAATGTGGTTCTCTGAGAAAGATCTAAATAATCTCTAAGATCTAAATAATTCCCACCTGCATATCCACCTGAATGTGCCCCACCATTGCCTTTATTTCCTCTGTCCCCTTATCCAGTAACCTATTAAATTCTTAAGCTATTAAAGAATATGTTAGAGGGAGGTGAATGATGCAAGCTATAGTATGTTCTTATATTGCTATGAAAATAAGATGGTAAGAAGATTAGAGTTCCCTGTGTCCCTCTTAAAGGAAAAGGGAAGGAGCACTAAAGAGGTAGTGCCTGATAGGCAAATCAGGAACATACATCTCTAAGCTACTGACTTGGCACCCTACCCCTTGCTCAGCTAGGGAGCAATAAAATGTGCTTAGGGGTTGTGGTACTAAACTGAAAATATTGTGGTTGCTTGGCTCACATGAGGAAGCAAAGCACTGTGTTTTAAGCAGCAGGAGATGTAGGGAGAAGGGCTGGTAAGAGTAGGCTAGTTTGCTTAGTTCTGCTTCTCAGTGAGTCATTAGAGGACACTTTTCGTTGATTGTCGTTTTATTTTGTTTTAATTATAAGTATCGCATTTCTTTTCAAGAATGAATTAAAGATTAGGAATGTTTTATTTTCCATTTTATTTCCAGATTTGCCTGTTTGGATTGCACCTTAGACTAGCGGGTAAGGTATGTTATAAGGGACAAATCACGTAAGAGGAAGAAACACCCCTTTCCCACTTCTTTCTGAATAATCAGATACAGAAACTATAATCATTGAATGGGTTTGGTTGGAAAGGGCCTTAAAGATCATCAACTCCCCTCCTATAGGCAAGGACACCTTCCACTACACCAGGTTGCTCAGAGCCCCATCCAACCTGGCCTTGAGTATTTCCAGGGATGGGGAATCCACAGCTGTTCTAGGCAACCTGTTCTACGGTCTCACAACCCTCACAGAAAAATCGTTTCTCCCTAGTATCTAATCTAATCTAATCTAATCTAATCTAATCTAATCTAATCTAATCTAATCTAATCTAAATTCTACTCTTTTGTTTTAAAGCCATTACCCCTTGTCCTATCACTATATGACCTTGTGTAAAGTCCCTCTCCAGCTTTCTTATGGGCCTCCTTTAGGTACTGGAAGGTTGCTGTAAGGTCACCCTGAAGCCTTCTCTTCTCCAGGCTGAGGAACCCAACTGTCTCAGCCTGTCTTGATAGGACAGGTACTCCAGGCTCTGATCATCTTCAGCCTTCCTCACATGGAATAGAAGGGACACTCTTCCAGAAGCAAAGAATGGGGAAAGTAAAGATAGAGAAGCACCTGGGAGAGAATTTCATTCAATCTACAGTAAAAATCTAAGCCAAATACATTTAAACCATTATTTTAAAAGTTAGGTTTGTTGAATTAGTCTCAAATCTTTTCATGACAGGTATCCCATTCCACATTCTGAAGCAATCTTTCCTACTATATATAGATTACTTTATTCAGGAGAGAAGAACTGACTCTTCTTCAATGCCTTCATATGGTTCAGAAATAAAAACTTCTGCATTTTGGGTTCATCTCAGGTGTCATGTGGGATATTTAGTACCTTCTATGTTTCTCCTACAACAAAATAAAAACAGAACCAAGACAAACAGAGAGATAAATTGACAGATAAATGGCAAATGTTTTAATGCAGATAAAAGTACAAAATAATAGATAAAAGAAAAGAGAACAAGGACATAAATAGAACTGCCATCTGCTGGAAATAACTCGTGGGAATATAGCTGTCAAGTCCTTTAAATTTTAAGCAGTGCTGCCATTGTGGGCATTTTTTGTGCCTAAATTGTGTGTCTACAACTGCTTGTGTGTTTCACAAACACATAAGAAAATTATAATCTTAATTAGATCAAGAGTGCAAAATGAAAATCAAGTTCCAACTATGAATTCTGGGAAACAACTTGAGATAGAGATCATGCTGGGATGATTCATTTGACAAGTTATCTAATTTAAGTAAATATTGCTGGGTTGCGAAAGTAATTTTAAAGAAAATGCAGAGTTGGTAGTTACAGTTGCCCTAGGGAATATATACATGAGTGATATTGTCTTCATACTCCTACTCAGTCTACCCTTTGTGAAAATATTTTTATTGTCTGTTTTTCAGCCTTGGTTCACGTGATATATTTTTACTGTGTTTTGTTGAAAATCATGTATTTTACAAAATATGTGGAATATATACACTTTTATTCACAAACATATATGTATGTATATAGATATTTTTACACAGAGAGATGAAGAAAAAGAGTGAATGTGTGTTATGAAAGCAAAGACAATCAGCTTCCCTGGCTTATGGAATGGAAACAGCAGAAACATATTTTATCCTGAGGTCTGAAAAAAAAAATCTTCCTCCAGTTATTAATGTCTCAGCTGACTGTTTGCTGTGAATAAATGCCTAAACCAGGCAGAACCATAGGAAATTTAAACTGCTATTATAAACTGTCATGTGTAAAAATAGTTGAGATTATACACGGGTGGAAGATTCAACTTGACTACTGTACCATAATTCACACCCATCTTAAAACATCCATTTGGTAATGACTGTGTTTTTTATCAAATGTTCATATTTTATTTACTGCCCATCCCTTTGCCCTGTCTCCCATGAGAGCCATTTCAGGTTTCAGGTGATGAAACAGTTTTAGAAACTGCAGAAACTGTCCACGTACAAAAAAATGTGATAGAACTGTGATCTCTGAGACAGAGAATTTATTTATACTGATATTTAGCCTTTTGCAATCCCTTATTTCCCTTTTCAATCACTATCTGGAAATGACACTTTAAAAACTTTAAATTGTATCATCCATTTCAAGAGCTATATAAGAAACAAATACTCTTTCAATCCAGTACTTGTAAGACAATCACAGAATTAACAAATTCGTAAGTGAACAGCATATAATGCAAATAAACCTAAAAGTATTTTTATTAGGCTTATTTGTTCTGTGCTGGTTCTGGCTAGTCCAAAAAGAGCATAGATGGAAAATACTGTCATTACTTCTATTATAGAAACTCTATTATTTTCAGAAGTTTATAACAGAATTACAATAAATTTATCATTCTGTTTACAAATTACACTGCAGTTATTTGTTTTTATAAATACAATAATCTTCAGGGCAAGAGATAGGATTACTCTATGATACTATTAGTAAAGAATGGAAAAATTCCTAGTTGGTATATATTTGAATCATTTTAAATGGCACAAAATATTTTACAAGACATGAACATTAACTCCATTTAATTAAATGATAATATTTATACAATCAGCATGCCAAGGTATCTCAAACTGCTCTATTGTGTGGGGCCCATGGACCCTTTCATTCTGGCTGGGTTGAAAAGCTGTAGACTATTTTTGCAATGTGTCCTTTTGTCTGATGAAAACTGTCCCAAAGCAATTGGTGTCACAGCTTAGAAGGAAGCATAAGTAAAAATTGAAAAAGCAAAGCAGATTACAGCACTTATAAATCTGTCTCCTATGCCCATAAAACAGAGCAAATTGAGTGTCCTGGTCTAGCAAAGTAATCCTGTTGGAGGAGATCCTCACAGCACAAAAATTATTTCTGTCATGAAGCCACAAGCCTGCCTCCCTGAGGGACATGTGCCCAGACCGCCCAGTCTTTAACGTGGTTGTATAAATTTGGAAAACAACTGTGTTAGCATAGTGCTGGGCATGAGCTAACGTGCACAGGCTGTAAATTCCAGATTGCTCTATCTGGCTGTCCCAGGGCATGGGCGAAACAGATTCATAACTGCCTGCAGCTGCTCATGAACATATCCTGTAT
This sequence comes from Alethe castanea, assembly GCA_024734035.1. Classification (NCBI taxonomy): domain Eukaryota; kingdom Metazoa; phylum Chordata; class Aves; order Passeriformes; family Muscicapidae; genus Alethe; species Alethe castanea. Next base: position 90,127,881 of record JANRGV010000051.1, on the reverse strand, counting down.
GCAAATTTCAGTGAAGCAGAGGGAAAAGAAGGAGAACACACCCTTCACAGCAAAATTTGTCTGTAACCAATTTGCTTTGATCCTCTATTGAAAATAGCTATCTAGCCAGGTCAGCGTTTGGGCAATAAAAATTTGCACACTAGGCTAAGACCAGAGGCCTCAAGGGAGACCCTGTTGCCACAGACCCAAGTCCCAGAGATGTGATGCCACCTGAATGTGATTCTCATTAAAAACCACACAGCATTGTATGCTGCCTGTTTTAAACATTCTTAGGCAAATATATATTCAAACATTCCCATCCTTCTAGTCTTCTAAAAAACTATATCCTGGAATAGACAAAGTTTAATATTTGATACAGGTACACTCATTCAGGACTTTCATCTCAGTCTAATTCTCTTAGAAGGAGGACATTCAGCAGAAAAGTCATAACTGTGTGCTCAAAAAGACGGAGAGAAAAGAATTAATTTTATTTTCATTTTATTTTCACTTTTTGCATTTGACAGCATCTATTTTTGCAGATAATCCCTGTTCGGTGGTGCTCCCTATCAAATAGAAAAGACATAGCTAGCACCATTAGACAAACTGAAAAGCAGAGGAAGCTTCAAAGACTGCACAAGGAGGGAGGTTGCTGTAGGATAGGACAGGACAGAACAGGATAAGGCAGCCAAGGCAAGGCAAGTCATACTCTGTTCTATAATGTCAGTTACATTAGATGTCTATTTCCAACATTATTGTAATATACAGTCTACCTTCCATTTGCAGTAAAAACTAAATCGCTTAGTTAATTTCCTTCATATGAAATGCATTTCTACTGAAAAAAAAAAGAATTGGCAGCTTCATAGCTATGAATCTCACTTACCTAAGTGGCTGATAATTATGCTGCTAACTTGAGTGGATACAGGACCAGATTCTTATTAACGTGCTTTCTTATGGAGTCACTGCATTTAAATTGTAAGTGTCTATGTGTGCTTTCTGTAAAATTGCTCAGAGGGCATTTTGTGATGCTGTGTCACACTATTGCTTATAAATTCGTGCAAAAGTTATACTGCAGAGCAGTATCAGGAAACAGTAGTAATGTGTACCTAATAAAATCCAGAGTGTATGCTAGGGAACTGCTTTCTCGTTGTGAGATTAGTTTTTCCCTCACAAGAAAACTAAAAATGTCCAGAAAGTGACCTAACCATAATGCAGTTCTCAAGAAAGTCATAACACAGGGACTTCATATACCTTGGAAGAAAGCAATATGTAATTCCACAGCCCTCTGCATCTCATCTAGATAATTTAACTCTCTGTCTGATGATCAAGAAATGACACAATAAATCACAAAGATGGCTGGTTGCTTTATAAAGCAGTTTATTTCTGGAGTATTACCTCTAGATACTTGGATGAAAAATATTTCTTCCCTAAACTGGATTTTAAGTTGTTCTCCCAACTACCCCATTAAACTCCCTTATTCTTTTCTTTATATCCTGAGGTAGTTGGATTTTCCTTTATTTTCCATGCAGTTCTGTGTAATTTTTAAGACCAGCTACAATCTAAAACACGGCAAGAGAGGTGGTTCATTTTTTAAAATAAAAATTGAGTATCTAATGCATATAATGTATGCAGTAACATAACTAGTATCCAATTGCAATGGAATCCCAGAACTTAGTCTATAAAGTTAGACACAAAGAAGTTTTAAGATTAAGGGTGACTATGCCAAAACCTGGAACCCACCCATCCGTTTCAAACCACGTGCTCAGATGAAGCATCACTGGAGTGAGGGCTCAGAGCACAGGAAAAGGTGGCCCTTGGAAATCCACTAGTGTAATAGCACTGTTGCATGGCCCACTGTTCCCAGATCCAGTGTACTCACAACACAGGAGCAAGACTTTGATCCACCACCTTATGGTGGATCAGAGGAAATGCAGCAGAAACAGAAGTGTGGTTGTCCTCACCTCGTGTCAGCAGTGCGTTGGAGAGCAATCAAAGCTGGGTGCTTGCATGTAAATATCACTAAAGGTGAGTCTAGATTGGAAAAAACGTACAGGTTTTGCATCATAGTCCAATATGAACCATGTACCATGGAAGAGAGAATGCAAAATACCACTGTGATATCATTCAACAGAAAACCATGAGAAGGTCACTACTTGATGTATGTCAAAAGTTGATTCAGTTATTCCCCATGTTTCAGCAATGTTCAATAATACCCAGTGATATCCTTAAAGTTCACAACTCATGATAATCAGCTTATATTTGGTTTACATTACATTTATAGACTATTCACCTTTCCTAAGCTGCCATCCCCTTGAAAAAGAGCATTAAATGTTAAAAAAAAATCACAGCTGCACCCCTGTCATTTGTCTTTTTAATGTGCATGTGTTTGAATGAAGGTTTCTTCCTTCCCCTACGCTTCCCCATTGCCGAGTTTCCTCTCAGATAATATATACTTCTCAAAATAATGAATTGGTACTTAACTAGACAGAAAAAGAGAAAAGGGGCAGACTGGACTGGATCCATCTGATCACTCAGATTACACCTTATTAAATGCTGAATTTAATCACTGAGTACATTACACATATGAGAACACTGCACCATTAAGCAATAGGACAGATTCACAGGGAGAAGATAATTGAACAGATATTCCACAAACATGGGTTTGTTGACAAGCTTAATCATGCCTATTATATCTGAACCATATTCCCTTTTCTTTAAAAAAAATATTAAAAATGTGACAAAAACAGAACTTGGGAGTTATTCGGCCATAACAACAACAAGCCCATATTAAAGTGAGGTGGTCCTGGATGTATTGAAGCCATAACTGAATTTTTGTTGACTGTAATGGGGACAAGATTTCACTAGCAAACATTCAGAAATCTGTAAGAGTTAAAAAAAAAAAAAAAAAGACACTCAAGCTTCTTCTCTCAAACTTCTGAGTATTAAATAAGAACAAACCATGATGCTAATCAGGTTTGACTTCTAAAATGAAGTGTTCATGGAAAGAAGTTTGAACATTAAGGAACCCACAATGGGGTCTATTCAAACTAAAATATTCTATGATGCTTTAATTATTTTGGGTTTGGTTATGATTTTGGCTTTTTTTCTCAGGACTGCCAGCTGCAGTAGTGATGGGTGCGAATAGCTCCCTCAGGATGAGGACCTGGAAGTAGGGAATGACTGATCTTTTCTATATCACAAAAATATTTTAAGTGTTCTAAACATTAAAGTCTGACTTTTCAGTTCTGAACTTTTTCAGTTCATACCTCTTGGGAAAAAAAAAAAAAAAGGTACTTGAAAAGGCAAGGAAACGGATTTACAGGTCCAAGAAAAAAATAATACTTTTTTCCATAAATTTTCCAGTACCAATTTATAGTAGCCAAAGGCTTTATATTGCAGATGAACTGCCTGCCATAGGCCTGGTGAGCTTTGGACCCTTAATTGCTCTCAGAAGCACCAGAATAAAAAAACCCGACATACTATCAAGTAAGCTGCAAAAAGCAAAGAAGGTTGGGGAGATCAGGCCTCTGAAGGCTTCCATAAATATCCTATTTTTGGCTCATAAATATCCTTCCAGGTGGTCTGCTGATGATCCTGTAGCTTGAAGGAGGGACTCTACTAAGGAGCCAGGCAGGGCAATTTTAATCCATGAAATGTCTCCATTCCTGCAGTTTCAGCAAATCAGCATGTTCCATGGAAGCAATATTCCCTTAAACAATTTCCAGTCAGTTGGAATGCTGCTTTCATGCTACAATGCAAAATCATATGGATGACTATTGTCCTGTCCTGTACATGTCTTTCTCCTCCATTTCTTATGCTCTTCCAATTTGGTGAGTTAAAATCATAATAGAATATACTCAAGTTTTATACTCTGTTTATTCTTCTTGAATATTATTCTGTTGGACTCTTCACTGTCTCTATCTCCAAACTCCTTAATCCAATGTTCTGCCAGAAAAAATTCTACAGACATGGAATTTGGGTTATGTTTTAGTATGATTCTTAGTTTCAGCATCACTGTACTACGCTACCTTCTAAAAATAGTGTATTCTAACAGTATTTCCTTTACATTCACTGTACTGTCTAAAAATACCTGCTGTATATTTAGGTGACTTGAAAGATAGTCTAACAGAGGTTCAACTAAGCTGGCATGCGAGAGGCCATGTCCATTTTTTTGTACTGCCACTGGCATGTACCTTGGGCATCAGACATCTGTAAAATGGAAATGCCAGAAGCTTTATAAAAATCTTAGAAAATAGTTTTAGAAAGTTTTTTCAATTATTCTCAATAACTACATTATTAGTTTTCAATCCTGTGCTTCATTAAACTATAGAGATATCTAAATGACTTATATGAAAGCTATTTGTTACCAACAAATCTATTGCTGGTTGGCCAAAATTGTTCCCCAGATTTCAGAACCTCTATGAGAAAATTGTCAAGATTTCAGAACAGGAAAATGTTAATTGGCTCAGTTGTTTAGAGCATGGTGCTAATAACGCCAATCTTGTGGCGTCCATCCCCACATGGGCCATTCACTTGAGAGTTAGGCTTGATGATCCTTGTGGGTCCCTTCCAGCCCAGAATGTCCTGTGATTCTGTGAGAAACTGAACAGAACAAGGAAAAATAATGTATTCAATAATTCACAAAACAACGTCATTCAGACAGCCTCAGTTTGTTTTTCAACTTAAAGCAGACCGTATAATGCCTACTTCATAGAAATTGCATTTCTGTTAGACAACCAAACACCAAAAATATCAGCTGTGAAAGAAAATCCACAGCTTCAGACACTGATGGAGTGAAGCTCTCAGTCCAGAATGTTGTGTATCTGGTCTTCAAAAACGGCTGAAGTCCAAAGATTTCCTTAATTGAAAGCGGAAGTGAACCTTTAAAAAACGGGTTTAACTTTTATCTGAATGTCTAAATATGACTTAAAAGCCTTGGCCAAATTATTTTCCACTATGGAGACACCATAACACATCTAACTTCATAAATTTTAATATGCCAGAGACTATTTGATCCCTGGGAGGCAGCATGGAACTTTCAGTCACACAAATTGGAGAACACTAATGCTAAGCACCCCTGCTCCAAGCAAGAAACTTTGATATCAGGTCGAAATCCATCAATTCTTTATTAGCTCTTCCTTGTAAAAGAAACTCATTAGAAAGAAGCCATTCTTAATGAAAATCTTAAAATACAACGAGCCTGTTTGGCAGCAAGGGCTCTTCATAACTGACTTCTATACTTGATATTCACAAGATGTGGAGCCGTTTTACTTCACAGCTAAAACTCATTATGCTCACAGGTCAAGCCCATTCCTTTCTTCAAAATTATTTTACTAATTGTCTAGTTTTTATACTCTTTGTTGGGCTGAACTAGGTATTCACTCCCCTTGTGCTGGTCTGCCTAACTCAGAAGTCATTCACATTCTTTTAAGGAACTCAGGGAGCTCGAATCATTCAACTGTTGATATAGCTGGTAATCAAAAACAAAGGTCACCTTTTGTGTTGAGATAAAGTCAGCTTCTTTGCAACATCTGAGGTCAGTCTTACTTTGCATTATTTTCTGAATTTCACAGTCACATTGTCATTGCCCTTCTCCTCTGAGCTTTCTCTCATTTTAAGTGTTTATTGGTCAGCCACACTCAGTAAGGTGACTTAAAAGCATTTTTATATTATTGTTTCAGCAGCTAGAGGTTATAAAATACAGCGATACCAGAAAGCTCCTTTGCTCCAGGTGCAGCTTAGTGTGTGCCAAGAGGAAGCAATTCAGCAGGCCAAGTGGGCTTCACCACCTTACTTAACTATCCCTGTAAAGAGGCTGGATTCTGACTAAAAGAGACCTCACTGCCTGTAGGGCTAATTTGGTAGCCTTGGCAAAGAGCCAAGGGTATCCATGCCCTGGGTTGTTCAGGCTCTACAATCCATAAAAGATCTTGACAAGTTTTTTGACAAAATTTTCACATTCCCCAAGAAGTTATTCTTCATGCAGTCTTCAAACAAGCTGGCACAAGAGAAGCCTGCTGGGGTTGGCTCAGTTTATCTGTAATGAGCCGAAAAAGACAGAAGCCAATATTTCACTCTATAACTGGAATCAGCAGCTTATCTCATTAACTATTCATAGTGTAGCTGCTATGCTTGAGGAAGCTGGATAATTCTTCCTTTCCTTAGGTGAAAACATGTTCACATGCAGCATTGTAAGGTTGCAATTTACCCTTAGTGCAAGCCTGCTATGAAGTAACTGCTTTACTATTTAGAAAAAAACTCATGACCATTTAGAGTTTTATGGGATTTTTAGCTAAAGATCATTCTATCATTCCAAAACACAGCATGATGATTTCCATTTGCTAGCCAAAGGTATTTACAATCTTTACAATGTCTGAAAGCATGGATAAAACTCTCAAGGCACATCTGTAAGTTCAAAAAGCCACACTGAAATCAAACTAGCAATAAGTACTTCTTGACTGATATCTTACATGCCAAATTGTATTCTGGAAGTATTTTTTATAACCAGATTCTGAACTTTGAAATTGGGTTTTAGGTTTATAACAGAAACAATTACAAAAGCAAGGCCAAGTCCTTGCATCTGGATTCAATGGTCACACCATTGGTCTTGGAAGCTCCAAATCTAAGTCTGTACAAATAAATGTTAAGAACTTCTGTAGTGTAGATACAGTGGAGGTATAGTTGTTTTTTTTCTTTTAGAGAATTAAATAAAGTGGTAGTAATAAGAAAGAAGAATTTTAAAATGTATCTACCTTTCAGTAGGGAAAAATATATATTTCTATTTCAATTTTCAGAACATATTTCTGAAAATATTAGCCTAGTACTTTCAAATCTGTGTTAACCCCTCTCCCAAATATAGCCTCCAAGTGTTATTTGCAGAAGAAAGCCTAGATTTTGCTATGTCTGCTTATCAGAGCAGGCATATGAAAAACACTGATTTTTAATATTCTGGCCACTGGATTTCATTTAGCCATTCAGATCACACAGAGCGGGCTAATGCTGCACTACTAAAAACATTATAAAACTGAACAAGATGTAGCAAAACATAATCTAAATCTGCACTTATCTGTCCTGACCTGTTGAGCATTAGGAAAACATATTTTCTCTTTGATCACTTGCTGTTATAATACTTCCACAGCTGAGATACAAAACAATTACATTCTGCAAATCTATACATGAGTAAATAAAAAAAAGTGTTAATTGCTAAATTCCTTTAACCTCTAAAATGATATATTGTTTTTGCTGCATCCAGTTCAGTTCTTATGGAGGGCATTAAGGTATCTGTGGCATACAGGAATATTTAAAAGATGGAGCAGAACACATCTCATGATTTCTCCAGGGTTTGTGGCACGTTTGTTAACACTAGAGTTTTGTTAATTACCTGGCACCAGCTATACTAAGCCTATTTCAGTACAGCCAGTCTTACTGCTGAAATACATTCAGGGTCAAGTCACCTGGGCATCCACTTCAGGATACAAGGTTTGCCTTCAGCTGTGTAAAATCCAGCAACTCTGCGTGTTTCACTGTTAGTTTTTGATGCAGAAATACACAGTGTGAGAATACCACGAAGGGTAGGAGAAGCACTTGTTCAGTCAAGAGAGTGTTTCCAAAAGCAGAGATAATCAAAAATGGAGCTGGAATAGCTGTCTGGTGAAAGAGTGAAAACATCTCTGATTAATGTTGCTGAGGACCTTGTTAAGTTTCTGGGATCAGCTGTACATCAGGATAGTCTGTGTTATTAGGAGACTTCGTTAATTTGCCTGAGTCATATGTGCTTCCTAGTGAGGTAAGGAGAAGTGTCTACACATTGCAGTGGTTTAATGCACCAAGGAAAGTGTAACGAGTCTTGGAGCTTAAAAGGAAAAGCCAAGTATCTGGGTCTAAGTTTCATTGGCAGATGGGACTTGAACAGCTGAGCAGCAGTTTGGCAGCATTCTTAGGACAGAGTTTTTTCTTCAACTTGAAATGTTGTCCTTCAGTATAAAATGAACAACACTGGCTGAGAAGGTTAAAACTGAGGAAGTGGAGGATCTTTTCATAATTTTCAATGCCAAATAATATACTGCAAACCACAGGAAAGTGAAGGAGACTCAAGTGGAGAATATTTACTGCCCACTGCTACAGATTATTCTTTTGTTTTAATACTTTAATAAAAGTTGAATTCTTAGCTGAGGAAAGAAAGCAAATGAAATAAAGTTCTCATCACCTCTTTTATTTCAGCTCTTTTTTTGAAAAGAGGGAAATGTTTTTTTTTTTCTTGGCTAATTCTTTAGCTGACAACATAAAGAAGAAAATTTGGCTCTGTTATACGTCATTTCAAAGATGTGGAAGTGGCATAGAAAGTGGCCAGCAACAGTTTCCATGTTATTACTCCCAGGTTATTAACAGTCTGATGGAAGGATCCTATGCAGCTAAAAGAAAAACCTCCTCTTCACAACATTTCACTGGGAAAACAGAAATAAAATAAGAGGAATAAATAGATACTGGCACACTGTCAGAGGAAACTAAACCTATTTCTTCTAGTGTTATCTCTCATTACAGATTGCAGGAGATTCTTTCATTCATCTGTTTAATCACAGTACCTCTTTATTCCTTCATTTGTCAATACTTTAAAAGGCTACACCATTTCCTGCCCCTTCGCTTTGTCATTTAGAACAAAAATAAAGCAGCACTGCATCTCTCGAGGTAACAAGAGGAATGAATTTGCCCCATGGGTTTTCATCCAAGTCACCCCTCAGATAAGCCAGATACAAATGGACTACTCTGGCTTGGGGGAAACTGAAGAGCCCTGTGTAGCTGTGGCAGTGTATACAACACTTGTCTGTCCTGTGCTCACAGGTCTCCGGATGCAAGTCAATCCAGAGATACGTGATGGGCAGAAGGGTAAGCCCAGCACTGTGCTCAAGCAAACAAACTCTGTGGAAAGGCAGACATGGGATCAAGCTAACACAGCTATACAATCCCCGTCTGGAGCTGCCCTGCAGACACAACCAGTGGGCTCCAGCCACCCACCAGACATGCCCAAAGGCACTGGAAGCAAGGACAGCCGTGTGACATTTTTGTTTGCACTGGCACAAGAAACAGTTCTGTTTTGCTGATGGCAGCTGAGGGCCCACCAAGGCTGTGGCAGCCCTTAACACCATCTGTTACCAACTCCCTGCCTCCTCTGCTGCCTGTTTTCTGCATTCCTCAGTGAGTCTTGGCCTATCATTGCTTTCCCTCCCATACTGCTGACCCTCATTTTTTCTTCATTTCTTGTTAATCAGCATTTACTCCAATTAGTTTGTGATATAACTTGTCAGGCATTATAGTTCAAACACATCAAAGATCAAAAGTAAATAAAGGAAATAACTGACACTGGCAGTAGACCCAACAAGCTCTCCCAATACAAATACTCAGTGCCTGAAGACAAGTAGTGAACAAGTCATGACAGCACATGGGTATTATTTCTGTAAGCTAACAGTTTGTTTTTCTGCATCATAAAGTTGAATGCAGTCCATCAGCTTTTCTAGAACTCTTCATTTTTCTGCTGGAGGTTAAACAAGGTCCTAATTCATCTGGAAAAATTTATTCCCCATTTGCTGCCAAGTGGTAAAAGCAAGAGTTAATTTACTACCAGCTCCAACAGAAGGCATTTAAAAACTGCAGCTTTTTCATATGTGTCACTCATGGGACTTTCAGTCTTCTGGGCTCCCTCTTTCTACTCTTTTGGAGATAGCTTTCAGGAAAGTCAACCTGCCTTAAGGTTTATTCATCTGCAAGACTGTGATGGTCTCTTTGTTGACCCATAGCAAATAACAAAAATCAGTTTCAACTTCAAAAAATTTGTTCTGTGTAATAAAAAGAATCTCAGGGCTCTCTCTTCTTCCTGCATGAGGCTGTTTGACAAGGGAAACTAAGGGAAATCCCCACTTATCGCTATGAGAAGGATGGCACTAGAGATAATAGGGAAAGGAAAAAGACTGGAAGTTTAATTACACATACAGCTATTCTTTCAGCAAGAACCATGGGATAAAGCAGTACACTTTGATGTACCAGGAAGCAGAAGCTGGGGCAAGAAGAATAATCATTGAATGACAGAACAGGTTGAGTTGGAAGGGACTTTAAAGATCACCCTTCTACCAGACCACTTTACTCAGAGCCCCATAAAACCTGGCCTTAAAATCATAGAAAACAATCATTGCATCATCAAGGCTCAGAACGACCTCCAAGATCATCAAGTCCAACCTTTAACTGAACAACACCTCCATGCCAACTAAACCATAGCACTAAGTGCCATGTCCAGTCATTTCTTGCAGACTTGCAGGGATTGTGACTCTATCACCTCCCTGGGCAGCGTGTTCCAGTGTTCCTCATGTTCCGTTGGGTGTTGACCAGCACCCAGAGGCCCTTTTTCATTGGGCAGCTTTCCAGCCCACTCTATCCCCAGCCTGTAATGCTGCATGGAGTTTTTGTGATTTGAACTCTTCCAGGGATGGAGTGTCAACAGGTTTTCCGGGAAACCCATTCCAGTGCATCATCACACTCACAGTGAAGCATTTCTTCCTAATACCCAATTTAAATCTACTCTCTCTCAGCTTAAATCCACTAAGAGCAGCTAAACCACAGGAAAAGCAAACAAAACAAAAAAAACAAAACAAAAACCAAAGAGGAAAACCTGCAAGGCAAGGAGGAGATAAGTTATCTGAAGAAGGGTATAGAGAAGAGTCCTTGCAAAAGGCAGCAACATACTGGCACTGCAGCTGCAAAGAAAGCTCCTAGAAAACCCAGAGCTTAATTTCTGAGACAGTAGCCATGCTACAAGAGTTTGCCAAAAGCCTGCTTTGATGTTAGCCCTTACTGAAAGTAGAAGGTAACTTCTCAGCATGTTCGCTAACTGACCACAAGGACAGTGGTAGTAATGGAATTTTCCCTCAAACACTGCTAATCTGAACAAAGTGAAGGCATTTCACAATTTAAGTTCAGTGAAAATAAGAAAGACAGTTCTCTCTGATTATACTATTTCTCAAACTTTCATGCTTGACTTACCCTTAGCTGTCTCCCAGTCCTGTCTAAAAGCCTGTCATTTGCTGCCACCTACAACAAACAGGTTCTTCTTCATGTGAAACAGCCTTTTACCTTCAGACTAACTTTCAGAAATGGCTATACCAGAAACCCACTTGGCGCTCCCCACAGTTCAAGTATTTGTACTTGGTTTCCCTTGATCCTTTGAAATATTTTCCGACCACTTTGTAAATTCTGTGTAAACAGCAGGTACCACAGCTGAAATGGCAAATATCAATTACATGGATGATTTCCTTCACCATTTATTTGCTCTGCCTGCCCCTATACATAGTGTAAAAACTTGAAATAGTTTGTAAAGATGTTTTCCAACCATTCACTGCACCAGATGCCAGACAACCTAGCATCAGAGAAATTGTACTGCTGCACCAGCTGTCTATTTAAATACTAGTAAATGCCTCGTCTTGAAATATAACTGAAACCTCAAAGTAAAAAACTAAAAAATACTGTGACTGCAGGGCTGTCCAAGCACATGTAGCATCTACAAGTTCCATACCATGGACAGTATTTGCTGCTAACTCCCTCACTTTAAGTACAATACATCAGTTAAAAAAATCCTGTCCTTAATAATTTTAATTCCTACAATTTAAAAAATTGTAGAACTTTGCAATAAAGGAAACATATATATTAGACATGGATGTGCTTTATTGTCAAAGTAGTGTGGCTTTACCCTGTGAACTGTTAATGCATTTACTGTTAATCCAGAGTTGAATCAACAATATGGGTCGATATTGGCTTTGCTTGGCTGAAAAAAAATTATGCTGGATAGTGAACATCATGTTAGTGGTGTTATTTCTAAATGTCTACAATATATTATTCTGGCATTTATTTAAGCGTAGCTTATATGGTGCTGTGTTTTAAATTTGTGACCAAAGCCATGTGAAAAACATACGGATGCTTTATCTTACTGGTGATCAAAGCTGGTGTGCTGTTTGGGTGTTTTTTGCTTCTCACACTGCCCCACCAAGAGAGCAGGCTGGGAATGCACAAGGAGCTGGTAGGGGACACAGCTGGGACTGCTCCTTGGATCAGTCCCCAGCTAATCCAAGGGATATCCACCACATGGTGTCCATACAGAGTTGGGGTAGGAAGGAGAAAAGGGGGAATGTTCAGAGTTACAGGATTTGCTTTCACAAGTCACTTTTGTTCATGATGAAGCTCAGATTTTCTGGAGGTGACAGAACACCTGCCTGCCCATGGGAAGTAGTGAACGAATTCCTGGTTTTGCTTTTCTTGTGCTTCACCTATCAAACTGTCTTTATCTCAACCCACGATTTTTTAAACTTTTTGCCTTCCAATTTTCTCCCCCATATCAAACTGGGTGAGGGAGAGGCTGTGCGGGGTTAAACTGCCCACCACAACACAAAAAAGGTTCTGCAGCTAAAAGCATGGATAATGAGCTTTTCTTTTGACAGTGAAACTTTATTAACACATTCGGAAAATATGACTTGTCCAGATTCTGACAACACCTTATTGCTAACAGTTGAAGAGATTTCCCCACCAACCCCTTTGATAATCACACTTCTCATAGGTTTCAAAATGGTTAATCCAATGGGATTCTGGTTATTTCTATTAATTTGGTGATTATCCACTTGCTACAACTTTACAGCCTTGAAATCACTATATTTATCACCTCACTACCTTTACTTACCTTGGAGATGAAATTTGAAAGTTCCCTACCAAAACTCAGAGGCATTCTTATGACTCAAGATGCATCTATGCTTATTTCTACAACTCTTTTGTGCCTTGAAAGACTGAGTTCTTTGGCTTTTTAGAACAGATGAGGGAAGCTGCCACATTGGCTATCTAGAGAACAGAAAATTATGCATATCCAAAAACCACACAGTGGAACCAGTTAGACACTAGTGCATGGTCTTCTGAATCATGCATTTTTCACTGGACTAGAGATAGGCTTATTTTTGCATACTGAAAAAATTCCTAATACTGGAGAGAAATTGAGTAGAGGGATGTCAATGATTTAATGACTTTAAACTAAAGTTTGCTTCTCTGGTGGATTTTAAAGGCAATTAATGACCAAGTCTACATTCAGTCTGGTTAATTACTGGTTCCTGTCTTTTCCTTTATTGTAATTTCCTATTTCAATTCTGAGATTTTCTGTTCACATGCATTTATTGCAGTGTCTGTCCTACAGTATTATTGCAGAGACCAAATTCCCACATACAGACAGGAGGCAGGTCTGCACAGCAGAATTGTGCCAGTATGAAGTATAAGGACTAATGTCAGGCTGGTTCTTTGTGTTGTGATGGAAGACCTATATCAAAGAATTATATAACCTTTAAGGCTGGAAAAGATCTCAAGATCATCGAGTCCAGCTATTAACCTTGCGGTGCAAGCCCACCACTAAACCATGTCTCTAAGCAAAATGTCACTGTGGGAAGAGAAAGAAACCCAAACTCAGCGGTCCAGTTTAGGGACTATGTGCTGGACTCCTGTGTGATACGTGCGAGTGCAAAAGATGCGTAGCTGCACATCAGAGCGCTGGATGCCCCCCGGTTCCAGAGACAAACTTTCTGTAAGCTACAGGTCCCGAACCCAGCCAAACCGCGGCTGCCGCGACCCCTGTCCGCGGGCTCCGGAGCATGT
>JANRGV010000051.1:90077425-90102525 GCA_024734035.1 Alethe castanea | reverse complement strand
TGTGAGTGGCTTAATATACTTCAATCCATCCACAGGCTTTAATTCAATCCCTGCACTCTGATTTCTCTCTGAAGAATCCAGAGAGACTCCTGACTCACTGACTCCAACATTTGGAGACAGTGAAAAGAAATTTAGTCTGATAACTGCAACAGGTAATCAAGATCCTTGTCCAAGAAACTGAGAAGTGTTGAAGTTTCTTTACTTTTACTGGGGGTTTATTACATTTATTTGGAGTTTCATTACATTTCTGTTTTCCCAGATTTTCATATTAATTGGATGCATTTATAAAAGAAAGATTTGTTTGCTAGCTTCAGTCTGGGTTTGCAATTTTTATCTACGTAATCTTCATGATAATCTATGGGGTTGTTAACCATTTAGTACATAGCAGAAATGGGAATGTGATGAATAGGTCCACTGTGACCAGATCTTTATGGTGGAAATCTTGTGGAGAGATTTCTAGAAGCAGCTATGTCATAGGATCTTTTTCTCCTTCAAACAGTTTGGTTTACAAAGGCATCTCACACCACATCACTCACAGGGTTGCTCAGAGCGGAAATAAGGAACTGCAAGGACTTTATGTACCTAGCCTGGAGTTTATTTATCTGCATATTTTCAAAAATGCATTTGCAATCATTCAAAGCAGCCAGGTACCATAAAAATATCCTAAAAGCTGTACAAGCATATGTATAGCTTTTAATATCATTTCATCTCTCTTATTGTCTGCAAATTGACCACAGCAGGTTTTAAATTATAAAAGGCAGTGTAAATCCTCACAGAGAGCATTTAACACTCCTTTAATCACCCCTCAATCATGTTTCCTAAAAAAGATAAGACAGAAGCCACTGCACAAATTGGGGAAGCACGTGAAGTGGATTGTGGAGGATTATCATCCTGCAGAATAAATAGTGGCTTGTTAGAGCTGCTGCAATTTCTTGATGTATAAAATTAAAAGTTGATTTGTTTGCCCCAAAGGTGTGTATGCTTTTTGCAGCTGTTTCGGTTGGCCTAACAAATGATACTGTTTTTTCCTGAAAATCTTTTCTTGCTGGTTTGGTCCAGTAACACCAGCATGGAACAGTTAGCAGAAATGCTAGTAGTAATGCTAGTTTTGTAATTATCTGAGTTAGAATCTCACCTGTCATAAACCAGTTAAACCTGGTTCAAGAGCCACCCAAAATGTTCACCCATTCTGTGAGCACCCCCACCTTTTCACTTGGAAGGAAGTTGAATTTTATATGTGGTGTAATAGCGAGTGAAGGAGAGTGCAAGCAATAAAGAGACAGTGTAGTGGTGAATGAGGACGCTCCTATTTTTCGAGAGTCTTTGGCACATGGGAAGTTCTGACCCTCTGCTTACTCTTTTGAATAAGCAAGCTTTTCTTTGCCTGGGAGCTAGCTGCCTGCTCTCATGTTTCTTTCTTTCCTATAAGCAAGACCCACTGCTACTCTTCATATATGGTGAGAGTGATGCTTCTGACACATGGGGTAAGAAACAAGAAAGATGCTATCACGTTGGACTGTAGATGTTATGACACTGAACTGCAGCTGTGTACCACCTACTAAGCACTTCTTTGAATGTGGGAACCTCCACAAAGGGAAATGCATGTTGGCAGCAGTACTGCTGCTTCTTCCCTTCTCCATGACCCCATTCATCAAGCACAGCTGGCTGTTATATCAAAGAATTCACAGACTGGCCACGTCTGATGTGCCAGATCACTGAGTGGTTAAGAGGCATAAATACATGATGTCTCACATCTGCCAGGACTGGAGATGGCAGCCAGCAGTGTGAGTCTTGACAAGTGAGGGGTGGAATGACATGAGATGGAGAGTCAGATTATAAAATTAAAAGAATAAGTGGTGCTGTCACACCTAAGTACCTCCTGTGGTGCTCTGTATCATTCAAAGCACACTTGATATCATATGTATGTTCTAAAACCCCTGAATTAACAACACATGCATGGCTTTCACTGTTACCTTTATTTGCAGTGTCAGTTAAAAAAAAAATTCAGGCTCTTACTCAAAACTAGATATTTTTCCTTCCTTCTGCCGCAAAGAGTCAGTGGATTAAGCTGCTGTACTTGCCTACTAAGAACTGCTCTGTGCTTTTATGAGCTTCTCAGGAATATTACAATAATAGATGAAGTGAGGAACATTTTAATATAACCCTATTTACTAACCTGGGGGAAAAAAAGCTGGTAATCAGAGATGACAAATGCAAGCAGCTCATGTAAAGCTAGCAAACCAACATGTCTCTTAAATAACGGAAAGTTCCAAATTCTCTAGACAAAGAAATTCTTAACTGTTTCTTAACTAAATCACCTTTTTAGTAAAGTGAGCCTAGGAACTGATAAGGAAATTAAAATTTTAAGTATTTTGAAAAAGCAAAGGAAAAGTATGACAATTGGGACTTGAATAGGTGATGCAAAGTGCCTTTCTTATATAAAAATTGAGGTTGACATCTAGTTGTATACTTTTAGAAAGCTAACATCTTGTACATCTTGTCAAAGTTGGTTTTTTTACAGTGTGCAAAAAGGCATCAGTATCTTGTTCAGTTGCTTTTAAAGATTCTGCTAATATGTTGCTTAAAATCTGAATAGAAAGTGTTAACTAGGCAGTCCTAGTGACGATATCACTGTGCTTTTATTACAGCAAGTGTACAAAAACAAAAACATGTAGTTATAAGAAAACTATAACAGGCATCTTATACTACATTCTTCATATTGTAAGCTGCAACACTGATATAATTAAATTTTATTTCTCTTCATCTTTAGGTGTCATATCTGGAATACTATATGGGGAGTGGTGGGTGTGTGAATTAGAAGATTGCTTACAATGCAGTTAGGGAAGGTGGGGTTAGCTGATCTATTAGCATGCTGCCAAAAAAAACCCAAAAAACAACAAAAAACAAAAAACAAACAAAAAAACCCCCAAAAAACAACAAAAAAACCAAACCCCAACCCCAAAGCCATACTCTCCTTCCTTGTTTCAGAGTAAATTTCCCCATGATCTACTTATGGCAGCTCTTTTGTTAATATGTACTCTGTCTTCAGCCAGTTCAATCAATTAATTTGCTAAAAAAACTAGTAGGGAAGGATGGCAGACACATGGAATATTTACTTTTCTGCCTGGTCAGCAAGCTGAACTGGCTCATCCAGGTTACTAGTGAAAGGTCCATTAACAAGAAAGTGAATATGCAGCAATCTGAAATGAAGCCTGAAAAAGTAGGATCACCTTCTTCAACAGCAGTAAACTGTTAAGATGACCATGATATTTAATTTGTCTTTGACCAGTGAGTAACTGGGGAAAAAAACCCTCTTAGAGTATAAAAAAAAAAATGTTTCTCTTATACCTAAGCTGTTCAATATGCATGATTTTGTATAGCCTTGTGAATGTTTTCCTGAAGCATATATGAGTGTACCTTCCTAACTGCATGTATTGATGCTGGCCAGCAGACCACTGTAGCCAGGGAGTTGTGAGCCACATTACAACTAACCTGAGCAGGTGCAGACCTGTGCAGAGCCTGCAGTGCTGTGTGGCCATACAGCATGGCCTTCAGACCCACCTTATGCTGCTCACATCCCTTGACTGTAAAATAAGCTCGTGTAATAATTAAAAAAGAGAAGCCTGCAGACAGCTCCCACTCAGTGCCAGGGATTGCACTGCCTGCATGGCCTTGCCTTTATCTCACTGTGTGAGTTCACACATGTTTGACAGTAGAAATGTTGAGTAGAGTTGTTTACTTTTAAAAAATAGTTCAAATTACCAAATTGGGGCAACTCTACCATGGATGGACTCTGCCCATCCTGATTAGAGGCCTGTTCGGCACTGCACAAATCAGGGCTTCCAGAACCTGAAGGGAATAAAGATTATCTACACCACCCTCTCTTTATAATGCTATCTCTAATAAATGTTGATTTAAAATACCCTTTACCAAGTGCCTTTCTTACTGCAATCATAATGAACCAGTACCTCGTGGTGCAAAGCACAGTGTATTCATTCCTCTCGATAGAATGATAGCCATATATTCTAATAATTATTCTAGGGGAGAAGTGTTTTCTTTATAGAAGGCAGTATTGGCAAGAAAGAGAAAACTCAGGCAAAATCTCTTCTACAAAATTTTTTATTGTCTTTCACAAACTGAATTAATTATATGTTCTCCAGTCTGTAAAGGAGGAACTGTTTCAACAGAATTTTAGCTTCTTTCTAAGGCCAGAGGAATTTGCACAGAACTTTCTCTGTGTGTTGGACATCTTGAAGACTTGTCCTCAAACAGACCATATCCTCAACTTTCTCATAACCTTGCACAACAAAAGGAACATTAATTTATTCCCTAGTCACCTCAGCACACTGACAGCCAATCATGCTTAATAACAGCCTTGAAGCCAACAATAATGAGAAAAGCAAGTGTCTCATTCCTTTTCCCCTCATTAATGAACATTTTGTGTACCCTGGGAAGCACTGTAAGGCACACACTTACAACAAAGGTCTGCTTGGCCCCACGAACTTATGCTATATGTCATGCTGTTCCATTAATCATAGTGTTTTGACTGATATAAATGGACTCGTGCTGTGTCAAGAGAAAGACATGTAAAGGGTTAAAAGTAGGGGAGGCATGAGGTGACTCTCTGGGTATATGAACCCACATCACCAAAATTATCTGTAAGAAAAGGTTTGAGGGACTGAGTTTTGAGTTTTCTTGTGAATTTTTTTTTTGGTATTTCGGAATTCGCTTTGGAATGTATTTGGGATATTTTGTGCCAAGCCTTTAGAACAAAATATATCCTGTTACAGTTTTTTCTTACAGTCTTCAGTTCCATTCTTAAACTGCTGGACAACATTTAAGAGAATGCAGCTTACCCAGTTCAACTTTTAGAAAAGACCTATTATTAAAATAAAAACAGTTCTGGTGATTCATTCAGCATGTCAGTGAATCTGAGGGAGATTCCCAGCTCATAAAAAATTAAACAAATAAGAAACAGGCTGTTTTTCATGATCACACACAGCAAATGGTAACAAGCTTAATATTTGTTAGTTAAGGGAATTGGAAAAGTTATGTTTTTTCTCTCTGATTAACCTCACATAAAACATGATAACACATGGATACATAACATTTGAAAATATAGGAAACAAAACTACTTGATCATGAGAGACTCACTCAGCAGACCGTCTTGAACCGTTCCTCATTAGAGATTTCTTCATACAGGCTGATGTAGCTGATCAGCCAAATTCAATTACTGAAGACTAGAACTGTGCTTCCTGACATTGCATGGGATTCTACCAAACAGAAGAAAACACAAACTTGCAGTAATTAGAGATGTCAGACCACTCCTGAGAGCAAAATGCAGCTCAGAATAATTTCTTATACTGAGTCATACAGACACTGTCCTAGCTTTTCCCGCCCTTGCTATTACCTGTCTGAAAAATTTATCTGTAGTAGATAAACATACATATGCAGTAAGGTATTAATAATTACAGGCTGAAATGTGAAATTTTGGTCCCAGGTATGGGGAAACAAAATGGCTAAAGTCTGCTTCCCATTCAACAATGTCCACCTGGTTTGAGCCATCTCCCTGTTGCAGCTGTTCTGTGAGTTTAAGTGCCCATGGAAAAAAAATGAGAATTGAGATGCTGTTATTTATGGCCAGTTTCTAATAACCTGGGTCATAGTGAATTACTCCAAAAGTAATCCTATGACATGTTGTTCTGTGTGAGCTATCTGTATCATAATTTGCTTTCAGTCTTCACTTAGACCAAACAGCCGAATAGAAACTCCATGAGTATACCATTGTATCAAGTTAATTATAAATTGTGTAACATTTTGTACATATATCCGTTTTCTCCAAAGGTGTAGATCCTTACATATATACGTTTGTTTTTCCTTCTTTCTTTAGATATGTGTGCATGTCTTTGTGCATGCATGTATTTTATGTTTCCATACATATGTTCTCTTTATGCTTATGTGTATATCTGGATGTGCATATATAAATTTTTGTTTAAGTACACTCTGGCCTTTCTCTGTAAATAAAGGAGGAAAATAAATTGCAGAGATGCATGAGACAAATTGAGTGTGTCCAAATCTGTTTGGCCTGATAAGGAAAAACCACATGCTTTTTCTTTACTACTGAACACGAAGTACTCTACTGTCATGTGGAAGGAAATCTTAGATTTGAGCAAGACTAGTCAGAGCTCCAAAAGTCTGAAATACCACACTTAAGCTAGTTGAGGGAACATTTTTATTATTTTGGAAGTACCCAAATATTCCACCTCACTCAGAGGCTCAGTTATTGCTTTTCCTGGCAGGGGAGTATCTTCCAACTCATCTTTGGATAGCCTTTTTTACTCTTCTCAGCCAGCATGAGATGCTTTTGAAATTGATGACCCAGCTGCAGATTCTACAGTGAAACAGCAAATTTTGCAGTACTTTGATCATCTCAGGAAAACTCTCAGCTCTGTAAGTCTTTTATCTTATATTCTGCCAGCATGATCCAGAGAAGACACAAGCAGTAGCTAGAAATAACTAGCATCTGCTAATGGGATATGAATGAGATTTACAATGTAAATAAAGAAAATAGGTTTTTAAAAATTCCGTCATGATTTTCCTTGGCTTCGTAATAACACAAATGAGCAGGAGAATTACACTACACATTTAAAAATACATATATTAAAATGGTATTGATGAAACTTTTCATTTAATGTTTTCTTAGTCTTGCAACATTCTCTTAGAAGATTTCAAGGCTGCCAAAACCTATATCGAGCACAGCAAGAGAGAAACAGTGTCTGCTGAACTCAAGCATGCTTGGATGGTGGTGGATATTTATACAACACTTCCTATTTAACCTTTCCCTCTACTTTTGTACTGATCTGCAATACATGCTGCGAAAGATAATAAGCAAGATTACAAGATAAAACAGGCAAGACATGCAGAAGTTATCAAAGGAACTATTGCTGTTATAGGCAGGCTGATAGAGAACAGAGGCAAGTGAATAAATACTACTTTGCTTCATGTTGGTATAATCCTTTTAACTTTGATGAGATTAGATAGTCAAAAATTAGGAAAAATTTTAGCCTGTGTTCAGCTCAGATACATGAACATAGGCCAATCCTTGGCAATGATTTCTCCATTGAAGAAAAATTAAGATGACACAGAAACCTAAAGAATCTCAGATATCAGTAGCAAGCTATTTTTGGGGGAGTTGATGGTTACTTTTTGTTATATTATTATAGTATCAAGAGTATCCTCCCAGCTTTTAGTTCAAGAAATGTATGAAACAATCATTAAGTTTGGCACCAATTTTCAAATCACAGGACAGCAGCTGGCAGGTCTTTGTGTAAGAATAGTAAATTAAAAACAAGTACTGAAAATTTTGGAAAGAATTCCAAGAAATAGAGAACTGAACATAGAAGATGGACAAGAATAGCTACAGAAACCACTGGGTTGTTTAAATCAAGTTAAACTTTGAAAGATTTATTTGCACAGTAGTTTGAAAGTGAACTGTCCAAACAGCCTGTTCTTGCCAGTGTCTGATTATTTTTCTTCATGTGTTCATTAGATTAGAACAATACTCAGACAGATTAGAACAATACTCAGACACTGAGTCTTATTTCTACATTAGCTGCATGAAGAGTCTGAAAGAGTTTAAATAGAAACCATCAACTAAGTAACCCTGTAACTGCGACCTTTTCATTTTCGGAAGGGCAGGGGTGGGGTATTGTGTTATAGGCATAACAAGTAGTAATGTCTAAATTAAGACTGTCTAACTCAGTGGAAAAGCTTCAGCTTGCAGATATTTATAACTTGGTTAACCTAATTGCTGAATTTAAATTTTCCATGCTTGTCTTTTGCTTATGATTCAGAATTTATGGTGTGTTCAGTTTTTTGTATTTTTTTCCTTTGTAATTCTTAAAAGGTATTGCTGAAAAAGGCTTAGTTTTCCAAAAATGAAGCTAAGGAAAAATTTTCCGCCAATATCGCAAACACTTTCCAACTATTTCACTTAAGCTTTTGGTGAAGACTAAGATGTTTGGAAGAAAATAATTCTAGGATCAAAGGAGGTGTGTGTGTGCTGTTTTAAATCTCAATCTCAGATGGCTCCTTCTTACCCCAAATGTGATGTATCTGGGTAGAACATCACACGGGTAACATGACTCCCAGCAAGAAAATGCTGTAAACTAAATTCTCAGTGGTGCCTCCACATCCTGGAAGGATTACAGGCTCCATCTTCGGGAATAAGAACCTAAAATTTAGTTGCCACACAGATGTTCAGCATCTTTCAGAATAGGCTGGGCTTCTTCACTGTGCTGAAATAAACCTCAAGTTAAATTGAATAAGGATTTGATCTCCTTATGAGGTATAGGAAACTTTGATAATGAAGAGCTGTATTATAAGAAAAGGAAAAAAACCCCACCAGAACCAACAAAACTCAAACACTGACATGGGAAATCAAGATGAATCCATGACAGCACAGGAACTCAGTATTTAATTTACTTGACATTGATGAATGTAGTTTTATTGAAATCAACTTTTAGGACATTGCTGGTAAAGAAGTCATCACATTAAAAAAAATCAAACAATATCTAAGTAAAACAGAGATATAGGCCAGCATGAGAAGACCATAGCCTTTGAAAAAATGTCCTACATCTACATGGAAATGAGGATATGTGTGATTGAATAATTTTACTTATTTTGTCCAGCAGTCCTGGAAACCTCAAACGGGGACATCAAGATGAAATAGAGGCTTTAGGTCCCCAAATAGTATGCTAATTAATTGCAAACACATATTGTCATGTAAAATTCTGGGTAAGCATGATATGTCTTGAGAGCATAATCATTTTATTTCAGACATTTGAGAAGTAATTATTTGGGCAGAATATCTCTTTTTGATGATTTTGTGTCTCCTTTCAGGAAAATGCAACCAACTATATGTCAAATGAGATCTTCTTCCTCTGCCCCAATTTGATTTCCAGTGAGTTTGAGGGCTCAGAAATGAAGAACTGCTACAGTGATCAAATCCCTCCTGTTTTATAAAACAATGTGCAACAGAAAAAAATAAATTCATTGTCTAGACTTACCTGCTGGGATTCACTGCAGTGAAAACCACGATTTGTCTCCCAGTCTTCCAGCTCAGACATCTGCCAGGGATCCCTACAAGCTCACAGGTCCAGGCCTCCTTTCTATAAAAAAGACTTGAATATGGAGCAGAAAGGTGGATGGCATGCCAATATCTTTCCTCAATATGAATACAGGATACTGGGAAATTGGAATGCTTCCTAGGCACCGTAATATAAAGAAATGTGTTTGTTGTCCAGCAGACTAAGGAGAAAATTGTTCTTTCTGGGTTCTTTTTCTTTTAATTTTTTTTTAATTTCTATTTCTTGACCTAAGATAGAACCACGTTGTAAAAAGAGATGTATTACATGTTACCCCAGACAGTCAAATTAGACTTTTTCTGGGATTCATGATGACGTGTTTCTAATGTAGATTCTCAGTTAAGTATCTTTACCACATAGCAATGAACGGGGCCGGTAATTACTGAATTGGACTTGTATTCTCACCAATTAGTTTAACAACAGTCAAGAAATATTGCTGACCAGGGTTTTAATGCAGACCACCTGCATTTTTCTTTGAGGTCTTAGTGTCTTTGGGACTTGGATGCAATCAGCTAGTTTATCACTACTGAGACAATACTAGACACAGGCAGCCAGAGGCTGAAATGACATGACGCTGTTCTCAAAGTATGGCTTCACTTGTATGCTTAAAACATGTATTTGTTTATGTTGAATAGCTTCCTGAGCATTTGTCACCTTAGCAGTTCAGCCCTGCTGTCAGCACTTTTGAAGTATTTGCTATTTTATACACTGTGGACTCCTATGAGCTTTTCCTCCATTTATTTTCCATTGAAACAATCCTTGGAGCTTTCATTTATATTTATTTTTATTTCTCCCACTGTATCTGATGAAAGTGATGTCACATTTTGTAGCCAGTGATTTTGTTTGCTGCCATAAAAATGTGCCTGACATTACATGTCAAGGGGATTGATGCATGTTTTCACAAAACTTTTGTCTCTTGAACAATATAAGAAAGGGTTTTAATAATGAGTGTAGTCATTCATAGGTTCTCTTCTGCGATGAACAAGAATTGATTATATAAAAACATATTAGGGTTTGAAATGCTGTCACAAATAAACAGAATGTGTGTTGCTCAGCCACAGCAAGAAGGAAAGATTCTTTCTTTAGTTTTCTGGGCTTTTGTCTTCAGCCTAGTTCTGAGAAAAATTTTCAGATTATTGTCCTTGGGAAAAACAATTGAGTTATTAACTCACAACTTTAGGTAGGTGTCTAGTCAACCATTTCAAAGAGGGTATCCACACATTTAAGTGCTTTTCTGGATTGGGGCCCTAAGCATTTTTCAAGTCATCTGCCAGGACTGTATTTAGTACACTGCAATGTGATAGCCTTCCTAGGCTGAGCTATCCTTCCCTGGCTTGGAAAAAATCCCTTTCTTTCCAGCTTTCTTTGGCAGAGTCAAACTTTTCAGTTCTTACCTCTGTGAATCTCTAGGAAAACTAGTTGTCTCCCCAGAACTTGTCTGCTTAGTTTGTGTCAGGGTGTGTTAGCATTTCACCAATCAGTCAGGCCAGTAGTCTTAACAAGCTTACAGTCCTCTTCTGAATTTGTTTCCTATCGCTCCAGAATAAAAAGCAAATTTGGTGAAGGAAATCAGACATTTTTTATTTAAATAAGGAAAGACATCTAAATGCTAGCAAAATCAGAGTCAGCTTAGTGCTGGATGGACTTCTACACGTTTACCTATTAAGGCAAACTTTCTCAAACTGCAGACTAGATCTGTTGAAGGATTTAGTATATAATATTTTGCATTATTTCATGGCTAGCCTGCAGCTGAGAGGATAAAAATTTGGTATCAGGATCTATATCTGATCTATGTTTGAGAACACTATTTTTCCCTAGCTGACAGAAATTCTGTCCAGAGAAAAGTCAACATGAGAAATGCTGTGCAGTTACAATCTGTCTCAGTTCTATTTCCAAATCAAAGCTCAACATGCTTGCTCTGGGGACAAATACTCATTGAAGCCTACATAAAGCCTAAGGAAAAAATGAGATTGGTAATCATGGTATCCTTGCATCCATCTTCTGTTCTCCCCCTCTCCTTCTTTTACTCTTCAGTGAAAATACCTGTAATTAATACTTTTATCAAAGGAATTCTCTGTCTCACAAATATGATGCTTGGTTCAGTTTTTCTGTCTTGCAAAATGGGATTAGAATTATATCTGACAGAAGGGCTCTGATTCAGGTCTGCTAGGAAAAGAGGACTGTGTCCCTCAGGGAGCTACTCTAATTCATATTAAGAAAGTTAGATATTTTGGAATCTCTATCAAAACAGGTTCTACTGCAATATCTTAAAATGTGTTCTACTCACTTTTCAATTCGATTTTCTCCTGTTGTCTTATGGGGAGGATATTTCAACATTTCAATACTCTCATGTTAGAAGGCTGCTAACAACTATCCCAGTATATATTCTTAATCAGTTTATGCATGATTTTATCTTTTCAAGTTCATTCTTTATAAAACTCGTGTTGGAGATAAACACAAATTTGTTCATCTTCAAATGTTTCCTCTGAAAGTTGTTAGGCTTTGAAAGGGCCTATTCAAGTCAATTTTTCACTATTTCCTTTCCTTAAATTTTTTATTTCCCTAAAAAGGTTTCTTTCATGAGTAGTTTGCACCTTGTTGCCTCATTTGATAGAATTATCTCTTATACCTATATTCTTTCTTCATTAGCCAGTTCTGTCAAAAGCTCTTCCTTAGCAAAGTTTTCCTGTGATTTTAATACAACTTCAAATAGAGGAGTTTGGTGGATTTCTCTTTTTTGTTTTTCAATCACTGGTGCACAAACTGTGATATACCCTATATATGCTCCTGATTTTTATCTTTTGGGAATTTCATTAACTATTCTTACAGTTAACTGAGGCTTAATAAAAAAAAAAATAGAGTGTTAGATTATATATACTAAATTATTTTAAATACTGAATGTAAAATATTTAAATATTTATTAATGAAGCTTAGATACTGTTGTAATTGGGGAGGATTTTGGTTTGTTTTGTTATTTTTAAAATAACTTTTGCAGTTTTGTTCCACTCAAACCCAATTGTCTTTCTAGGGTCCCATCCAAAATTACTTTGTATACTATTTCTGTACAGTGTCTTCACCACTTTCCAGAAAATCTCTAACAGCTTAATTTATTCCCAGATGTATAAGTGATGAAAATATTTATCATTTCCTTCACAAACATTACTATTATCATTTGCTTCTGAGAAATTAGTGTTTTCTGTAATTGCATAATTCTCAGTAGTATTTCTCTAGTAATAGTTGACAAACACACTGACTTCCAACTCAGAGGAAGTAAAGCAAATTCCCATATCAAACTTTGTTTATACTCAACTTTGAGCCAATTAGTTTAGTTTTCCATGTTATCTGTTATTATCCTCAATGAGACTCATGACATAAATGTTATTTTTTGCATGTTTTGTATTTTTAAATAATTTCTTGTGATTTATGTTCCATGAAGACAGAACCTACATTGACTGTTAATTTTGTTTGGTTTAGTTTTAAATCCTGAAGCATCTAGGATATACTGACTATTTGATTTCTTTATAAATATCTTTTCATTTAAAGAAATGAGGAAAATTTTCCTTTAAAAGGCGATAACTCTCATAAAGTGAGCAAACTTCCGGCTGTGGCATAAATTTCAAATTCTTTGTACCTTCTACTTCTTCCTGCTAGATGTAGATTATGCTTTCTCTTATTCTTATTCAAGATATCCTAAACATCAGCCTCTTTCTCCTTGGGGTCCTATCTCTGGCACCTTCATATCACAGCTCTGCTTGCTTTCTTATGGCAGTAGATGCCCTCTTTCTCTGCTTTACATCTACATCTTCCATTTCCTTTCTGTATCCATTAGTATTACCAGAACCTTTCTGCCACTCAGCTCCCTCCTGTGACTCCTGTGTCCTGATCACCCCATGCTTACATGTCAGTGTGATTGTTCAGGTATCAGAACCCTCTGCTCACCTCACTCAAGAGATGTCTGCAAATCCTTCTGGTAATCTCATTCATCAGACTTCTTTCAATACTGCTTCATTCTTCAAATCTCTATTCCATATGCTGTTAATGAAGTAAAACATGCAAATATTGCTCAGGAGATTTTCATACATGCTTGACACCAGTATCTAGTCCCTTTTGCTGCCTCTTTATTCTTCATAATCTCTCACTGCTGCTCATGGCTATCACCTTTGAAAAAGTGGGAACTGAATGTATAATTCAGCAATTCCTGCTCTCAGGATGCTGGTGTTTTCATTGTTTGAGGCTTTCCCATTAGGTAGTCCTGCTGTCTGAAGAGCTTTGAAATTAATGACAAAGCAATGGTGATGCCAGTGGGCTTCATTCAAGTGCTGAGCTTCAGGATCTTTGTCACAAAAGACAAAACCTCCAAGCAGACAACAAAGTAATAAACTAACAAACTGCATCAAACAAAATATCTTTGGGTGGACAATTCATTTATTGCCAAGATAACAACAAACACTCTTGTCTTTCCCGTTCAAAAGCAGATTTTATATAAACTATTACTATTTTCTCTATGTGCAGGAGAGAAATATCTCTGATTATTGCTTATGCAAATATCTTACATGTTTTACTTGAATTGTACTGCCATCTTTCCTTGCTTCCCCTATCCCCTGAAGTCAACACCATAGCTCCTATTGCTAACATCATTATGAACACACTTTCTCTGGGACCTAGAGATTATGGGACCAGTCTTTGATTAAATGTGTAAGTTTGTGTCACACATCATGGTCACAGATCATTGATACAAGGCAAATGTGACCAGGAGATTTGAATGTGTTTACATTTTAAACTGCATCAGGGATTATCTAGTCAGGCATATCCAGATCCAAGATGGGAGAAAAGCACACAATTAGCTTAAGCTCTTTATCAGTCTGTAGATAATTTGACAGTGCATAAATGTTGGCATGGGCTTACATCATGATTATATTTGTGCTCGTGGGCTGTGCAGGGTGAGGGGGAGCACAGCTGGGAAACTCCAGGCTGTTCATGCAAGGAGGAGCAACTTCAGTGGGTGGGAAGGAGAATATTCTCCCTAGTCCAAAACCATATTGGCTCAATTCAACAGTCTTCCCAGAGTGGTTTGGCACACTACATTTTTCTCTCTCAGTGTTTTTGGGAACCAGAAAATGCTCCCAAAAAGCAAGAGAGCAGCAGGCAGCAGCTGGAAACAGCTGGCTCTCACAAATGTCTCTCAGTAATATACTAGCTGCTGGCTCTGCTGAATATCATTCAGAACTAGTCTGTCTTTGGTCTCACTGCCTTTGTTGATGACCCTGCTCTGTATCAGAGTTTTCTCAGAACAAAGCATAAGAGATGCACTGAAGGAGAACTGGATCAAGTATTTCATACCTTTCTCCATGTGTTTTGTAAGGAGGGACAGAAGGTTATACCTCTGTAGTGCTAAAGTCTCTAACTGCAAATGATGGGTCAAGACAAATCCCAGAGGAAGAAATGATAGAGGGAAAGAATCAACTTTCATATTTAGAGTGAGATTCAGAAAGCACGGCTGTCTTCATCAGGATCTGATCTTCATCAATTGCTTTAGGAAAATTTTATTCCTGATTTTGGCAGTTCTTTAAATTTATATAAAGTTTCTAGTTATCTCATACAGGGCTTTGATTCTGCTGTTCAGGATAAGTCCATTTGTGCATGGAGGTCTGCTTGCCTGATACAGAAATGTAAATAAAAGTGAATTTGAGTGTCCTTTTTAATGCATCTCACAAAGTATTTCAATTGTCTGACTAGTCAACAACCATAAGAAATTATAAATGGATTATGATAAAATAAACCACTTTTCTGTCAGCATTTCTTTGCAGGTTTTTCTGGCCATGGAAGCCTATTCTTGCTCTTGGAAACAGGAAAATACATCTCTCTTGTTTTTGGAATTTAAACCTTTTGAACAAAATGTTTTACATATCTTAATGTCCATCATATATAAGATCAATTTCTCACTGCATGTCTATCTTTTCTATTAGGTGAATTTAATTAACACCTCACATATTTGAATTTGATAGGTTACCTTAAAAATCATATGGTGATTATAGAATTTCATTTGACATGAGTAACAAGTTTGGTATATACAATAAATCAGGCAATTCCCTATTAACCTCACAAGAGCTTTTGAAGTCACTCCGCATTCTGGCCTTCCCCAATGGAGTGGCTGCCATGTACTGAGCCAGTGTGCTTGGCACCACTTTTATAGGGCCATCAGTTGGTGGATTTCAGCTGGGAATGTTTTAGGGCTGGATTAGACACCTGGAGCAGAAGATTTTATCCAAATATAAAAGAGGCCTCTTCCCTCTTGCCCACCCCCAGCCAATAATTTTTAAAAATACTTTGTCAGTTTGAGGTTAGACAAAAGAGAGAGAGAGAGATGTTATTTTTTGTTTTATACAGGGCTGAATAGTTAGTTGAACTGACGTGGTGCAAAGCCTGAGAGTGTGGCATGGCAATCACACAAGCTCAACTGACCTTGGCCTTTCATGTGCTACAGTGAATTCCAAAATTAGGCTAGGGTCTGAGGCAGTAGATCAAAACCCCTTATCCTAGCTCCCTATGAGAATTTGTTTGGATTTGACCCAAGGTAAGACTCCAGCTGTGCCTCTCTAGTCCCATCAGACAGGAAACTCAGAAATCTCAGTTAATCCAGACAAAGCACAATCTAAACTATACCATAGTTATATATTAAAAGCTTTCTCTTTGCAAAAAGACTTACTTTATTAATCAAACAGGATCAGTTAGTCTTGTATGAAACATTTTCCTGTTGTCTATAAGGTGCCATGGGATTGAGCATATCAATATAAACTCTCTCCTTGAAGCTGTACTATGTAAGGGAATAATTTTGTTATACATTTAAGGCAAATTACCTGTTAAACTTTTCTTCGGCTTTTTGCACCTTTTTGTGCAATCAGAAAAAGAAACATTTCAAATTCTGTACGTAATGGTAAAAATCCCATTCTGTCATTCTGAAATTATCTGGGGCCATTGCAAGTATTACCATGTGTAGGAGGAAACATCAACCGCAGCCAGAGTCAGTAAAACAATATCTGAGGTGGGGTGGTGTTTGGACAGATGGAATAAACCACAGAAAGAAAAGGCAGGGAACTAAACATTGGAGGAGAGGCTGCTCTACCAGCAAGTCTGTCAGGAATCCATGTCTTTCAAAGAAGCTGGTTGCAAGATTCAGCAGGAAAAAAAGAAAAACATAAACACCATAATGAAAAAAAACCAAAAAAACATGGATACTACAGATAAGCATTCAAAGCAAAATTTACAATCCTGGCAAATTTCCTTGTCTCAAAACTCCCAAGGACACAGACCTATTCCTATTTTCAAATGGATAAAACAGCTCTTCCACCTTAGACAAGCTGCAGAATATACATCCTACCTCCTGCTGCAGCTGCCTACTGAATTGCCACAGTGCAATTTTTGCCTTACTTGTGTAGTAGGGAAACACTGTGGTTCCCAAAGGGTTTTCCATACAAGGTATTCCTCTGGTGCATGCCCTGCCATTATTAAAGCTGTGATCCTTCTGTTTTCCAGCTGTTCTGCAGCTCCACCCGTGCTTTCAGGGCTTAATAACTGTCTCAAAAAAGGGCTTCACAGGGTCAGTTTTAGCAAATAAAGTCTCAACACAAGTAAACACTGCAACATGAACTTTAAATTATCATCATGTTTATTTTCCATTATTTGGATGAGCTATTTATTGTTTCTACTTTCCTAAAGAAGCAAGTCAGAATTTTAAATTGTGAGCTTTACTTTTACAAAAGGATCAGTGTTAAAGATGTAAAAAATATGAGCTCTTTTCATGTACTGTTGTAACTTCCTTTTATTTATTATGGGACTTGTTATGTACATTGTTATCTGAACAAAGAGTTTTCTCCTATTCTGAAGTTCTGTTCTGTTGCAACAGCAGCAATATGACACTAAAACACATATTACTGTATGTAAATTTGGATTTCTATACACATTTCTCTCCTCCAAAATTTGTTTTGTTGCCCTAATTATCATCAAACTGTCTATATTACAGCACTCCCATGTGTATTGTGGCTATGTCTCTATGCCTCTTGACCCTTGAATTTCTGCCTGGTAAAAAAAACAATTTCATTTCACAACCCAATAAAGGCTTCATAAAATTCAGGGATTAGATATATCTTTATAGTTTTGGGGTTTTTAAAAATATTATCTCTTACAATTATCTTCAAATACTGATCTTATATTCACATATATTTCAGGAAGATATCTGCATCTGTTCAAAAGAAATCTGACTGAATGTATAGATTGGGGTATATTTCTGAGACCTCATAGTTTATAGAGAATGAATGTCTGGTGCTTATATTGAAGCGTTTATGGTTTTTTCCATAGAAATACTGATTTTTTAGACATGTAAGGAAAATGGTACGGAGCCTACAACAAAGATGCAGAGACCCCAATTTACAAGAGCATGTAGTGACAGAGGGAATGGATTCAAACTGAAAGAGAGTAGGTTTAGATTAGATATCAGAAAAAAAAATCATTACTGTGAGGGTGGTGAGGCACTGAACAGGTTGCTCAAAGAAATCGTGGAAGGCTAGGCTGGAAAAGGCTGTGGGCAACCTGGTCTAGTGAAAAGTGTCCCGGCACATGGCATGGGGTTGGAACTGGATAGTCTTTAAGGGTCCTACATAAGGATGTCTTTAACATTAATTTATCAATTTGCTGCAGTTTTTATTATAAAAAGTTTAGGTAATCAAAACTATTGAGCAATTGTTCTGTTTACTGGTCAGTTTGAACTCAAAATTTCATCATGTACCTATAGACATCCTTTGAGTAAGGCCCTAGATATTTTCTCCCCATTGTCACAGAATTTTGGTTTTGCTCCCTGACTAGTAGAGCCAAGCTCTACAGCTGTTCCACTCACAGTGAATTTTGGTTCCCTGTTTATTGGAATGCATTGACAAAACCATGACTTACAGACTTGGAATCTGCTGTCTGAAAACATTCATATGAACAAAAGTTTTCTCAGATTGTTCACAAATGTTAGTGCACAATAAAACTCTCTACACAGACTGAAGCCACACCCACAGAATCTATTTAGGCTGAAATATTTCTTAAAAATTCTTTGTACTATTTAACCACTTCTAATCCAACATATTGTGTTTTCTCTCTTTTTTGTGTACTTCCTTAATCCATCTGTTTTATTAATATGGTTCACCTTAAAATGGTTTCTCACTTGGAACCATTTTGGGTTTTGCTATTTAGATCTGCTGAGTTTAAATGCATTAAAAAGAAATTGCAGCAAATGTAAGGTGAAGAAAGGTGCAACATTTAGACTCAGGTTTGTATGATAATGGAGTTTGAAAGGGAATCACATACATCTTTCCTAGATGGTATCTTGTCTATATCAGCTATTTCATATTCCATCAGCCTAGTTTACACTACAGAAGCCACATTAAAAAGGGTGGAAATATTTCCTGCACTTCATGCAGGTAGCACCTACTGTTGCATTTCATGGATTACATGTCCCATATCACTGAGAATCACTTCATTTAAAGTAAACTTATATAAATTTAAATTAGGAACAAGAGCTTATTTAACCAACATCTGGATGGCATCAAGATGAGAGGAATTTCTTTCTCTTTAACAGAGATTATTAATATCATCAGTAAATAGAAAAAAAAAAAACAGGTTCAAATTTTCTTTTTTTTTAATTCAGATTGTAGATTTTCAAGTTCTCTATAAAAGCATTCCATGCTTTATGTTCCAGTTTATTTTTCAGCATTCCTTCCCTTGATATGGAACAAAGAAGTATTTAAGATAAATAATTCTCAACTTTTTAAAGAATATTGTAGATATATATATATATAACAATGAAATACCCTTTGTTTCCTCAAGCTATCTTTAAACTCATTATATGTTTTGGAGTTCATTTATTTCCAGTATATTTGCTTAAAACAATATGTACTAAGAGTTAAGTGCATCCAGATTATCCCCACTGGCATAAAGTATAAATAACAGCTATAAGCATAGATGCTTGCTGTTATTTTTAAGAGGTTGAGAATCATGTTTGATAAAGGTATTTTACTTTACTAGTTTATTGTGGGTTTTTTTACTTTTTATTTTTGTCCTCCAGGCAAGTTAAGAAGATTTGCAATGTATTTCCATTTTTAACTCCATGCTTCAATAAATTAATTTTACACCCCATTTCTCATACATCTTTGCTCAATAGACAAACATATAGCTAAATTTCACTACTTGGGAAAAAGCTATTACTATGAACATGAACTTCATGTTTGGTTCTGGCTGGCTAAGCATCCAAGGGTGGACAAGGGCCAGAATATCCTTAGGGGTACACTGAAAGCACAATCATATATTGTCTAGAGCATCTGCCATAACATAGTCCCCATCTGGGTGGGTTTTATGTGCCACCAAAGAACAAAAAAAAAAGGAAAGCAAAACTATTTGACAAGTTTCACAAGTATCAGTTCCATGTAGTCACAAAACACAGATATGATGTCCAGAGTAGTGAACATGACAATGTTCATTCACAGATGGTCATCTCAGGTTATTGCCAGCTACTCTGTCAAGGGAATAGGTGGGTTGTAAAGTTTCATTTCAAACCAGATGTCATGGCTTTTCCTCTCAAAACTTATATTCTGCTGTCAAAAACAAAGAAGTGGAAATCAGTGATCACATAGATAGATGTTAGGCTTAAATTTGATAGTCTCCACAACCTGGAATTTACTTGTGAAATTTGCATGCATTATAATTTTCTCTCTGAAATTGAAAATGAGGAAACCCTAAAATTTCTGTCTGAGATGACAATGTGGAGTAAGGGCAGCTATATTTGAAGGATGCTTATATTTAATGAGTGCATACCTACCGATGTGTTAAAGCCAAATTACGTGGGATCAAGCTTAAAGAGAGGAGGTGTGCACAAGATGTTTGTGTAAGACATCTAAAATATTCTTGAGCTTCTTGTATATAGAAAAATAAGAAGGTTCTTATTTTTTAAGGGGAAGGGAAAGTCTTTTGGTCTGGATAGAGCACCATTCCATAATACTAAAACATTGACACCAGA
The DNA here is from genome assembly GCA_024734035.1 of Alethe castanea. NCBI lineage: Eukaryota > Metazoa > Chordata > Aves > Passeriformes > Muscicapidae > Alethe > Alethe castanea. The sequence continues at coordinate 90,082,329 of JANRGV010000051.1, read as the reverse complement.
GAAAAATGAACACATCCTGAATTACTTTATGCAAATACTTACATCTGCAAAACTACCCTGAAAGCTTCATTGATGCCTTAAGTTTTAGCTTTTATATTTTTCAGATTCTGTACTTCATTGGTATGTGACTCTGAACTTCATATAAAGTGTTATCAAGTTCTCTTCACAGTTTAGTTAGACAAAACAATCCTTTTCCAGCCTGAGAACCAAGGACACAGTTGAAGCTTCAGGCCCAAAAAGTGTAAACAACAGTGAATTGAGAAGAGCAGTCTGGGAGGATGGGACTTCATAACCTGAAGCCGTAATTGTACAATTAACCCCAATATGTAAATGGACCAAAACTTACAAAACTGTAAAAATGTGTGACCTGTCTCCCATCTTGGGTGGAGCCACTGCCAGGGTCTTTTACTGCCCAAGGTGTATCCTGTGAAGGCCTTTTTAATAAATGCCTACTTTATTCCTTTAACAATGTCTAGCCTCTGTTCTAGGTAGCTTCTTCAGGCATCATCATGACCAATGAAGACGATGGTGTCTATAGATTTCCTGCTCCAATTTGTCTGAAAGTACTGCCAGAAATACCATGGTGATCCCATGTTTATGTTTCTGCACTAAAACTCATCCAGGAACCTCTTCATAGGAAAGGAAAGGTTAGACAGCTCAACATGAAAGCAAAGCACAGGACATACAAATGCAGACTTGATAATTTTATTTAAAGTTGATGTAAATGTTATCTTTGCAGAAACAATAAATTATTATTATTAATCATCTTCCCCCTCCTTTTGGTCTAAACCACATTCTTTAGGAGTGAGTAATTATTCTTCTAGTAAAAGGTAAATTGGAAATTTATTTGTCTTATGTAAGCAACGTGAGAGATCAGATGTAAAAAATAAATGAGTATACAACAGTCCAAGATGTGTAAACAATGATTTTTGAAACAAGTAGAATTACTGTGAGCAATGCTAGCAGTAACAATACAAAAATTTTAAAGCAACTGTTTGTTTCTGAACAGTTTATGTGTCTTGAGCCAATTCCATTACTTGTGTATACATACTCACACAGATTTGTTCTAAAAAATAGCAAAGGCATTGCTAGGAAAAGCTCCACAGCAAACTCCTGATCAGGACCATTATTCAGTATAGTTTTGACACCTTGTGCTAACTTTTTGACTAGAGATATGATCATTACTTTTTTTAGATGAAAATATCTTCAAAGCAAATGTTCTATGCCATCAATTCACAAATGTTATCCAAATCACTGAAAAAAATAGAAAAGTAGGTTTTTTAATTAAGTAACTAATAGCACATACCACTGTATGGCAACATGCTACATGCCAAACCAAAAATTTTAATCACTATTACACTGTAGTGTATCTGGCTTAAAAAACTAAATCAAAACAAACCAGACCAAAACAGGAACACATAGAATTCCATTAGCTTTTTTCATTATGGCAAACAGCTGAAAGTTTATATGTGCATTAATGAAAAGGCAAATGTCCTAACTCTGTCAAAAAGGCGAAATTCAAGTCTCCTTTTCATAACTTCATTTTTGTGGGAAGAAAAGGAGTCTTTCTCAGTCTCTTTCTGTCAGACATTTTAATCCACTGAAAACCAGGTATGAGAGGAATTTTTAAAAATTTTTGTTCTAGTATGGAAATGAAACCTTATAGGTATTCTGAAACTTCTATCTTGAAAAAAAATTTTAAAATTAGTTCTCTAAAGCTTTTTCGAGTTGCTATGGATTGCTTGACTTTGTTTTTATTTTACTCTTCCAAGGACACAAGAACTGATGCGTTTGCTTTGAGACGCCAGATTTTCCTCCTTTAAAATAAGAGCAAGGAATCTTAGTTTCTCTCATTCTTCCTAGGAAATGGGTTTCCATTTTAAATACTAACCAGCACAAATGTAAACCAGTACAATATGTAAGACTCCATGTGATGTACCTAAGAGAGATTTCTACAATGTAATGGGACTAGAAAGGAAAGCTGAAAGGTGCAGTTAGCAGCCTTTAGCTTTCCAAGGTTTTCTGAAAAGGGTTTTCTGATGAGATTCACTCAACTGGCTAGACCCTAAAGCACCATTCTTCCTTTTCAATTCATACAGGAGTTTCTTCCTACCAGGTCTTGTCTGGGCCATATTACCTGCATTAATCCTCTCCTTATGAAGGAGACAACAAGAGGTTATTTGGTTCCTAACTTCTGCCATTCATATAGGTACCTACATGTGGATGAGCTAAACCCAGACCTCAGCAAATATTACGGTCGAGAATTGCTGATCTAGCATAAGTCTATAGTCATTGCATACTTTAAAAAACCCTCCTAGAATTAACTTTACCTATTAGATCATTTTAATCTGCAGTTTTTTAAGATTTTAAGTTAGCTTTTTTCACTTTTTTTATTATTTTACAAAACAAACAAACAAACTCCTAATAAATATTTGTGTATGTGAGTTTGTTGTTAGCTTCAATGTGCATATAGACTTGTTGAGGTTTGAGTAAAGGGTTTTGCTTAGTAGGTTTTGCTTTTGGAAGGAGGATGAGGGAGACAAGAAGGGGAAACCTAGTAAAATGTACAATGGATCTGATGACCTGAAAATTTTAACCAATGGACAAACGAGAGGGAATAAATTCTGAACATGTGCTGGAGATAGAAAATCACCTTCCCATCTGCTCTTTCATGTCCGTAACAAACTAGAGATGTGTAATAAGTGAAACATCTGGGTTAGAAAATGAAATTCCCAAATTAGATCACCACAAATCAGTGGTTAATGAAACATTAGGCTCTCCTCAGTGCTGGAACAAATTAATAATTTCCATCTAAATTGTGGGATAATCTTTTCTCAACTGAATGGAATGTTTTGCAGCATTTATTTGTTTTATTTGCATTTATTCTGTTTATCTAGCTAAATTTTCATCCAGATTGAATTAAAAAGTAGATGCAAGTAAGTTAATTTCACAGTGTGCTCCATGGAAGTTCACTTAAACAGCTACAGGTAGTAATATATAATTTTAAAAGATTGTAATGGCAATGGTTAGGCACCTGTACATCTCTCATAAATTCTGTATCATGGCACTGCGAGTGTACATGCCAGTTCCTTACCTGTTGTAGCTTGTTTACAGACTCACAGAATGGGTCTGGTTGGGAGGGACCACCATGGGCCATCTGGTCCAACACCCCTGCTCAAGCAGGGTAATCCCAGAGCACATTGCACAGGATTGTATTCAGATGATTCTTGAATATCTCTGGTGAGGGAGACTCCACAACCTCTCTGGGCAACCTGTTCCAGTGCAGTCACCAGCACAGTGAACATGTTCTTTCCCACGGTGAAACTTCCTGGGCTTCAGTTTCTGCCCATTGCAGTTTGTCCTGCTTGACATGCTGAGAAGAACCTTGCTCCATTTTCTTGACACCCTTCCTTCAGATACTTCTATACTGATTCTCCTTTATGGATCAGGTCCTGTCTCAGTTGTCTCTTCCTGGGGGTGAACAGGCCCAGTTCCCTCAGTCTTTCCCCAAAAGAGAGATACTTCACTCCACTAGTCATCTTTGTTGCCCTCCACTGGACCTGCTCCAGGAGCTCCACACCTCTCTAATTGTGAGGAGGCCAGAGTTGGACACAACACTCCAGATGTGCCTCACCAGGGCTGAGCAGAGGGGCAGGACCACCTCAACTGCTGGCAATGTTCTTCCTGATACCCCCAGGGTACCACTGGTGTTCCTGGCCACAAGGGCACTGGTGGCTTGTGGATGGCTTGTTGTCCACCAGAACCCTTATGATTATGAGACTATTATCTGTCATGAAAATTCCTGTTAAGTCTACTCTTAATCACTTGGAAACTTTAGGAACCACAGTGCACTGTCTTACATGAACAGGAATATTTCCAGTTTGGAAGCAGTACAGACAAAATTAAATTGCCCCATTTATTTTCAAGCAAACACTGTATTCCAAACAACGTGGTTAAACACAGGATACTGAAGTATCAATGAGATAGAAAACAAACTGTCATGAATGTCATAAATAGCATAAAAAAACAAAACTCAGCAGTAGCTGTTTTTAAATGTTTCAGACCCTTCATATAATATAAATATTTTGTTTACTAATCACTGCTGAGTTTTTAATTATACGTGACTAGAATAATCGTAGAACAATGAATAGAATAATAGTGCATTTAAAAATCACACTAGTAAATTTACTATTAGCAGCAGATACCTCACTTCTGTGCTTTTTTATAGAATAATAAATTGCTTTACCGTAGAAACTATAACATAAAATTTTAACTTATACCTCATTTCAGAGAAAGAATGTATTTTTACATTATTTCAGTGGTTTTCAGACTGTAAAAAACTGTTCTGTCTCTCATACCCTCTAAACCATCACAAGCATTTCAGAAGGCTGTTGAATCTGTCCTTCATTTATCTCTAAGGGAGGTAGTCTTGATCTGGGACCAAGATATTGGCTCTCTGCTGCTCTGAAGTAGCCAGGCAGTGAGTGACCAGATGAGATTTAATGTCCAGTATTGTACCAGATCAAGTTCTCTCTTTACAAGAACAGTACTGAAAGAAAATTGTGAAGGTGATAATCATAACAGCCGTCTTAGGAACGCATACCTGCTGGAAACTTTGCTTCAGTTAGGGAACTGGTCTATTGTCTCTATAATTAAAAAGCTGTTCCTTTAAAGACATTGAGGGAAGGTCTCTTTTGTGCATGGAATTTAATGCCAGATACTATTGTGATGAAAGAGAGGATGCTGGCATCTGGAGAATTTCATATGTGAAATAATTAGTGATAATGAGTGGGGGTTTTTCTGTGGTTGTTAAGATTTGGGGAGGTACTTCTGCAGGTTAAGTCATAGCTGCAATGTGAGGAGATTTTGTAAAAGTAAAGAGATCTGTTACCTAACAAATTAGT
>JANRGV010000051.1:90054353-90074440 GCA_024734035.1 Alethe castanea | reverse complement strand
AAACCTATTCTGCTTACAGTTGAATGCCAGAGATTTTTTTCAGTAGTTTTCCTATTTTTAGAAGGAAAAGAAGCCATGTTGTTTTTTTTTAGACAAGCACTTCACAGATTGATTGGATTGCAACCCCAAACCTGCAGCAAGAATGCTGTCTCACACAGAATAAAAGATACCTCATGCAACGGCTGAGTAGAAAGAAATACTATGCTAAATGTCATGGGTTTTAACCTGGCGAAGTGTGAAAAGTTTGGGTTTTTTTCAGACTGTCTGTTCCACTGGATTCAATAAGAACAAAGCCACTATTATCCACAAAAGGAAGAGCAGCACTGGGTATTTTCTCTTGACAAGAACCTCCCTTGTGCAACAGAGAAGGTAGGTGCTTCGAAAGCAAGCAAGCAAGAAAACAGCGTGATAGCATCTAAATACTGAGACCTTACTAGCCAACATTAGTCTGCTAACAATCTCACTACAAAAAATATTTCAGGAATTAATTCTTCCTCTACTCTTGCTATGCAAACAACAGAAGCAGATAGTAAGTTTGGATTCTTTGGATTCCTAAATGAATGAATTTATTTTACCTGTGAACAAAACAGAAAGAGCATCATCACAGTCAAAAGAAATATTTTACTTTGTGCTCTGGATCAAATGCTCATTTTCCTCAGTTGCATGTGTAAATTTTAAAACACATTGTACCAAAGTCAGAGTAGATAGCTGAAAGATCATTTCCTATTTTTCAGTATGAGTGGTGATGACTGAATTGCATTATTAGTTTAATACACTACTGGACTTGATGAAATTGACTTCTGACCAACAAAATCATCACAACACTTCTCTGAATGTCAAAATTATACAAATAATTTTTTTTCTTTATTTTTCTACTGATAATCTTTGAGACAATCCAAAGAAGCAAATCTATAAGCATAAAGTCCTACCATTAAATTAGTCAGATAATGCAAAAGCAGACAGGGTATTTAACTCTTCCTGTGCCACAAATGAACACATTTTATTCCTGTCCTTTTCCCTGTCGTTTACCCGTAACTTTTTGCTCCATTTGAACATTTTTTTGCTTTTCTGAAATGTGTTCCAATCTTCCTAGTAAGATTTAGCATACATGCCCCCTAAATATAAACAAGAGAGGCTTATAAACAAGAATCTGAGGTTCTTCCCCAGGCTCTGAGAAGTGCTTTGTAAGATGAAACAAGTGTCAAATGGAGAGTTTAAGCTAATGAATATATTTGAAAATAAAGATTTTAAGTATGTAGAATAATAACATCATAGAACCATAGAACAATAGAACAGTTTGGATTGGGACATCCTTTAAAGAAGAGTGTTTTTAAAGATCCACAAGCCCAGAAACCCTGTCCTGGGCAGGAACATCTTCCACTAGACCAAGTTACTCAGGACCTCATCCAACCTGGTCCTAAGCACTTCCAGGAATGGGATGTCCAAAATTTCTCTAGGAAACCCATTTCAGTGCCTCACCACACTCATTGCAAAAAAGTCTTCCTTTACAGCTAATTGAAATGTACCCTCTGTCAGTTTAAAACTGTTGTCCCTTGAACAAGCCCAACTCTCTTAGCCATTTCCATAGGAGAGGTGCTCTAGGTCTCTGATCATCTTCATGGTCATTCTCTGGACCCAATAGGTCCACACATCTGCTGTGCTTAGGCTTTCAGTACTTCAGATGGGATTTTATAAGAATGGAGAAGGACAGAATCACCTTTCTCATCCCCTACTGCTCTTGATGCAGCCCAGGACAAAGTTGAATTTCTGCACTGCAAGTGCATATTGCTGGTTCCTGTACAATTTTTTTAGTCCACCAGAATCTCCAAATCCTTCTCTGCAGGGCTGCTTCAATTCATTCATCCCCCAGCCTTTGTTGATACTGGTGATTGCCCCACGTGCAGGACCTTACACCAGCCTTGTTGAACTTCATGAGGTTTGCATGGGCCCTCACCTCAAGCTTGTGAAATTCCCTCTGGATGACATCCTTTCCCTCCAGAAAATGAGCTGCCCCACTCAGATTGATTCTTTATCCATCCAAAGGAGTGCCACAAAGATCATGAGGGGTACAGAGGGAAAGCCATACCTGGAGCAGATGAGGTCACTTTGTTCAGCCTAGAGAGAAGACGGAGGGGACACCTCACTGCAGTGACAGCTTCCTTGTGAGGGGAAGAGGGGTAGAACTGATCTCTTCTCTGTGGTGACAATGACAGGACCCAAAAGAATGGTATGGAACTGTGCCAGAAGAGATTTACATTGGATACTAGGAAAAGGTTCTTAGTTGAGAGTATGTCTGGGCACTGGAACAGGCTCCCCAGGGAAGTGGTGACAACCCTGGCCTGACAAGCTCAAGGTACATTTGGACAATGCTCTCAGGCACATGGTGTGAGCCTTGGGGTACCCTCTGCAAGGCCAGAGTTGGGTTTCAATGATCAAATGGGAGACTAGTGTCTTGTCAGGCTTATGCAATATCCATAATGCAATTTTCATCCTGGAAATACAACATATGTGAGTTGTCCTACCAAAAGAAGTTGTGATAAATGCAATAAATAAACACTGCAGGATTAGAATTTGTATGTGCAAGACTCATCTGCTCTGATTATATACGATTATATGCATGCCTGAGCAAACACATACTCATTTTGCATCCGCACAGTAACTGGCTTCCAGATAGTTTACAGAGATTTCTATCAGAATGCCTGCATAGATTTCATTTGTGCATGCAGAGTGTGAATTAATAATTTCTTAAGAGGCAATATTTTCTTTCTAGAGTCTCTTCTGTAAGTACTCTTTTAAATGCTGTAACTGGGATATCTGAAAAGGTCACAGACTATTTCTAAAATTTAATTTGAACTTTGGAGGTTTTCCATGTCAATTCATTTCTCTATAGTACATAAGTTTAATAATTATCCTCTGTTACAGACAAATGCATGAACATGAACTTCCAGTAGCCTTTTAATACGTGATTTTGACAAAGTTTTGGTTGCTTTTTTGAATTAAAGTAGCCAGTAGTTAATTGTCTGAGGGGTTTTATCATGAAAACATATCTTGGACTTCCCAGAATGGAAAAAGTATGAGCACTTTACTGAAGAGAGTTGAAATAAATGTTGCAGAATGTTTCTGACCTGTATGTCTATCAAATGGAAACTTCAAATGGCAATACAGAACATATCCTGTTTTTCCCACTGACTACTTGGCAACTCCTTTGTGGACCTAGATGACATCTGTCCTGTGGATGGACTGATTTGAAGAAAATGGATTCAGAAGTCAATATTTCAAGAAAACTATCAACTGTATTTATCTTATAGGTGACTATAACCTAAAAAATGTTCTGAAATTCAATTTTCTATAACTTCTTTGATCACTTTTGCTTTAAAAGTTAAATGCTGAAATGAAGGTAAATTACAAGTGCTATTGCTATGAAGTTTTGTACATTATATAATTCAATTACATGCCATAGTTTTATGGCTTAAATGAGCCACATTACCATCAGAAATAAATAGAGATATCACAATGATTCTACATACAATAGGTTGGTTACACCTGTCACACTTAGTTTTTCCACAAAAGTAAGTAAGTAAGCCTGAACTGACCTGACAGTAACCCTATAATCCACTTATTTTCTATATATTAATTTGAATAAATGTCATATTTTTTACTGCCACATATTTAAAAGGTAGATTGAGAAATCATTTTGTGAGAAGGAAAAAATTGCCTGATAGCTTCCTTTCTTTCAGGGAAGTTTTTATTCAATTAAACAGGGTATATTAGGAGAGAGAAAATAAAGTAGAAATTAACTTTTTTTGCCTGCACTTTCTGTCAGACATAGCATGGTCTGGATTGTGTAGTAACATTCAAAAATCTTTACATTTCAGAGATCTGTTGTGGCAGATGTGGTTATGTTCTTTAATTTATGTGTAGAATGTGTGGTTTTGGTGGACAGGAGATTTCCTGTCCAGCTTATATATAAATAATTATAAGGGAAAAGATATAGGAAAGAAGCACTGTCTTCCTTTCCCATGAGTTTTCTAGCAGACCTTACAATTCATCACAAGATGAGGAGAAGACAGTTAGAAGGGAAAACTTGCTGGTTCCAAGAAAATCCTGTGTGACTTTTCACTCAGTCTACAGAACTCATTTAAAAATGCAAGAACTTGGAGAACTAATGACCCAGGTCAGAGAAAAAGTCTCCCTTTCCAAGAGGAAGGCATTCAGATAGGCATACAATGATCCACATCACAGCAGTCTGAGGAATTTAGGTATAGCTTCCTTTCTAACACAGAATAGGCAGGTAGTAATGTGAAATGCACATATATGGAATTTTTGAAAAGCCCTGCATATTAGTGTGCTTTCTTCTTACAGCTGAGATAAAAAAATTAACAAAGATACTTAAGAAATAGGAACAGAAGGCAATTTGGTATGTCATTTACTCCATCATCTGTAGATAATATGATTTTCATCAGCATCTGTTTAACATGTTTTTTATGCACACTTTTATTAGGATGACTTTATATACTTACTGGATAAATTATTCTACAGACCTGTGACATTTGGCAATAAAAAGATTTTTTTCTTATTTCAATTAATCTCATTTTCTGCAATACAGACCTGTTCTTTCTTGTTGGAGGAACATAAAAAAGATTTTTTATTCTTTTCTGTATTCGGTTGATACATAGAAAACTCTTACTATGTTCGCCTTAGTTTTCTTGCTTTCTAACGTAAGCTGTCCGTGTTCAGTCACCCTTCTGAAGTTCTTTTTTTATTCACAATCTCATCATCACCAGCATTCTTCTCTGATTACTGTCCAACTGGTTCACATCCTTTCTTAATTACTACTTAGTGCTCCAGCTGAGTTCAAGAGCCTTAAGAAAACTTGAAGGATCACTTTATGTGTCATGCAGATAATATGCCTCCTGAAGTGCCTTTTGCACAACACTATTGTCTCACATTCCAGTTGTCCTCCACAATGAGCTCAGTTCCTTTTGGTTGTTGTTAGAAAGCTTCTCCTTAGCCAGCTCTCTCCCACCCTGTGTGTGTGCAGATGGCAGCTCCCAAAGGACACCTCACCTCAAGAAAGATGCCACCAGCTCAGGAACTCAGGAACTGCTGTGCAGACCCAGAAAACCAAGAATGACCCAAATACACATAGAATCAGGCTTTTCTACTCTGGAAGAGGTAAAGGCTTGAAACCCAGTGTCTCAAAGGATGCCATTCATGCAGATCAAAGAGGGCAATTAGATTCCCTGGAGCCATGACAGGGGTGGAAAGAACACAAAGACTGAACTTACAACAGCAAACAGAAGCATGGGATTTATCCCTGTGTTGGGAAACGTTTATACACACTAAAGTAACATGTCAGGACAAAAAGAGGGTGAAGAGCTTTGGGAACAGAGGGATAGCTCTCCCTTCTCTGAAGCTGCTTCTTCAATACAACTTCATTTTTAATTCGCTTAGTGGTGACAGATTTACCAGAAGAGGCATGGGGAGCTGCATCTCTCAGAAACACATTTAGGTTGTCACAGGACATGCTCCTCATCATAGGAGACAAACTCTTCCCCATTTCCAGTTGTGTCCTAATCATCACATGGCCCTGTCATCAGCCCTCTCCCTCTCATTAGTCCCTGTAGCTGAAGTTATTGTCTATATATGATTCTAACAACATGTCCTTCAGAGGTGTAAAGCACATATTTTAAGTCATATCTACCCTGTATCATGTCAGATTTGGTAATGACTATCACAGCCAAAGGAATGTTCAAACAGAGACAATTCCAGTATTTTCATTTTCTTTCCCTTTACCACTTTTTTCCTCTCTTCATATAATTTTTCTGTCCTGAATCTTGGTTCTCTGTGGAGAAGATAGGGAGAGGTGAACTTACAAGCCACTGAAGAACAAATTCAATGTGTAATGCATGTGTAATGGAATTTTTTAAATATAAATTAAAATGGGGAGTGGGGACAGATTGCTGCCAAATGGTGAAGGATGCAACTGGTAATGGAAGAATTATTTTCATCCATTTAGGAGAAAGTGCTGAAGTGCTGAAGAGTTTTATAATCTGTTTTATAAAGCATTTGACAAAGTCCTTCTTGCATAAACCTGGACGGCATAATTGCTAGATTCCTTGGCAGTTCTCAGCAAATTAAAATAAAAGTTCTTTTTTTCCCTATATGAAGAGTTGTGATTTCTACTATTCAGAGGGAATTCAGAGGGAACTCCTCCTCCTGCTCATTCCATTACATGGCCTCCAAGAAGCTCAGGGCCAAATAAAATGCAAGTGTTTTCTGCTTGTGGTTCCTTTTCCCAGTGCTTGAAAGGCTGCTGGGCCCTTCCTTTGCTGTTTCAAATTTGTAATGAGCCCCTGCCAAAGCACAGGTCAGCAGTTTGCCAAAATTATTTTTTTTTTACTTAATCCTCCTGACAGGCACAGGTCCAGCACCTCTTGAAGATCCTCATTAAGTACGTCTGCCCTGCTTCAGTCAGGTGAACACTGTGTTGATAAAATAGCCCAGAGGAACTGCTTGGGCCCAGCTCTTTTCACTTACACTAAAATACTGCTTCTATGAGCCTTGGTGGTGAAGGATGTTGTTTCTCTGAAACTCTCCACTCACCAGGTGGACTGCAGCAGTTCCAGAAGCATTACAGCCATATTCTTTTGGAAAACAACACAGAAAACTGTGTCAATAAACAGCTATGAGTCACTTGAGCATATGCACTACTTTTATTGCTCCATTAACGATGTTTCAGTAAAGGACACTAGTGTTTTAATAAATAGCCTGCCAGACATTGTAGAAAACCTTTTACTACCAAATGCATGAACAAACTCTTCGGTGTAAGAGTTCAGAACTGCACTTTCAGACAGGAGCCTTTGACCCTGCAAAAGTTCCAAAAGATCTAAGCAGGTAGAGCCAGCACATGGCAGGTAGAGCTGTCTGTAAAATCCTTGATGGCTGCAGAAACAGCACACCAAAATCTCTGGCTTGGCAAAAAGCTGCATGGTGTGCAAAGCTTATTCTGTAGCAAACATTGGAGTGCTCATGCATATTTTCTTCTTCAGCCAGCTGCTTATGTGAGTGTGAGAGAGGGATGCCTTGCAGTTTTATCTGTAGAGCCCCTTTAGGGGATGGTCAAAGCTAATGTCCTAGTGCACATTTTTATATTTCCAGAGCATGATTATAGTGATTGCTACAAAGCATCATGTTTCAAAGCTTCTCTTTCAAATAAAGTGTTAGAAACTTAGAGGTTTATGGCAGGTACAGAATCTCAAAGGGACTATTACATTTCTTTTAATTATGGAAGTGATTAAAGAAATTAAATTTTCTGATCTCCCAGCATTTCTTTCAAATTTAAGATGGGTAGGCTACTGTGGATCTAACTGCAACTGAATTAAAGTGTCAATACCTGAGGATGGGGAAAAACATTAAGTTGTGGTCATAGACCCAAAAAGATGTCATTGACATCAAACTAATGCAACTTAAATTACGTGTTTTATGGAAAAATGTTTTCTCCAGAATACCTAAGTGTGTAATCCAACAAGAATAAAATGTATTTCCCCAAAGCACCTCTTATCACCCCTCTTCAGCCCTTCCATTCCCAACCAACAGGATAACACAACTTGAACTTTGCCTTAATTTTCCAAAGCCCATAATTACACTCTGGTAAGTTATTTATTTAATGCTCCTTGACAAAGCCATACTTAGTCAAGAGGAAGACACTTCCAAGCACGCAAAAAGCAATTTCCTTTCACCTACCAGTGGAATAGCATCCCCTAGAAATAACTAAGGTCCCAGATACAAAGCCAAGCAAAAGAGGGTCCTTCTTTTCTCGTGGCTAGTCCCTTCACCTTGACTCAATGCTGTAGGACATGGCTTATTTATTTTTCTAGGTTTCCTGCCTATTAGGACTCCCTCATTAGTGAGAGAAACCTACTGAGCAATGAAACAACTACAAAAATGTTTTCCAATGTTTACTGGAAAAACTGGCCAAGAAATCATGGGCAGGAACTGCAGGGTGGCCCTCTGCACCAGCTCTGCCCTTCCCAGCAGGGCACCTGGGTAAGCTTCTTTTTTATTCTGCTAATGAAACCCAGGTCAACTGTATCTTTTTGCAAGTCTGTCTGACACTGGACACCTAAGCAAAAAGGCCCAAGCACACCAGCATTTTTAAATTCATTAATGAGAGCAGCACAAGTGTGATCAGAACTTACACAAAGGTCCATCCTTTGACTCACAGAACACCACCATACTCAGTTATTTGCAGCAAAGTCATGAATAGTAGTTTTAAAAGGGAGTGTCTGCATCTCCTGTGATAAATGCTACTGGACAGCCTCATGATACCTTCCAAGAAAGAACTGTACTTATACATTTAAGAAATAAACAGGTCTGACTAACTAACCAGAAAACTGAAAATGTGTAATCTTCAAGGAAATGCTGGTGCTGAAAATCCCAAGTCCTACGTTTCTGTTTCTGCTACAGCTTTCTTCACCAGCTATTATTTTTTAAATGTCTGCAAGACCCCCAGACAAAAGATAATTTTAAACTTAAAATTTATGTGTAGCACATGTAACAAAGAGATGACTCATGCACTAAAAAGGCTAAGCTCTTCCTGAAAATTATGTCCTTGTGATTAATCATGAATATTTCACTTTATCTGCCATGAAAAAGAGAGACAACAACACTGCCTCCTACTATGGATTTTGAGGCTAGGACGCACAGTTCATAAATATTTGGCAACTGCTTGATTTCTAAGGTGCAGAAAACTGGAGAAGCATAAAGTCTTATTGTAGACTTTCCCTCCAGAGCAAAATAAGCATTGCAAAGAAATTATGTAGCACATGTAGCTGTTGCAAAATAAGCAATTGTAGAATTTTGGATATTTTTTTCCACATGAGTATTGAATAATACAGTGACCTCAGGGTATTTTGGTAACTAAGACCACATTCCTTCACAAGTCATCACAGCAGTTTTTTAATTAATAATTATATTACAGTATTCATTAAGTTACAGTAACACTGGAAATATCTCTCTTTGTACACCCTCACAGTTAGATCATCAGTTTGACAGTGAAATACCTCAGTTCTAAAACCAGCTCAGAAATACATGTATGTCAGTAGACATTAAAATTACTTGGTCCTTAACCAGGTCTCTCTGGCTTAACAACAGCCAAAATTTTACAGCAGATGTGTCTGCTATTAGAGATTTCTCTTTGCCAAAATGTTCTTCTGGCTGAGATCAACCCCTTGGGTGTTGTGCTGGAAAGCTTGCCAAAATTAGGGGGCTTGTATTGCGTTTGGAACTTTCTGTCTATTCCTCTGTTTTAATTTTTAGTTTGATCGTCTCTTCTGAAAAAGGTCATGGAAATAACAATGCAGTTAAAAAAATTGCAACACACAATATTCATATGACATATTTATGTAACAATCATATCTTGTCAGAATGTCAATATTTCCAATGCTTTAAATGTAATTCTGTAGAAGAAGAAAACAGGTAGCAAACTTGTTCTCAGGTACATGAAGCTGTTATATGTCCAATCACTAAATGTAACAATATGGAAAGCAACTGCTATAATAACATGCACAGTATCTTTTTCTTTACTTTTCTTTTTTTCCTTTGAATTGGCTTCTAATGCAAGACCTCTTAAATTCTGTACTATTTTTCTTTGTAAAATATTTCCATATTAATATCCTCCACATGGTAGCAAAGGGGTTGTAAGCCTGTGCAAAAGAAAGAAAAAGTGACTGATTGTATATTATCCAGCCAATCCAAAGCTTACAGAGGTCAGTTCAATTCTTTGTTTTGGCTTCTGTTGATTTTGGGATCAGAATCTACAGCAGTGCTTGGGAAACCCTAAAAGTTTATTTTAAATAGGAAATGATGAACTGCAAGCCAAACAATTTATTTGAAATAGAGAGAGAGAGAAAGAAGAGCAAGTCAGAGATTATTCTTCTTTCCATGCTGTGGACTGTGGGGAAACAGCTCTATTCTTAGTTTTGCTTTAAAAATAACTTCATTGCCCATCTTAAAAAAAAAATTATTATGATAATGATAATAATAATAATAAAATAATTTTTATTATTGTTGTTATTCACAAGAAGCAATGCTAAGAATATGAAGGCATCTGATATCTTATGAGGCAATAAATATTTGAAGTTTTAAACACATGATAGTGTGGTTTCATAATTTAGAACTTCTGCCTTTCTGGTAATTCTCATGAAAATAGGAATTTTAGCCACCCAAAAGCCCTTTGGATCACACATGTATTTTGAATTCTGAATTTCCATTGCATACTTAATTTATCCCAGCATTCCTTATTGAAAATATTAAAAGCAACAATTTAACTAGATCCCACTATCTCTTCAGCTCCTCTCAGAAATTCTGTTCCTGCTTTGCTTTATCTGGCTGTATTTTCTAAGACCTGTTTCCCATTAAGTGGAGAGCTCCTGCCTTTGGAACAGCTACTGGAGGGCTTAAAAGTTCATTCCAGTGAAGAATGATTCAAAAGCGGATTCCAGTGTCTTAATGGACTCCTTCTTCCTCTTAAGAAACAGTGGAGCATAGATTTTCTCATCCCACATCAGATGAGACACCACATCTTGTCTGTGACAACGGCCAGTTCTGGGTGCCTCTGACAGAAACACGAGGGGCAGTTGGAGACACAGAACCATTGAGAGTTTCCCTGGGCTGCCACCACCAAGGAACAGACTTTCATATTAATGCTTGAAGGGTTTATGCTCTTAACATGATGGCCCACAGATCCACTGGTTGCACACTTTTAAAATACTTTTAATCCAGTTGTTCTCAAATTCATTAGAACTCCCTAACCACTGTAATACAAGAGGAATCTTAGTTACCTCTTCCAGAAGGTTAAGTGTGTGTTTCTTCAGTCTCACCTTATGTATCTCTGTTAACAGGAAACAGGTATAATCTCTCTGATATTTCCTTTGTCTAAAAAAACCACCTCAGATTTTTACAGCAATGTCATATGCCTTTGTATAATTTCATCTCTGCATGTATTACCACAAAATGTCTTTACAAAAGCCGAGAGTATTTCAGCTAGAGGAATTTTATTTATTTATCCAGTGGCAATGTAATCTCTTCCATTCCATAAACTGATTCAATTTCTTACAAGGTTTGTCTGGCATGAGGTGAATGGTTTTGTGAATCAGTTCATTTCCAATATTGAACTTTCCAAGGTTTTCAGGCATCAGAAGTTTTGATTGATTTTGAATGGTGTCTGTCACCACTTCATTATTCCATGAGCTTTGCCAGCTCTGAAAACCAATCAAACAAAATGCAAAATAAACCATACCTTTCATAAGTCATTTCATTGCTAATTATTGTGTAGCACTTTTCTGCTCAAGAAAACAATGTCTAAACTATATCACATTTTCTTCACATTAATTTTTTTTTTCCAAAGACATGGTCTTTGGCAAAATGAAGGCTATGATCCCTGCATGTGATTTAAAGGATAAACACAAAGGGGGAAAAAAAAATCTTCTGTTCAATAAAATAATTCTGCCAGAGGAAAACCATAGCTAATGTCAGATTAGTGTGAAAGCTTACTTGGGCTACTTGTGCCTTGTCTTTCCTTGAGGCTGCCTTTCACAGCAGGATGCTGGTCTCTCACCAGCAGCCTACCTCCCACTTTAACTCCTCATTTTTGGACAGTGTTTCCTCTCCCTATCTGTAGTAACTTATTCACAATCACAGCAATGCAAAAATTATGTGGAGTACAGATCTTTAATTTCCTGAGCAACTGCAATAAAAGCCTAAAGTGCAAGCTCAGTGCAGAACATCTCTTGTGGCAGACACTTCCAGCAGCTCTCCTCCATGCAGCATGGAAATTACCCAGGTATCTCCCTATCTATTGCCAAAGAATATACCTGAATTTTTTTTTTCAAACATTAATATTAATCAGTGTTACAGCCTACACTATATATTCTAATAAAGGAGAAAACCTCATCACTGCCAATAAGTCTATGCCAAAATTATTTACTGAGAACCCTTCCTACATCAAAAGTTGTTGCAGGAAAATTCGTCTCCTTAGAGGTTCCAAGGTGAAAGCACAGACAGCATCAAGGACATAGTTTGTAACAACATCAGCTGTGGTTACTAATACCACCATGCCACAAACTGTAACCTGTTCTACACTCAGTACAGGCTTCGAAAAAACACCACTCTCTCAAGGGGACAATTGACACTGTGATGTTTAACAGCATGCAGTTGGATATCTAATGCATATTATGGCTCCCAGCTGTCCATTAATAATGTATATATTTTTCTTCATTCATTATTTATTGAGCATGTGTATCTATGAATCCAGAAAGGATAAACATATCTTGCTCAAATCCAAAGTTTAAGGTAAGGTTCCTCAGGGTATTAGAGCCATCACAATCAAGTGTTGGTACTTGAAATCTTGAAAAAAGTATTCAATAACTATTAAAACTGCATCCAGTATGCATCAGTGGATTCAAAGACCTAACCTTACTCTCATTCAGAGGAAAATTGACCTCTATGTTTCATAGGCTTATATTTTAGTATAATCTCTATTTAAAAGCAGGATGGAAAAGCAAAGTTTTGTTATGATCTGAATTGTAACATACATTCTAATTTGTTCAAATTAAATTTTAATTTTAAAAAATAAAAGAACAATTTTTTTTTTGCAGGTATATTTTTGCTGTGTTCTAAAATAGCAGCTCACTCCATTTTCCACACCTGAACTCTTATCATGGCCACTTTGGAGACTGTACTCAAAATGCACATAAACATAAATCTTAAACATGTATTCAGTTATGCACTGGCCAACTTGGTTTCCACACGAATTGCAGTGGTTTTTGAAAAGCAATGCCAGAGCAAAATTAAAATAACAGAAACTGGGATTATTTTAGCAGTACTGCCTTTACAATCAAAATTTTTACAATCTCAATAGTAGAGATTAACATAGTACAAAGCAATGCTCTTGGCCGTATAATAGAAGAGTCATATCATGGATCATAATCTTTCTTTAGAAGAAAATCCTGCCTCTCAGAAACCAAATATGTAACTTCATATTTGAATTTTCTGATTAGTCCTGGTTCTCATCACCCCCAAGTTCATATAATATCTGGTCTTTGTTTTCTAAGAAATATATAAATGTTTCAAATTTTGTGGCTCTTCAGAGCAAAAGTGAAATGAAATGAGTTCCATTTTTATCCAAAAGTTCTCATGTTGAGAACAATACCGTGAAATTGTTGTCCAGAATTTTTAATAAGGGTTAATAGCTGTATGAAAATTAAGTCATATCTCAAAACTGAACCATAGGTTTCATGCAGATTTCATGGCTAATGTAGCAAAGCCCCTTTTTAAAGGCTTGCATCTACCTTTATGCAGCAGATTGGATCATAGCAAAGGTTTTGTGCAGCTCTAATATTCACTGTTATTTTGTCTTCCAAAACTGAATTCCACAGCTGTCAAGAAAATACTGTGTGTTCAGCAAAGGTCTGATTTTGGGAGGTCATGGACACGGTGAAACACAAAATCCAGGTCCACACAGCACTGCACGGTGCTGGTTATGCGTTTTAGCCCAGCTTTGAACTCTCATTCCAAGTCATGTCCATCAAAATTCATTGTATTGGGACCATGCTGGGATAAACACATTTGTTATGTAATTTGAGACTGCTGAGTCCCAAACTATGAATGCAGGACTCAGGCAGCTGCCTCTCATCCCAAATCCTTGCCCCAGTGCCTCCATCTCCCTTTTTGTGGTGTGATGCCTCCACTTCTTCCCTCTTCCTCATGACCTTCCCATTTGTCTGCCAAAACCCACCACAGCCACAGCCACAGCAGCCCACGTGCTCAACAGCTGTGTCCTCGTGCATTTGGCACAATCTGACAAATATTAATCTCATGGTTTAGGATTTAAATGTCTTAATGCGTCCCCACTTTGCCAGTGTATGTGCAAAACTGAATGTCTTCAGCAGTTAAAGAATGCAGCATGTTGCATTCCTAATGTATGTGCTGCTATTTTCAGCAAGAGGATTATTTGCTATTCAGTTTAATAGTAAACATTAATACTTTTCAAAGGCAACAGGAACATTGGAATTCTGCTGTGGTTTTCCTATGGTTTTGGCTGGCTCTCTGCAATGCAGAGGGTGGCAGAAAACTCTAGTGTGCCAGTGGCATTGTAACAGTTTCCTCTGCAGCAATGAACTTCTACATGATGTTCCGATGTGGAAGCAGTGACATTTTGAAACCAAAACACTATTCTGAAATCAAAATTTGCTGTGTAGGTCTAACTTAGAAGTTGGGAAATTTACTGTTTTCCTAACTGCGTTCCTAGTTTCACAAAACATTCTTTGTTAAATGGACATAGGTGTCAAAAGAGAAACAATGTGCAACTTTATGTAAAATATTTTGATGTTAACATGACATCAACACCTATAATGACAAGAGTCACAGCTGAAAGTGTGAATGCTATCTAATGAAAATGTAGACCAAATTAAAAATTGTATCTTTGAATATAACCAGAGTGATATTTAAGTAATACAGACTCTTGAATTTTTCAGTCCTCTCCTGACATGTTTTTATTTTCCTTTCTATTATTTTGATTTAAATACTATAAAAATAACAGCTTTTTTCTGCTTTTACAGAGAAATTGCCATGTTTGGAAAGTCGTGACTATGGAGAACAGAAAAGTAACAGACATACAGCAAGACAAGCAATTCAAACTCACAGAAGGAAAGAAAATGAAGGCATAAATATCCCTATAAATCTAACGTTCATCACATAATGCAAAGAGATGACAGGAAGTAGAACAGCCATAGTACCAAAAAAATTTAAAAAGGCAGCAACTGTGAGGGCTAGAGAAGATGAAATGAAGAACTCAACAACACAAAAATAACATGTAAGCAACCAGCACAATGAAATCTGTACACCAAACAAACAATTATCTACTTGTACTGTACATTGCACAAAAAAATAGCTACTGCAAAACTCAGTAAAGGATATGTAACAAACCACATAGAAAATGTAACAATTTACAGAGGAAAATATTCTGTCTAGATGTTACTGTCCTATCAATCTAAGTATTGAAAAATAGATACCCAGGAGCAGATTGCATAAATATCTGAAGATTAATCATATAGACACAATGGTACAGAGGAAAATTTCCACAAGTTTTAAGAACAAGGTAGTTCTGGTAACACAAAAAAGGCATGAGGCTGAATAATTCTCCAAAATTAAAGCAAAATAAAACTAAAAATAAACAAACAAACATAATCAAAACAAAACAAATCCAAAAATACTCCCAAAAACCAAAAAGAGAAAAATTAAGTTGGGTTATCTCCAGCCTGGGTTAGCAACTGACTATGTTTTTTCAGAAGTATAATCTTGGACTTACATATCTGAAGTCTATATAAAGTCAGAATCCAATATTTTATTTTTTCACTGAATCAAGCTGTTTCATTCAATTCTCAACAGCTGCCAGAAGTTTCTGTATATGACACATTCTGCCTTGGGTTTTTGTTTAGCTTTGTTTTACAGATCTGTAAGTGTTTTCAATAATTTCCTCCTGTGACTTAAGTCTGCTGCCCAGATATACCTGAAATGAGTGAACTCAAAATAGTAGGATGTTTTAGTGAATAACATAAATCAAAAATTTTGCATGTAAGGAGCTCTTTATATAACACAAGGTGTTCCCCATCCTGTTAGTATGTTCCTATTTCTAAATTTTTCAACAGCATGAATTAAGTGTTGTGGACTCTGAGAGCTTTGAAGTTTGGGGCATCCAGAAACTCTGAGCCTCAGATGGCTCAGTAAAGGATCCAGGCTGTGAAATGCACTGGAAAGTGCCCAAATGAAGCATGTGCTCTTTAGCCTATCTCAAAGGGACAGGGAATATCAGAAATATCTACGCATCACACAGTGGGGATCTCAGGGGCTACTGGATGGGGATGGGCTGTGAGCAGGAGTAGTGACGACTCCAGCCCCTTACATGAGTCCCAGCTCCCTTGCAGAAGTATTTTCCACCACCAGGGTCTAGGAGTAATGCACAAAAAATTCCCATCTCTTCCTTTTTGGATGCCCACTAGTGACTTCATCTACATGGATGATTCACTGTGACTTTCTTAAGAACTCGATGGAAAAAGAAGTTAGGTCAGATTTAGAAGTGTATGGAAATAAGCATTTTGAACAAACTGGTAAATGGAACGTGCTAACAGCTCTCCTGAGTAGTGTGACAATGACCTACTCCTCACACCTCCTGGGAAATGTGTGAGAGGCTTGGAATCATA
Source organism: Alethe castanea (assembly GCA_024734035.1). Lineage (NCBI taxonomy): Eukaryota > Metazoa > Chordata > Aves > Passeriformes > Muscicapidae > Alethe > Alethe castanea. The sequence goes on along the minus strand of JANRGV010000051.1, from coordinate 90,058,178 downwards.
GAATCTTAAGATCATTAAGGTTGGAAAGACCTTTAAGGTCTGATTGTTAACTCAGCACTGCCAAGTCCACTACTAAACTGTGTCTTTCAAATACCTCCAGGGATGGTGACTCAACCACTTCCCTGCACAGCCTGTTCCAGTGCTTGACAACAGATGCAGTTTCCATGAAGAAATTTTTCCTAATATCTAATCTAAATCTCCTCTGCTGCAACATAAGGCCATTTCCTCTCAACCTATCGCTTGTTACTTGGAAGAAGAGACCAACCCTCACCTAACCACAACCTCCTTTCAGAACCCTTCTTTTCTCCAGGCTAAACCACACAAGCTCCCTTAGTCACTCCCCATGAGAATTGTGCTCCAGACCCTTCCCCAGCTCCACTGCCCTTCTCTGGACATGCTCCAGCTCCCTCAATGTCTTTCTTGTAGTGAGGGGCCACAACCAAATACAGAACATGAGGGGCAGCCTCACAAGTGCCAAGTACAGAGGGACAATCCCTGCCCTGGTCCTGCTGGCCACACTATTGCTGAGACAGGCCAGGGTGCCCTTGGCCTTCTTGGCCACCTGGAAACACTCCTGGCTCATGTTCAGCTGCTGTTGGCAGCATCCACTCCCATACAACACTCCTTGTGTTACCTCAGCACTTCTGTCCTTACAGCCTCTCTATTAATCAGAGTAAATGATTTGTAGATTCTAAATATGCTTTGTACATCTGCTCTTTACAGAATGCATGCAGACTGCAGACAGAGACAGTGCTGCAGAGGAAACACAGATTTAGCTGCAGGTAAGCCACATAGACCTGTTTGATTAGAGCCCTGGAAATCACACAAGCTGCAGACTGAAATGGGAAGAGTGGTTGTAAGGCAAGGAGAAAAATTTGTGTGTGTATGTCTGAAGAATTTAGGGGTGAGCAGTTGGAATCAAGCTAAAACAGATTTTTAATCCATGGAAAGAGGGCTTTCTGAACCTTGCCACCATCAGGTAATAGGAAGGTTTTGAACTGGGAAAGTAGGTGTAGTGTCAGCAAAGAAAGACAAGTCAAAGGACAGCTGTTCTTATTAAAGAGCTGCAGACTGTGGGAGTGAAGTACTTGACATGAGAAAATGATAGGGAAGGCGGAGAAAATGTGTAAATTCAAGGCTGGAAAGATGCATTGGGATGGAACAGGAAAGGGGCACAATGGAGTTTGATAGGAACAGAGCCAAAAGGTGGTAAATGAGATTATAAAAAATGTTTCTCTTCTAGCTGAAGTTTGTTGCCTTTTATTGAAAAGAATGATGAGCTTTGAAAATCAAGAGGTTTTCTGCTTTTAGACTGAGAGTTACAACACCCCAGAGCATCTTTAATTATCAATGCTGTATCTGTGCCTCCTCAGCTGCTTCATTACCTTCTTGACTGTGTGTACAGCAGTGGCTCACAAAAAGGTCCACAAACCCATTAGGCTTGAAATGAGAGGGAAAGTGGAGTTCTTGAATAACTTTCCACTTGGGGAACTGAAAATAAGCACCCTAGTGAGTTTTTAGAGGTACTTGATACCTTTTTTTTTTTTTTTAAATTTTGTGAACACCAGCTTACAGCCTTTTCATATGAATGGACTCAGTGAGTGTTTTCCTGGACTCAAAAGTACTTTTGCACTCAGATGCCATTGACTCATGAGGGCACCATGCATCAAGCTGAAATGCTGCCAGACCCACAGAAGCATTAATGGTCATGAGAAACTAGAAATACATATCATCTGACTGTATGGATTCTATCAAAACAGAATAAAAAATCATCGTTAAAATAATTTTCCCCTTTTGTAGGACATTAATGACATTTTTCATGATAAAAATGGGTATTTCTACACGTGCTTATGTTGCCTTCCTATTCAGAAGACAAACAAAAAAGTATCCTCCCACCTCACCTAGTTCTCCTCATTTCTGGATAAGGGGTATTTTTCATTTCAGGTAAAAGAAGTGTGGATGAGGATGTTATGCTGAACACAGCAGTAAGCAAGCAAATGTAAACATTACTCTGGATTTTGCCAACAGTAACGTGCACCACCACTTGACTGATTGATGTCACTCTCATGTAGGTGAGCTTCATAAAGGCTCCTTTGTGGTTCACAGGTATGATTTTGTATCAGTATCACTAAAACAAATCAAATTCCAAGGCAAGGATTTGATAACCATCACAAAATCTAAATTAACCATATCTTAGGTAGAAATGTATCACTGAAGCAGATTGTTTAAGTTATTTAAGTTTGGCTTCAGCAAAACTTGTGCCCTTGCAAGACAAGCAGCCTAGGATATCTTGTAAGGTATAATGTGTGTTCAACCCTTGCAAATATGCATTAATGGCAGTGATAATTTTAAAGTTCCAGGGTACTCTTGGTTAATAGAACTGTCTCTATACAGACTTTTCACACAGAAGGATTATCACAGAACTATAGAATCACAGAATGGTCTGGGTTGGAAGTGACTTTAAAGCCTAATTCCAACCTCCCTACCCTTGGCAGGGACATCTCCGACCAAACCAGGTTGTTTAAAGACCCATCCAATCTGTCTTTGAACACTTCCAGGGGTGAGGCATCTAAAGCTTCATTGAGTAGCATCTTCCAGTGTCTCACCACCCTCTCAGTTAAGAATTTCTTCCTAATTTCTTATATAAATCAACTTACTTTTAGTTCTTTAGAAATACCTTAGATATGATTCTGCAGAAGATGAGAACATTTCAGTTCCTAGACTGTAACCTGGCCAAAAGCAATAACACAAAACTTAAATATCTCCAATGATTTAAGGGAATTTTTTCTGGCATGTAGTTGAAATGTTTTTTAAACACTTGTGCCTTAGCATATATAGGTAAACATACATTTAAGTCATGCTACTCAATTTGCCAATTCCTTTACCATGTGATAAACCATGCCAAACAGAGATCCAAATGTCTTCATTTTTCAAAATTCCCATCAAAACAAATAGGAAATATTAGTCTTTTAGGTAAGAAAGAATGTCAGCATGAATTGTCAATGATTAAATCCAAATACTGGCATTCTGTTGTGTTAGCAGAGCCAAATAAGTGAGCCTAAGAAATAAAAAAGTATGTGAAACAGTCTTTTCCAATATTTTTCTCCTTTTGCACTTCAGTTCTTTCAAATTTATATTAACTTATCCTTTCAAAACCATTCCTGACCACTGCATAGGCATTTTTTCTCTAGATAAAATTAATTAATTCTGAGTGGCATTTCAACAGCTCTTGAGCAGATGTTTTTAGTTTTAAATGGACCCTGCAGACTCAAAACTAATTTGCTGAATTTTTTCACCATAGAAAGGAAGTTAATGAGTGTCTACTGCCACATTCCTTTCACCTTCAGTCAACTTACTGTTTTACAGTGTTTTTAGCACCCATGTAACAGCAGTCTCGTATTTTAAAAACCTCAAAATCTAGTAACAATTCACTTTGATTTATTGTATGAAAATTTTTGCATGTAGGGTTTTTCCTTAGAATATGCTAAATCTTGTATGATATCATTTTATCTGAATGACTGACCAAAAATTTTGGTATAAAATTTATTTAATTTTCTTTTGTTTTAAAATAACTGAAAGAGAGCTCTATCATGATAAGCCACTGCAAGTCATATTATTTACTGCATCAGTAATTAGACCAAATGATAAAATAATTGAGTCTACAAACAACTACACTCCCTGTCAGAACTGTTGGCAGCTTTAAAAGTACTTATTTTCCCAACAGAAGGTGCATCTACCAGAGTTGTAGAAGCATTCTTGTGGGTTTTTTAAACAAGTTCACCAAGGAATATTTCCATGAGATTAATAACTTCTGAAGCTCATGCC
>JANRGV010000051.1:90021023-90054253 GCA_024734035.1 Alethe castanea | reverse complement strand
ACTATTTAAAGTACTCTGGAAAAAGATCAGACCTTATAATACATTTGGACCAGCAATTAGTATTTTATTTAATTCATACAGAGTTCATACCTCTGATGAATTATAGCATACACCTGCTTTTTTGTATAATTGTAGTATCACTGGATTTCCCTTCACTGAAAAGGAATACTGATTTCCAAACCTCAAGGATTTGATTTTGATCCAGAATGAGAATCTGTCTTGCGTTCAAAAAATTCACTAAAGGGAAAAAAACAAACAAACAAGCCAAATGAAACAAAACCAAACAAAAAAACTATGCAGAAAAAAACCTCACTACCCTACAAATTTTCACCTGACTTTTAGCTACAGGTAAAATTATTTAATTTGGCTCTTCTTTGGCCGAAGGGTGAAGACTGCTGCCCTCTCATGCATCATTGACATGTGTGATAGAGATGATAATCCATCACAATTCTAGTGAATAAACAGCATAGTGCTCTTTGTGCTGTGCCTTATAGATGTACCTACAGCAGATAATAAAATTCAGATATCTTTTTACAGCATTAAGCTACTGGAAAAAAACAATTTGCTAGGAATGGCCACCCACAGTATGAGGCCATTGAGACACAGGCTTCTGTCAAAATTAGTATAACACTTTGGCCAGAGTATCAGGGACTGAGAGGAAGGTCTAAGGAAATGAGCACTACTTTTCCCAGTATAGGTCATTGTTGAAGAGCAGAAAAGCAGCAATATATGGTTTATTTAATACTAATGTGAAACATGCAGTAGATAACACAAATTCTGCTATTCTATTTAGCAGTGTGTGGTGCTTGCTCCCTTCTTCCCTGCATGGGCAGAAAACTAATTGACAGTATCAGCATTGAAGAATTACCTAATCTGTAGCAAATAAGGCTGTCAATCTGATTTTGAAAAACAAATAAAAGCAGAAACAAATACAACAACAGGAGCATGGAAGAAAAGTCTTAAAAATACATGCTATAAATAAAAACCATAAATGACAGCAAAATGTTTTCAGAGAACAAGGATTCTTGAAAAATGCTTGAGCAAATGTATGGGCATGCAGGTTACATAAGTATCTACCCTCCATCTATGTTCTTCTTCAGGCTCAGAGATTTTTATAAGGATATTTCTCTAGTTTCCACAAATTTTTTTTTTAAAAAATGAGACTCCATAGTTCAAGTCTATATTCTGATAAATTTATTCCAGTTGGATCCTGTCCTCTCTTCAGTAATTAACTTTCAGTAACTTCAGTGAGACTGTTCATAAGGTAAAGGTGACTAGATCTGGACCTCTAAAAACAGAGCCAAACTCCCACATGGGTTGGGCAGGCCTTGTTCTATGAGAACATCAGTGTCTTTTAAGGCACTATCAAGCACAAGTTGCAGCTCTTCATCAGGTTGCACAGGTTTTCAGGCAGGAATAACTCTAAATGTTTATATATTCTTAAGGAAAGATCTGCTCTGATTTTTCATCCAGGCTGGCCAAATCTCAGCAGCACTTCTGCGAGCTCCAGATGCTGTTATGCCTAAATTTCCAGTGCACTGGGTTCCCGTAACTAGAACCAGCTCAGACATGAGTAACACACTCCCCAACAGCTTTCTAGTCCATAAGCTTAAAGAAACAACTGCCTCACCTAGCAGCACTGCATACTTTGGTCCAAATAGCACTTTTTACAAAAATACACAAAAGGGCATGGTAATTTTGGCAAGCTTTTTGAGACTTATTGCTCTTGTCAGTTGCAGACAGTGGGAGTTTTCAAAGCAAAAATTCAGCAACTCAAGGGATGAATGGTAAAACTCCTAATGATGATATGCAGGCGTCCACCATTTAAGAAAGGAATCTTTTTTTTGTCTCAAAGTTGGAATTAAAACTGATTTAATTACATTTATACACTGGGAAATATCTTCGTACTTCATTTAATTTCAGAAGAAAGGACCAAAACAGCAAAAATAATGTGATCACTGAGGAACAAAAATGAGTGGACCAGATCCTTTATCCTGATATATTTTATAGTATGCAGCTGTGTGAAGACAATCTGAGCTGTTCTCTGGTACCAAAAATAAAAAAGGAAAAAAAAAAGCACTTAACAGGAAAACCTCATAGGAATGAGGGGAACCACACCTGTACCTGTACTGAATTCCAGCATCATTACCATTGCATAAAGATGTTAAGCCATCTGACTATGGAAAACAAGAGAGCAGCATATGGCTGAACAGAACAGCAAGACCTTGCCAGAAATGCACAGGTTTGAAGATTGCACTGTATTCCTGGAGCCGTAAGTACAATTGTAACAGCCATGTCAATACCAGCACCTACAGCACCACAGTCCTGCATTACTTTGCAGTTTTAGTTAGGCATGGATGCTCAGGTGTGTTCATGGAGATTCAGGGTTGTTTATGTGCTCATCATTTCCTATGGGTATTTAAAGATGGGTTTTGTCCCACATGGGGTTTTCTAAAACATTTGAATAGCTTCGTACCTTGATTTTAAATCAGAATTTTTTAGTAAACTGCTGAAAATCTGTGACTATTTGCCTTTGGTTAGTTGATAAATATTCCTGAAAAATCGGCTTCTGCATGTTTATCTAAAGATACATGTTTTGTTATTTTTAAGTGACAAGAGCTCCAATATGCTACATAGGTATGGTATAAAGGAAAAAAACAAAAACAGAACAAAATAAAACAAAACAAAACAAAACAACAACAATAAAAAAAAAACAAAACAAAAAAAAACCCACAAAAAACACCACAAAAAACCCCCACTAAAACCACAAACTAGAAGTGATCAAGAATTCTCCAGAAAACATTTGTGGCCTTGCATTTCTTCAGGGATTTCTCCCAAAAGTCCCCCAGGTTTGTTAAGCCGCCTTTTCCTGGCTCTGTGAAACTCCTCAGGCTGTCTCTGATCCCACGGGGCTGCTCCACACAGTGCCCTGGCTGTTGAACACTTCTTCAGAAATAAAACATATTGAAAGTCATTTGGGTGGTTACCCAATCTGCAGAAAAAATACTAATAAAAGGTGCATTTTGTAGTCCCACACTTTCTATAGCCAAAATTGCCTGATCTATCTCTTACTTAATTTTACCTGCATCTTTGACCATGACATTTTCTTGGAAGCAGTCTAGTTAAAATTTTTTTGTCTGTTTTTTTTGCCATTAATAAACACTCAAGACTTCCATACCTTTCATTCTTCAGTGCCAATCATGAGAAAGACAAAATCCCTTGAATTTGAATTCTGGGGAACTATGAAGTCAGATAAAGGTCTGTGCACAGGATAGGCATGTTTTAGCTCTGGTAAAAAGCTATGTTTAAGTGACAGACCATTTTTGTGATTTATGTGCTCATATATGCAAAGAGTCAAGTGCAGTATTGTGGATCTTTACCTAATTGCTTTTCCAACTTGATTTACTATGGGTCTTAAATTAGCCCAAAAACTGCCTCATCTTTTTAATAAAGAAGTTACAGAGTTTTTTTCCAGGCAAATCTGCTCTGGAAATCTGCACCTTTCTTCTTTATTTGTTTTACAGTCACTCAGAGAATGAAAATGTATATAAACAATGCATCCATGAAATTCCATGCATTGGTGTCATAACTCCAGGGGCTTTGAATCTTCATACTTCAACAGTTGACTCAGACATCTGACTTGATGGAGCACAGATGTCTATGATATCATTACTTTTTTTGGAAGACAGGGCATTTTATTGCATATTATTCATTAACATTGAATATGTTTCTGTTTAATATGTGTTCCTGAGATCTAATTCCCAGTGTCATCTAGGATACTTTGTGCAGATAAAGAACAAGTTAATTCAGCTCTGCTGGAATTGAAGACTCAGTCCCAAAGCCAACAAGTGGAATTAATCTAACTAGATAGCTTGTTGTGGATGCTAATCGCCTACATGAATTCCAAATTAGATCAAACAAATTCATAGAAGAAGCCAATCAGGGATATTAACTATATAGCTCTGGAAATCTGATGGTGGTGAGAAAGTATGCTGCTATTTATTCCCTGCTCATACACTTTTCCCTATACAGATGTTATTATCACTTACATAATAACAGGAAAAAATTAGATCATCTTTCAGTCTGATTCATTATGGCTCTTTATATGGACTTATCTATATTTTGGAGAAAGAAATAAAAATGCATAGAAAATGGTTTACTTATACCAGTAAATGATTAGACCTTCTAATACAATGAAAGCCACACAAGGAATACTAAAATAACACTAAAAAATACTAAAATGGCAAAAGTCCTTTTGATTTCAGTGAAGACTCAAGTCAGTAATGAACAATACTACTACTGGAAAAAAAATTCCAAAGTGTCACTATCAGAGATATAACACAAGCCTAAAACTGCAAACAATTTGCAAATTCCAAAGAAGTTATATTCCTTGCATTGGGTAAGCCTTTTTGTTCTTTACTCTGGTTTTGGTATATGAAAATATTCCACTGACTGCATGCTGAGCTGTCATACACAGCATTTGATTTGTTAAAATTCCACTCTGTCCTGTGCCCAAGGTGTTTCGAGGGTTGCTTGCTCACTGCTGTGGAAATTCCAATGTCACCACTAAAATCAGAGCTCACTCTCTCTTGTTTAAAGTTCTGTCACAGTTCCTCATATATCGCTTCTTCCTGAATTAATAACAAAAAGATCCAGAGTTTCCCATTAAAGTAAATAGGGAAGCATTCTTGACTTCTTCTCCCTCTCCCACTATTACCTGAACAGATGTGGACTTTATTTTGGGGCAGCCATATTTCTTACCACATCCTGTGACTGCAGTTTGTATTAAATTCCTTTCTTATCTCTCTAATGTCCATTCTAGGTTTATGCCACAGTCTCTTTACAGGAAGAAAGTGAGTGTTGATTAAAGCAGTGAAACCAATCATTTATAACCCCAGTAAAAGCCTATAAATACTCATGTGGTCATATGTTGTTTCAAAATACACCTTAACAAATATATTTAAATCAAAGTCCAGTTAAGGCTAATTTAAAAGATAAATGGTTAGGAATGAATATTAATGAAACCAACCATCATTTGATTTCTGCTCTGCAGAATACACAGTTTTCTAAAAGTAGTTAGTGTCTAGAAGTTTAATAATCCAGCTGCAATTTATTTATGTTAACCAATCTCTCAGGCTTTTAAATTCAAGAGACTTTGAAATCAGATCTTAAAACTCCTGGTAAATTGTCACAGCTCCTTAAAGTGATGCAATTACGTTTCTCAGAGTTCATAAAAATGTAACAGTTCATTTCTCCTTCTCCTGACTGCAGAAAAATCTGGAAATAAAAGATTTTAGTGCTTATAAGCTAGAAGGGGAGGGAAAAAAAGCCCAGAATATCATAAGATGATATTTAAAGGACTGCCATGATTTGGGAAGGTTGACTTGTATTCATGAATAGTTGGGACAAAGATAATCACAGATTTTTTGTGGTTTGTATCTATTAATATCACATGTAAAAAATGAAGGTGTGATTTTAGTGTACAGCAACATAACATGCCTTGTTCAGGTATGGATTTAAGGGTGTAAATATTTTAGCACAAATCAGGGAGCAGTATATGCAATTGTAGAGTCTGAAACCATATTGCCAGTACACACCCCAGATATGTGAGTTACTGCTCCTGCTCCCCACTGATTACATTGGCACAAAGAATGCTGGTGTGCACTGTCATCATATCTTTGTGTTGCTGTAGAGAATACCATCTCATGTATAGTAATTAAGTGATTCTACTCCTTGTCTAGCCTAGACAAGAGAGCCAAAAACTGCAGTTGTCCATCTTGGTGCGAGGTGGGGAGGAATCTTTATAAAAATTGAAAATAACATAGACATAAAAGTGAAATTTCATCCAAATTTTTAGAGTAAATGAGTTTTGAATTTTAATTCTAAGAAGAAAACTGTGCAAGGTTATTTACAAAATCATTCAACATGCTAAGGTAAATACAAGATACCACATTTATCTTCACAGAAGTTTAGGGAAGTTTTCATAGCATATATTTATATATAAGAATATCAAAACAAAACTTGGTTCTTTTATTTTAATGTCTTGGCACTACTCTATTCACAACCCCCAATGAGAAATAAATTACATTATTCCTTTTTTTTTTTTTTTTTTTTTTCCCTGCGATAAACCCAAACATATGGATACACTGTCAGGAAAAGAGATTAATTCTATGGTAGAGACATTAAGAAGATGCAAGTTACATCTATGCATTCACAGTGGGCTTCAACTAACATTGGCCTTTTTACCTCTCCTCCAAATCAAGAGCCAGGAATCACAGATCCCTTTTCTCTGAGGATTTGTATTTAACATACCATTTGCATTGACCAGAGAGGAGGCTGGGCACCTTACTTTCTTAGAGCTAAAGCTAAATGAGATTAAATATTCCTTCTTTCCAAATACCACATTCAAATATAATAATACTGTAAAAAATTAGCATTACAAAGATGTCCTCATCCATGCGTAGTAGATATTTTATTTCATAGCAGAAATCATAAATCTAGGTATAACTAATTTTTCCTTCCCATGTAATTTAATTGACTGTGGAAGTTCTACAGTTTAATATCTTCAGTGGTTTATAGCTCAAAGCAGAGTTTGTTTCTCAGTGATAAACACAGATGTTTCTCGTAAATAAGGTTATAGTAATTAAAATATAAGTATACAGATCAGATTTTTTTCTCTGAAGTTAAAAGTAACTGGCAATAATGGATTACATTAAAAAGTACTTCACTGCATTCTGAAGGGCTGCAGATCCCCCGTCCAGGACCTGCTGCCAGCTGCCCAGCCGCTGCTTGAGGTCTATTGCGTGGGGCCTGACTTCCCTGAAACTGCTCCCTGCAGCCTCTCCAGATCTCTTCTCAGCAAAATTGGGCTTGTGGCACTCCCTAACTCAGTGCTACCACTAAAATGAAAAGGACAAGCCTATCCCCCCCCACCACTACCTCTTCTGCTAAGTGGGACAAGAGAATAAGAAAAAATTACTGGAAACAGCCATGAGACAAGAAACAGTAACAGCAACAATGTTAAGAACAAAAGAGCACAAAAAGAGAGGGTGATTCAGATTCAAAAATTGCTCCCTGACTGGAATCCATGCACAGAGAGTTTTGAGACAATGAACAGCTGCAGCAGACCTCCCCATTAGGGATAGAAGTGGGCCAGGACAAGACTCTCATTTAACAACATGAAAAGGGTCCCAGCTTACTCTTTTTACAGACTAGCTATCCTGACCTCACCTAATCACAGACTTTGACTGCAGCAAACTCCCACCATAAACCTACTTGCAGACTCTGAAGGCAGGTTTTTTTCTTGCTGGAATATGACTGCATGTATTTTCCTTGCTGCCTCCAAGCACAAGTTTTCACGTAGCTCAACTCTGACTGCATGCACCCAAGACAGGGTCTAACTGCAGACCCAGACTCACAGCAGATTCTTCCAGTCCTTTTGAAGTGTTTCTTCAGTACCTTCTATTCCTTATTCCTCAGGGCTCCTTTACTTCCTACAGGTCCTCTTTTGCCAAGATTCCCTTGCCCAGGCAACCTACCCCTTTTATCACACTTATCTTTATTAGTCACTTAATTAGTCACTGCAAGCCATTAAGGGCAAGGCTACTCTTTGGTAATTAGTACAATTGTGATTTGTCAGAGGCAAGGTCACCTGCAATCCCTTCTTCTACACCAGCAGCAAACCACCTTTTGTTCCCAACTGCAAGCTATGTCCCATCTTTCCTGGAAGTGAGACGCCCTTGCTTCTGTCCTCCTCAGGACATGAATGATAGAGAATAACAACACAGCCATGCCCAGGTGGCTCCAGGCTCTGCTGCCTCACAGCTACTGCAAAAAAATTAACTTGGAAGAATTGCTCACCAATCCCACCAAGTTTGAATGCTACTGGTTCTGTTTGAGATCCAAAGGCTTGTGGAATAAAAATTTAACTGCTTTTTCAAAATACAAATTAGCCAAATGAAAGCCATAATTTCGCCCTGCAAAACTGCTTTGTTAGTATCCTCAGAAAGTCACTTCTGCAATGTGGCTACTCTTACTCATCCAGTCTCACATTTTTCGTAGGAGACAAATTCTGTCTATCATTTTCTCACCTAAGTACAACTTCTTGACTTAACAATAGCTAAAATACGACCTTTCCAGAGATTTGTTGTAAGGGACACCTCAGGTTTTATGATTCATCTACTCAGTCACTAATAACAATAATCAGAGAAAAGAAACCTTCAGGCTTCACAAGGTTTCCAAATCTTTTCACTTTCACTTTAGATCGTGCAAGAAACTCAGTATGTATAAATCTAAACACCTGCAATGAGTTCCTTGCATAATCCAATTTCAAATCCAATAAAGCCCTTTGCAGAGATTAAAAGTGTCCATTCTTATTACTCTTTCTTTGTGGGCTTTTGTAGAGCAATGTTCCTATACCTAAGCACTGCTAGTTGAGCAAGACAAGCAGATGAAATAAACACAAGAACTGAATGTCATTTGCAGAAAGAAGTGAGCCATAGCAAAGCATTCACTAAACTACCTTTCATTAAAAGAGTGTTTAAATGAGCAAGGCTTGAATCTAAGAAAAGGAAAACTACAGAAACTAATTGTGAACTGTAACCATTCCAAGTAATCGAAATAAAATATTTTTAGATTTTAATCAATGCACTTCCCATGATGATGCTAATTATCACTGACATTCTTCCTCTATCTCACTTCTCAAACACACTGAAACCACCTATGAGATCAAAACCTCACCCCAATGTGAAGATTTGGGCCACCCTTCTAAGCCATCTCTTTTGAGAATTTTTTGGGTTGTTTACTACAGATCTTGTGATCAATCAGTGTGTCATGGGCAGTTCTGGTACTGGAAAAGAAGACAGCCTCCTCTCTTCATATATATGCTCCCAAACATTTTATCATGTCATTTCTAATTCACAATCTTCTGCTAAAGGATTCATTCTAGTTTGTCTGACCTAGGTAAATTTAAATTGAGAGCTAACTTGTGTAACAGGACTGAACTTGGGAATGTGTATGTCATTACCTAGCATGCCCTTTCAGCTTGTGCCTGTAATCGTTTTCCAGTAGTGCTCATGCCAGAGAAAGCTGAAAAACATACTAGTAAAAATATGTGCAGAATTGAAAAAAAAAACAAACCTCAAATTAACAGATTAAACAGTACCAGGTAATTCAAATTAAAAAAAAAAAAAGATTCATTACACAGATACATAGAGTTACATCCAAAAATAACACTTTATGTGGCAGATACACACATAGGACTGAAAAGTGGCCAAGAGGAGCTGAGTCTAAAGGATTAATGCATCCCAGCTTGGCAGGTAGTGCATGTCAGTTCTGCAGGCCATTCAGAGTATCCTGTCTTGTGCTTGAGATGCCTTTCCACATACCCCCTTTTTATGGACAAAATGACCTCGTCCTACTTTCAGTCTTTTCCACTACCATAAATAGATAGATATTCATGCACTTCATTTTTCCATTTCATTTTAACAACAGGCAGGTCAGACCTTTCTGACCACTGGAACGGAGTATATTAACAACAACAACACACCAGTTCAGTCTGGCTCTGTCGTGCACCTCTTCCATGAAGTATTCAGAGTCGAGAGATGTTTGTGAACAGAATATCAATTATAGTTCTGGGTATTTCACTACTGACATGACAAGTCAAACCATTTTTTTCATATAAAATGATGACAGCCATCTAGAATAATAAGGAAATGAGCAGAAATCTCTTCAGATTAAATGAATATTTTTTAAATTACCAGTTCTACATCTGAAAGCAAGGCATGCAGAGACTTGCAGGCAATTTACAGTTTTTCCATCACAGAGATCAATGGGAAGGTTTTTAAACTATTTCGTTCTTTCTACAGAATTAGCTGGTAATGTAAGTCTAGCAGGAAAATTTCCAGTTTGTAACATTTATTCCCAATACTTTGCTTTAGACATTCTTATTTCATTTTTTTGAAAGTTACCAAAGGTTGCCCTGATGGGGGAAAAAATAGCTCTTTAATTAACATTTTAAATAGGTTGTTGATTTATTACAACACAATAGTCAAAATGCTGTTTCATTCCTTTTACAGGTTTCCAAACTCTGCAGTGATCATTAAACAAATCAGCAAAGACGAGGAAATTATTTTAATAATTTAATAAATAAAGCACGTCTTGCTGTATATTTTCCCATTTTATTGCAACAAATCATACCTTTTTTTACCTGCATGAATTATGATAATGACTATGATATTCTTATATTTAATATTTTAGAAAAACAAGCAAAATAAACTATGATACAAATAACAAAAACAAAAAAACAAACCCCAAAATAAAATGTGTATACCTGCCATACAATACCAGCATAGTCCCAATACACTTATTTCTAATTTCTGCTTCAGCTTTTTGTATCTGGGTCTTGTCTGCAAGAGGGGATTAGAATGTTTGAGAGATTCAAGTCAAATGTTAACATAAAACATTTTCATTCATGTCAGTGAAATACGGAGCCCTGGAGGAAGATATCAAAAGAGACTGAGGGCTAGACAATGCCATGGCTAACCTCTTGTAGTGCTGGTGGTGCTAGATTTGTGGTAGCTTGGACTGGGTAACTTCCAGTATTTATTTGTTCTAACTGTCTCTAATTGATTTCAGCAATATCTGCTGCTCTGGCTCAAATGTGTGTCAAAAGTACACTTACAAGGTCTAATGTCATACAACAGCTTACACTGATTTTCATGCAGATGCAACTTACAGTGACTTAGTGCATTTGTAGAACAATATTATTCCTCAAAATCCTGACTGACTGACACCAGGTTTCAAAAACAAGTTCTGTTGATTAGATTCAGATAAGAACAGTATTATGCTTTGCCATTCTGTTAGTTGAAACACAATAAGTGACTTAATATTCTGCATTCCTTTCTGCATTCTACTCAAATACTTACATTGAATGAGATTTTTGTACTCTTGGCTAATACATCTGATTAGAAATACAAGTATGCAATACACAAATGGCTAAGATACCAACATCATCTGATTCGAGCATTAATATGACTGTAGACAATAACAAGGCCTTTCAAACCCAATTACAAAGTACTATCATTATATCAACTATGGGACTTAAAATAGAATTAATTCAACACTATATGACTAAGAAATGGGGGGAAAAAATTGAGAAACATCCTAACAGAGCTCTATTTTGAAACACATGCTGTTTGCAGTTTCTTATACAACACAGGTTCAGGAAATTATTTTATGACCTAATTTCCCTCAACAGCATTTGTACTGAAGGTAAATAGTAAGGAGCTCTGCAGTGCCCCATGCTTTGTTGATTGCAGCCCTGGTGCTCTGCAACTAATGGGGCCCAGATGGGGCCAAGAAAAAACGAACTGAGCTGGCTGGGAAGGGGCTGATTTATAGTCCTACTCATTCTCCTCCCCCTCCAAAACAAACAAAGTTAAGGAAAGGCAAATCTACTTGGCTGCCACAGAAATCTCCTGCCTGTGTGACATACGTACACACTTAGAAGTCTCATAATGGAGCAAGAAAATGAGACCATCAGATGTGCTCCTCCTGACAGCACAGGCCCTTTCACAGGTAGTATAACTGCTGTTTCTGTCTTGGAGTCATTGTTTTGGAGGAACATCTGGCTAAGAGGGATAGTACACTCAGGTGAGCTGTGTGTGATATCTCAATTAAATAGTGTGTATTTTCTGTGTGTATGGCAGGGCTCAGGGTCTCCCAGGACTGTTGTATCTGAAACACTGTTGTATCTATACAAATATTGTATACTTGGCAAATTATGAGTTATGAATAATGAGTAAAATTAGGTATGTTTCCTTTAAAATAAATCCCATCTAGACTCTTGTATAAGTCAAATTTTAGAAGATATGTTTTTTCCTCTGACCTTCTTTGTACTTGTTATAAAGTCTAGTGGTGATCCTGGAACAATCTCATTCAGATAAAATTGTTCTATGAAGTTGCAACTCAGCATGAATTCTTTACTACCCTTTTACCTGCAAGCTGGGATACAGGATTAAATGACACCTTCAGTAATATTTCCAAGTTTTTTTCAAAAAAATGTTATGATTTGGAAATCAAATGCACATTTAAATATTATTTTAGCTTCAAAAGTAGGGCTCTGAAAATGGTGGCATCACACCTGTTGTCTGCAATTTCAGTAGTACATAGCAAAACTCTGATATTGTTGAAGCTGAGTGCTGAGGCAAAGTCTCTGATTTAACCAAAATAGTGCCCCACAGCACTCAGGCAGTATGGCTCTCCCATCTCTAGTCTGAAACTGGCCTCCTAATTGTTTGCAGAAGCTGCTGACAAGTAGGAAGTGGTCATGAATGCATGCTGGAGTGTCAACTTTAATGTGTTAACTAAATTAAATATCTTTCCAGCACAATGTAATCTTATGTCATTTGTGCACCTCTGTGTGCTGTATTCATGTTGTTTCATACAACTTCTTAATCTATCCATGAATCTTAGCAGTAAGCAGCAAGAATCAACTGTGGCTTTGTGCACTTTCTCTTAGGAAAATGAATTCCCTACTCATCAAATACAAGATTTTGGAAGAACATGGTCCCTTGCAGTTCTGGAAATCTGTGTCTGAGCATTACAAGAACAAAGAAGAGAGATGAGGAAAAAGTTCTTTTTAAGATCTGTAAGATCTTTTTAAGATCAACCAGACTTGTAATTTAATGTTTTAGAAGGAGTTAGCTGCTGGCTGAGGAGCTCTTTAATAATGTGGCAGCAAAGAAAGATAAAGATACCCCAAGGATATTCATATTGCCCTGCTGTGACAGTGGAATGACTGGTAACAAAAGAACAATTCCAATGCAGGGAAAAAGAAATGGCAGTCATGGTCTCCACAAGAATCTCTCCAAAATTATCCATATGAGGATAGCATCTCACATTGCTATACACCAAAAAAAGCAGTGATTATTTTGTAGTAATGTCTTGTCACAAAATTCGACTATGAAACCTTAGGGTAAATATTTCCCTAAGAAGTGAAAGAAGCTATTTAAAAGAAAGAAAATGTCTCTGCTGGTTGCCATCTGAAGTGCTATTAACCAGCCTTACCAGCCTGAAGCTTTTGACATAGAAAGTGGGACCTGAGCTAGTGTTGTGGATGGGTGATTGCTACAGAGCCTGAGGAGTGACAGGACTGACCTGAGGGCCATGGATGAAAAGGGATTGCATAGAAGAGGCTGGGAGGGGAGAAAGGTGGATCAGCGACACCCACCTAACCCAAGATGTACTCTGTTTCAGCCTCCAGAGTGTGTTATCTATGCTCATGTTCCTGGCTTAGTGGTGGACTTGGTACTGTTGGGTCAGCAGTTGGACTCAATGATCTTAAGGGTCTTTTCCAACCTAAATGAGTCTATGACCAAAATAGATAAAAGCAGATGTGTATGTCTTAAAAAGGAACAGTGTAATGTTGCATTTCTACTAACCTCTTTTTTCCTTTAATAGGAAATAAATAAATAAATAAATAACCTGGTGACAGAAATCACAGCTGCCCTCAAAATTTCAAAGAACAAACCACCAGACTAAGCATGACAAACTATTTTTGCTGCAGGAGCATCAAGGTTTTTAAGCGCTTGTGACATTCTGTGGAGAATTCTTAATAACCTTTCATTACAATTGCAAGTGAAACCAGCTAGAGGGTCTGATGCCTTCTGTTTGTGCATCTGCATGGAAGTCCAGCAGCAGTTGGTGTAATATTTTGTTTTGCCTTGAGCTGGTTTTGTTTGTGACACAAATGTGGAAGAGCATCATTAAGGGTGAGTGATCTAGTATGACACTGCTCATCAAAACATTTTCACACTCTGCAGGCTATAGATCTATTGATGTTCCTGAGTTTTGTGAATGATTGCTGTGAAAAATGAAGAATGTCTGCATAATTTTATTTGACATGTAAACTACACTATGGTTTCCAAATCTGTCATCAGAGTGCTGAAATCCATTCTTGACACTGACTTGTAGAAATGGCAGGTCTCACAAGGAGGAAAATATTATTTTCTGGAAAGCAGTGCAATTTGGCATTATAGGAGGCAAGTCTTTGTAGGGCTCTTTGCCAGTCATTAAACTATGGCTGTCAGCTAGATGTGTTTCCCATGTAAATAAAACTCTCTCCAAAGTGTGCTTTTTCCCTCCTGGAAGCGCTGTGTTCAAATACAGATAGATGCAGATAGTGGTCACATTTCTCTAAAATAGAGATGGAGAAACTGGTGAGGGTTAATGGGGAGGAGAGCTGGTTTTCAAGAATTTTGAAGTTTCAGATTAACTTTATAAAAGCATAAAATTACGCTGGTTTTGTTTTTCTTTCAATAGACTTTTGGGCTAAAAATTAATTTCTCTGACCAGAGTATTTAGAAATTAAAAACCACTGATACACAAATCCAACCTAAGACCTGGATACATTTTGTATTTATATTAAACACCAGCACATGCCATGGTGCCTTTCCTTAGAAAGCAACTCTACTGAAAATTAATGCTTTTCATGTACAATATAACAAAGAAAACACTGTACCTTAAATAATTTTTGAAACACTGAATAATTCCAGGGATACCAAGCATTCTTCACTCTCATTGATTTCAAAACCTAAGGCATTAGGCCCCAAGTATTTTTAAACGGATCCTGAGCTATACAAAAGTCTTATGTCTTTTCTTATGAAAATCCAACTCACTTGTAAGCCAATTTAGTGCCAAGCATATAAAAATCTGAAGAATTTCCTGCAAGATTTTTGATCCAAAATGGAAAGAAATCTCTTTTCTTTCATCCATACCAAGCTTTTGAATGGCAGTTCTTACAACTATGACCATGAAGACAATTAGAAAATGTGATATCCATAATTCCAGTGTCTTTAACTCCATCTGCAGGCATGCCAATGAGTTAATACAGTGAGCACCTTGGCACGGACTCCACCCTAAATACTATTTTTCTCTAATTATATAATGACACTGGAGTAAAAACAGGCCAGACAGTAAGGGAAATTTTGAATCTTGCCCACCAACACACACACACAGCTCCCAGAATTTGAAATCTTTTTCCCTGACATAGTTTAAAAGGCAAGCTGTCCCACCTAGCTCCTTT
This sequence comes from Alethe castanea, assembly GCA_024734035.1. Taxonomy (NCBI): domain Eukaryota; kingdom Metazoa; phylum Chordata; class Aves; order Passeriformes; family Muscicapidae; genus Alethe; species Alethe castanea. The sequence continues at coordinate 90,039,168 of JANRGV010000051.1, read as the reverse complement.
CATTTTATTCTTAAATAAAAGTATTGAATAGCTTGGTTATATGTGCCATTATCTTTCAATTCTGAGTTAAGAGCATCTTTCATTAGGGATATTACTGAGACTGCCATGTATGAAAAGTTCTTGCATGAAATATTCTTATTTTTCCATGGGCTGTGCTGTTGTTTAAGTCTTTCTGGGTGACTGGGATATCAACAGGCAAGGTTACCAGAAATCCTAAATCTCAAACTCCTTGGCAAATGCTCAAGTGCTTCCCCAGTTTCTTGCAAAATCTTCTGTTTCCCATTGTGTTCTCACACCACAAAGTCAAAAAGAAAAAGTTTTGAAAAGCAGAAAATGTTTTTTTCATCTTCAAAAACTCAGAAGGCTCTTTTTCATGTAACTCCAAAATCCCATTGTGGGACACTGGACTCCTGCAGCCCTGGTGGGTCTGCTTAGGTCAGACTTGAAGTGACTGGGCCTGCCTGACAAAGCCAAGTAATAGTTATGAATATAAACAAATAATATTACTACATTACCTCTTTAATATGTTTATTTGTGTATGGTTGTGTACATTGGATAATAGTTATCTGTACCGAGGCTGAATCCCATCATCTCTTCTCTTCTGGCTTAAAACTTTCCCAAACAATTTTCTGTTTGACCTGATTTTTCACACATGCATTAATCCAAGACTACTTAGAAAGCAGAAAGAAAATTACTTTAAAAATCACCAAGCTTTGAGTTTTTCTGCATTCAATAAATTGTTAAGGGATGTTTACTATACAATATCTGCTTCTAATTTATGTACTGTTTATTCTTTCTTCCTCTTTAATAAAGAAATTTCCAAACAATATTGTGTGTATGACCAAAGCCCAAAATACAGTCCTTGATCCAAAAGCCTTACAGTCAACAAAAGTTTATGTAATATTCCTCATATTGCATTTATGCTCTCTGCTGTCCAGAAAGGAATGTAGCATATTGACAGAGTAATTTGAAGTCACCCAAAGGAAGTAGGAGGAAAGACTCAAAACTAAATTATTTTCTTCAATATCAGATAATCATATCTGTCTGGAATTTTAATCTTGTTTGTGAAGAATTCCAGTTTGAAAGACAAAAGGTTGCACATAATATCACTTACTTTTAAAATAACACACACAGAGAACTCAAACTGAATATAATTAAGGAAATAATAATATTTTAAAAAATACTCCTTCCTTTTCTAGACAGGGAATGAAACAAAGATTTCTGAAACAGGAAACCCCCTCTCCTTCTTGCTGCCATTTAATTTTTTCCCTTTACCTTCATATTTGCCACCTGCTGAAAATATTAAATCTTTAGTCAGGATGTATCATAGGTATATCTAAAGCTGTGTTCATCCCAAATAGATTTATTGAAAAATGATGTCTCCTTGTTCAACTTCACTTTTTATTAAGTAAAAAAGTAACACTAATGTTGGGCAACACTGTGAAAGTTAGCTGGTCAAAGCAAACCTGTCTCACCGAATTTTTGCCTCTGCCTTCTGCTTCTGTGTGAAATATTGTAAATTATTTTTTAATGGAATATTCACACATTGACCTTATCATTCTTACAATGCCAGAAGTAGAAAAATACTCCAGTTTGTCTCTGAGAATAAGATTTATAAAGAGGAAATTTATTAGTTTTTATGTACCTTTTTGCACTTGTAGGTAGAATAGGCCTTTGGATCTCTAAATTTCAGTGGCATATGATCATTTATACTCAGTTGAGGTGTGGCTTTTGATTTCCAAGAGGATGCACTAAATAGTATAATATCATTTCTATCTTACTGGATATAGTAATAATGAATCTTTAGTGACTTAAATATGTTTTATAATAAAATGTAAAACCCTGCAGCTTCCTGTAGGAAGGTGGGAAACAGGTTAATGGAATTGGAAGATGAAGAAGTGGCTAGCTGGTTTGCCAGTTGCACAAACAATGTGCAACTTTATCTAATATGGTATTGAATAAATTGTGGCTTCTATTTTATAAGATAGTGAGATGCTGAGCATGAGCCACTTCCCATCAGTTATAAAGGATACCCCAGAACTGCTGAAGAAAATGTTTGGTATGCCTTTTTCACTGATTTATTGTTTCTGCTCTGGAAAATATTACTTGGAAAAGCCAAGTGTCTGTAGACACTGGAAACATGGGGATATTGGAAGGGAGGCAGAGGAGCAGGTCAGTGCTATGTGCTCTGTACGTGCTAGAGTTTAATCATGCTCTGAGGTTCCACCTCTGCTAACTGCAAGCAGATGACTTCAGCAGCTCTTCTTTGAAAAGGCCTTTAGGGCTACAGCACCAGCAGCAGGGTTGTTCATCATGATCAGAACAGCAGTAACAAAAATTCAGTGATGGAGACAAGAGAAGATCCTCTGTAATTGTGGGGGTACCTCCGTATAATTTTGTTCTGAAGTAAGTTTGTTGTCACCTCTGTAAGATTAGCTCCAGCAGCTCTATTTTAAATTGTTATGTTTACTGAAACTAATTTTAATATACTACTACACTGGCAGTGTCACAACCCAGCTAGAATTTAACCAAGTTTTCCATTGTAAGGATCCCTTTTCAGATGTCTAAACTAGAACTTAGTAGGAAGAAAAAAATTCTGGGGCATAAATTTCAACTTACAAAACCTTCAGTCCCAGGGAGCCTGTATTTTCTGAACTGCTTCTTAAAAGTAAAGAGAGAAAAAATAATTTAAGGATTCCATATATAGTAAATTATTTATTCCCCTGTCTCAACTCCATTGACTCCTCCTGTCAAGTAAAAACAATAAGTTTTGATATGATCAATAAGCATAATAAGCATACAAAGCAATTTTAATGTATTCTGGGTTTAGTTTTTTTGTGGTAATGGTATTTGGGTTTCTCAGAGGGCTGGACTGGGATCTGATCCAACATATTCAGATTCATTATCCGTGATTTTGTATCCCAAGGTAACTCTTTGGAAGAAAACAAATACATCTGGATTTCACATATATTGTAATGGAAAGCTGCAAAAGGAAATGCTAAAGTAACTATTTAATTACCAGTGCATTAGACCTAAAATCTAACCAAAGTCAAATAGACTGAGGGAATTTAGGTAGCAACTCGGGTGCCCACAATATATTACAGTGAAGAACTTACTGTTCTTTAAAATAATTCTACATGTCATGAGATGATGAGAACCATATAGAGTTTTCTAGGCTCATAAGTTGCATTTCTTTTCTGTAAAAACAGTTTGAAGTGTTGTCTTTTTTTCTTTTTTTTCACAGAACCTCAGAAGAATCAAATGGAGTGAAAAATATGGGGTTTTTATTCAGGGTTGCTTTGATCAAAGCTGAAAGTTAAAGTCTACAACCAACAAAACAGTTGTTATGATCTCTGTGGGAAATGCCATGAAATTGTGCAGCCACATGTGAAATATAAGCTTTTCAGTGAACACATAATTATCAAAATCAAATTTTTTTTTCTGAGCAGAGCTCAGATAAAAAAGAATATGTCTCTTTCTCCTTAGTGCTGTTTTGTAAATATATAGCCTCTAAAGTCTGTCTCCAAGGGATGCAGTTTGAAGTAATTTTCCTTTAAATTAGCAGTGGTAAAATAGCCTTTTAATTCTTAGGAGGGGAAAAATAATCACTCTTTCACTATTTAGTATTTATTGGCACACAGCTTTGATAGTCCAAGTCTTCAGCTGTCTTGGAACACCTGTAAGATATCCAATTTTTAAGCTGGAGAAACAGTATCCAGTGTAGAGTCCAGCAATAACAGCTGCTAGACAGGTGTGACAGGAGGGAGCCTGCCCAGAGTGAGCTGTCTCACTGCCACCTGTGTCCTCCAGGAGCAGGATTGATCTGGGCCTCACAGGGGAGGTGCCTTTCCAGCACTTGGCAAAACCAGTGTCCAGACTCCCCAGGCTTAGCAGGAAATGGGCCATGGCCCCTGGATGTGCACACACGTTCAGTGGGTGAGATCCACAAGTCTGAAAGCATACACTCTTGTATATTAAATATTTTCCCTCCAAAAAGGCAAAATCAGCTAATTCCTCACCTTTGTCTAGCCACTATTTTATCAAATAAGTGGATGGATAAAGGAGATACAGTATATTTAGGCAACCACAAGGTTAAACTCTCATTATAAAGTTGGAAACAGCTTAGAAAAAGCACACAAATTCTCTTTAAAAGAGTTTATTCAGTTTATTTATTCAGGAAAGTTCCATTTTTGGGTCTGTAGCTTTCACTTAGGATATTTAAGAAATGCCTCAGCTGTTATACCTGCATAAACAGCTCACATGGCAACATCCCCTTTCTGCTCAACAGACTTGAAACTTCAATTTCTAGATCAAAAGTTACATTTGGGAGGTGGAGATTTAGTGCTACTCCTTCACACTGCAACTAGCAGTCATTTATCTGATCTACTCTCACCCTTTTTCACTGTAATAGATCACTGGTTACTGTGGGTGATGCCACCTCTGCATCAGTTTCTGCATCGAGTGTTTATCAGCATCAGAGATGAGCCAAGGGTGCAACTGGATTGTGTTCTCATTTTATATGAGTAGTGGTAAGCATGGGCATTCTTTTACTCCATATATAATAGTATTGGCATTAATCTTCATTAATAGTCATATTACATTAATATTCACCTTTATAATATTAAAAATATTTTATTACAATACAACCCTGCTTTATTTTCTTGCTTATCTGAGCTGTATATATTTCATAGACTATCACAGATACAGCATTCACAGGGTACACTGGAAATAAAGAATAATGATTCCTCTCACATTTCATGCTTTAATTTCACTGGCATGAGACAGTGCTAATGCACATAAAACAGCAGGGAAAGACAAACTGTAATGGTATCATTTCTCAAAATTACAGCATTTCTCTTTTGAGTATAATTTTTCCTCAGCTACAAGAGGTTACTAATTTGCTCCAATATTTCAAAGAGCAATTGCAGCCTTCTTTGGGTAGCACATACCGTCCATCTGCAATAATCTCTCTGCACGCAGGGAATCTTCCTCTCGTTTGGCTTGAGGCCAAGTCTCACTCTCCAGCCCACAACACTGGCCTTGAGAGCTCATCCTTTCCCAGCATCAACTCTTCTCCAACAGCAACATTGTCTTCCAAATAGAGGAAAATTGACAGTGGAGAGAGAGAGAGCACTTTCTACAAGAAAATCAATTAGTCCTTCTCTGTATGCTTCCTGGAATAAGGGCTCATCTTTTTATTTTGCTTTGGAGACACAAAGCAAAGAGGAAAAAGGGTATTAATAATTCTTTGTGCCTAAAAGCACATTAAAAACTGTTAAGCTGATTTTGAATCCATGGGAATGCATACGAATAAAAAATGGGCTGGGCATTTTTAGGGGTAGCAGACCCCATTTTTTTCTTGACAGTTAAGCACATTGGTAAAAACTAAAAGCACAAACTGCACAAACATTTTATATGTTCCCCTCAGCAGTGGATGATCCACAATCAGCTCCTGTAGGTACTTCTGGTAGCAGCTGTCAGTAGGTCTCACAGCAGGAGAGCTTCCTTCTGTTATTTAATGCTGCAGAAACAGAGCAAAGCACACAGGTAAATCTTTCCTTTTAAGTTTTTCATAACTTTTTCTTCCTTCAGTGGCACATATGCAGACGTATGATACAGAAATTATTATAAAATTTTGCTGCTAGACAGCATTCATAATTAATTTTTCAGTTGTGAATTTTTAGTAGCCCTGAATACAAACATAAAATATATGGCAGTCTTAATAATACACCAGCTAACTTTGCACATGATAATGTAAAGAACTTGCTGGGTCCTAGAGTCTGACTGTCTATCTTTACAGGTAGATATGCCATACGATTATTTTTTTAAAGAAATAAAATTATGTAAATATCTGTTGGAATTAATTATAAATCTCATTATTATATTAAGGTTGTTCTAGAAGCTACCTTCCTAAAGCCATGCTTTAACTGTTTTGTCCTGGGACATCTCTCTCCTTAAATCAGGAACTCTTTTTCTATGTTTACCTACCTGAGGTGTATATACAGAGGATTTCAGTGATACCACTCTTTGTTTCATTACCTTCACTGCAAGTTCTAGAAATTCAGACTACTTACTAAAGAATCCACCTCCTATCAAACATAATTTTCTGCCAATTTGTAGACAGAAAGAGAAAAGTTCTCCTCATGGTTGCTGCCTGTGGTACCTCACACAGCTTGGCTCTGAGTATATTGCAGCTGGCCCTTCTAAAATCTTATGTCTTTGACCTACAACTGGACTTCAGAGTGCTCAGCAGGATCTTAAACTCCCCAGAGCTGTAATTACTCTGTTCAAGGGTAACATTGTCCAAGGGTAACCAAGTCTTCTTGGCTCATGAGCAGCAAATTGGGCAGTACATTGTTCCTTGTCAGTACATCCAACATTTGTAGCAGGAGTCAGTCCTCAGCATGTTCCAAGAACCTGATGGATGACTTGTACACTGCTGTGCTGTTTTCCCAACAAGTGTGTGGGTAATTGAAGTCACCCATGAGGACCAGTTTCTGTCAGCCCAAGATTTCCTTGAGAAACCACTATAAGGTTTCATCAGCCTCATCATCCTGATCCTGAACACATATTTTCCATTAAACCTTAAACCACATTTTACCTATGGACAAATGTCACTCAGATATAAGCACACTCAGTTCTAAATAGATATTAAAATTACTTATCTCTCACTTTCATTTTTATCAGATCTGTTGCAGATAAACCAAAACCAGTGTCCTGTGTAACTTGTGTTTTTCTATAGTTGCATAGGGATTCTGCATACGTCTATAAGAAATGACTTACTGTAAATTTGAGATTCCTTTAGAGTTACTTGTCATTTTATATGTATATTTTTTACAGAACGTTAATGAAAACTGTGGTGTTGAAATAATGAATTATAGAAATTTAAATTTCAAAAACCCTAGAGGACTACGTAGAAACACTATCTGTAAGTTGGAATAATTAATTTGAACTGTTTATCTACTTATTTCATAAGAGATTTTTTTTAATTCCCCTTAGGAAATCAATCTTAATTATGTAAGCTAGGTTGATTATCATAAGTTTTTGGTTTTTTTTTTTTTTTTTGGTACAACATCAAACTGATTAGGACAATGGATTTCCTTCTAATAAGTAAATTACAGATGAGTTAAAACAGCTGTCATGCTGTCATTCAAATATCTTTTTTCCCTCTGAAGGATCACAAGACTATTTGCAAATATTGTGTATGCAGGAAATACTTCATCATTGATATATATCCTTCTGGGAATGAGGGAGGGCAGGAGCATCATAAAGCATGTTAAGACTTGAAACAACTACAACAGAGCCTTTGTTCAGAGAAAAAAACCTCTAATCTATTAACAGCACTGTGTTTGCCAACCAAGTTTTTGTTGGCAGTTTTGAGAACCCTGACCCAATGTCTGGGCATGCCTCTGCCAGGTATGTACCTACCCACCCAGTGCTGGTCAGCTCTAAAATTCTCTGTCCATCCCACAGTCCAAGGCTGCTGAACTTGAGTCAGTTCAACCCAAAGGCTGTGATGTTCAGCAGAGATTTGTAACTGTCTAAACTGAGCCCCACCAGAGCCCAGCACTGACCCAAGAAAACCATTGGCTTCCAAGGTGGGTGTGCAGCAGCCTGAGCACACCAGGGACAAGCTGGAGTTCGTCAAGCCCCACCTAAGCACACCTGCCATGAGTTTTGGGCTGAAGTTGGATAGCGCAGCATTTAGCTTGCTTTTAGATACTTCTGAACTAATATATTTCAGACGTGTTTTACTGAGGCTTCTTGTTTTAATTAGCATTACAAAAAGCAATTCTGTAACTGACAGAAGAATTGACCACATAAGATTGCAATCCTTAACATGTTTTATTTTTGTTTCTACGTAGCTCCTATCCACTAAGTGAACTCATGAGAGGTTGTAAGCGTGCTGTAGTTCTGAAATCATAAAAATGGGCATTGATTAAGAAATGTCTCCTGTATATTAAAGGATATAGGGTTTTGCTACTTGCAAGCACTACATTCCCCTGTATTGTAGCCATCTATAGATCAAGTCATGGTTATGCTTTTAATGGATGTATCTACTCTTCTGAAGTGGTTCCCCCTGCACTTTCCTGTACACAGCACAACATTATGCATTAAGGTGTTAGTGGAGCTGCCATGCACAAACTGGATTCCTTTCAATTGTAATTAAATGGAAAGATAACCTGAAGGACCACACCTAGTGTATTCCCATAGTTTTAGCTTTCAGTGTCTGGGAGAAGTCTGAAGTTACTTTGAAGTTAAAAAAAAAAAAACAAACCAAAACAAACAACCCTCAGGTATTGTGAGGTTATAGCACCAACTGTCTCATGCTGCAGATCCAGCAAATGGAGCATGAATTGGTCCCTGATCTTTGCTAGGCTAGACAGTCTCTATATAACCTTATAGATGGAGTTTTGGCCAAATTTTACCCTTTGCTTTAAGGATGCAAAGATACTTTTCATAAAGAAGTGAATAGAAGTGCATTTATAAATATAAATGATATATTTAGAATTCATATTTCCACACAGGAAAATGCAGATTGCATCTAATGTTCCTTTGTAAAATAGCCTTACACCATGGTATATTCTATTGCCTTGCCATCTCAAATGACTGTTTTAAAGAACACAATTATCTCCTTATGTCCCATTTTAGGTTGCTTATGTTTTATCTCTTTCAGTATTTCTCATAGTATTTCTAGAGTTACAGACAATGAACTATCAAGTAACTAGCATGTTACTTTCATCAGTAAGGAGTCTTGCAAAACTTGGTAGATAACTTCCTGAAGAATGCGAGATGAATGTTCTGTAAGCTGTTTGGCACTGCAGAATAGCTGAACTGAGAGTTTAGAGTGACATAATACATTTTTCCATGTAAATGCTAGGGAAAAAAAAAACGTAAAGGAATCTAGATTTAATCCATATTGTCACAAAGTCTGGTAAGTGCATTAGCTAAGGACAGTGATTAATTCAGCACTCCTGTAAATGAAATTTTCTGTCAAAGTACAACTTCATCATCAGCTGTTGGTAACTTGTCACTTCCTAATTTTGGTTATTTCTCATCCTTATGCTCACTAGCATATTAACTATTTTTTATTATCACAATAATGTGTCTTTTAATACAAATGTCCCAGTGTTTTCATAATACTAGCAGAACATTTTCCAGCAGCAATGTACTTCCCTTCACATATGATCTCATGACTAAATTATTCCTGACTTGCTGCCATATATACCCCTAGGTGATATATGTATATTTCTTAATGGGAGAACATAAATTCTACTGTATGGAGAGAAGTAAAATATGCCTAACAGGGAAGAAAACACATCCCTTGTTAGGATGGAGGCAGGAAAAATAAATGTTGCTCAATTACTGCCCCCTCTCCCCTGCCTCTCATTTATTTTTGCTCTTTTTTCATATAATCATATGTGACAGGGAAATTAAGTAGAACATATTGCACCAGCATTAGGAGGAATAAAAAAAGGGACATCATTTTCATGATACTTAAAAACAAGACCTCAAAGAAGAGGAACTAGTGTCATAGAACATGCAACAGGAGCAATTCCAGGTCTAACTTTCTTGAAAGCAGAGAGAAGACACTACACCCAGATAAGGTCACAAGGCACAGAGGCCTCATCATTTATTTGCCCACACTAGCTTGACTGAGAGAGACTGATGACCACCTCTCTCCACCTCGTGCCCTCTGTCAGTCTTCATGAATCCTTGCAGAATGCACCTATATGCTTGTCAGGCTGTATAGACATGGTCCTCTGGAGGAATTCTTGGGAAGAAAAACAAAAACAAAACAACACAAGGATCTGAGAGCTACAGCTCAATAGTGTTAATAAACAGTAAAGCACCTGGAAAAACACTGACTGGAATAGATAAACATCATGAGTGTGTGTGGGAGCATTATTTTCTCACCAAGCCTTATTTCAGGGATCTGTTTAAATCAACCACAACATTTAGATTGTTCCCCAGCCAACTAGATTTCTGTGGAAATTTTGCTTCATATCATCATTGCTGTGATAGAAACTTCTGCTTCTAAAAGTGGAAGAATCAGCATATGCAATTGTTCCTACTGTAAACAGCATGACAAAGAAACTGGAGGCTTGTTTTGAAATCATGTAAAGTTTGCTTTGCCACATTAAGATCAGATGAAGGTGCAAAAGGTCCTGGCCTCTGACAACTGAACTGTTTATGCAGTCATGTGCCTGAAAAGAATCAGACACTAAAATCTGCAAGCATTACATTTGAGGATTGTTTGGGGTCTGCAATAATAACCCACCAGATACTCGCAGTCATGTGAAGTGGCTCAGCCATATCAGACAGACCATAATGGCTCACTGGCATCAGTCTGGATTTCTGTCTGTGCACTCAGATTTGACTAAGGAATATACTGCATGAAACCTGCAGAAAAGAATGCTGGTTAGAGGAGTCAGAACCTGGAGGAAAGCCAGAGAATTATTTTATCCACAGAAAGTTAGATTCCTAAGTAAAGTCACAAATCTGGGCAAATATGGATTAGTGTAAGAACTGGATTAGCATAAGAAATAGAGTCCCTTTGTACAATGTATTTACACCAGCACAATACATAAACCTTTAACTATGCTTACATTTTATGTCTGCAGATGGTTGAAAGGCAGAAAGGTTATGTCAATCTCTCTATTTACACACACAAGTCTAGTACTTATACTGAAAATAAATGGACTTAGACTTATAATCCCTGAAAAAATTGCATTCCAAAAAAAGATCTTATTAAGAAAGGCCAAGGCCCTCAGAATTTGGGTATGCAGCAGACCTGCATCTTTTAAAAACCAAGAATTGCTCTTTAAAAAGTCAGTATGTCCTGTTCTTGAGCAGGTCCTTATAGCGACAGCCAAAATAATTTTTTAAAGGTAAAGAATGTAACAGGATTTATAGTCCATTTAAAGTGACACATGCACAACTATAGGAGACTTAAAAAAAAAGATTCAATATTTTTCGACACTAGATTATTAAAACTCATACATTAGTATAAAAGAGAGAGCAAGAAAGAAATGAGAAATTTGTTTGTAACCAAAACTTCAGATATTTTTGCTAATCTGCAAAATCAATCATGGGAAAGGAGTAGATTTTATGAATGGAGAACAAAATATTCACTGTTTTAACAGTGAACATTTTGTATTAGCATGAGAAATATGGCATAATTGTTTTTTCATATGCTCAGGAACTTGACTGAAAAAAGTACACTAAGTTGGAAAAACTAAATAAAGACTATTTCAGAGAAGCATCAGTAGCTTTCAATTGCTCCCTGACTAGACAACACCTTACTTGCTCTTTAGGCATTAAGCTTGCCAAGGACAAATGGTCCAAGAAGTTCATTCTTACTTCAAGGCCAGTTTGGCTTTTCCCCTGCACTCATGAGTTTGATTTTATAAAGAAATAAATCCTGCAAAACAGCTTAAAAACACTGGTTACTGGTGTGTGCTTCAGGCCAGACTGTCTTGCCTACACTGAACTGTTCAAACATGTTGGATCTCGGCCTTTTCAGAGACTCATAGAGTTGTAGTCAATAGGGACAATTACATCATCTAATCTGACCTACAAGATACCAAAAGACCTTAGGTTTCATCCCCTTTTTTCTGCATTAAACCAGAAAGGCAGCCAAGCTTTAAGCCAAACAAGTTAAGAGAGAAGTCTACAGAAGTTTTCTTCAACAGCTTGTTCCAGAGTGAGATCAAAATGGTGGTTTATTTCCTGTTTGTATTTATCTAGCCAGATTCTGCTGAGAGCCTCTGGTATTTATTAATATATTAGTGACTCTGGTATTCCCCCTTCCACCCAAGAAACCTGCATACTTGTGAGGAGTCACCACTTGGTACATTTTCTAATCAAGGCTTTTTAAGCAACCCACTGTAAATTGTCTTCTGTGATCCTAAAATTGTTTTCCTGTGACTCTCTTGTTTCTCAAAGACATTTGAAAATATATCAGAAGAACATCTTTCTAGCCCTCTGCTATTTTTTTACAAAATCGTTTCTCTAGACTATCATTCTGGCAGTTAATGGCAAGCCAAAAGGACACTATCAGCAGTCCCTTTTCACAGCCATTTCTTCCAGGATATGCCCCCTACTTGTCAGCTTGCCTTTTATAGTCCAACAGGCGAACACCCTGCTTTTGTAGAAAGGACCCAACTTAAAAAGCAAGTCAGGGTCAGTGTAAGATTGACTTGTCTTGAGGATTATTTGATTTTCTTCAGACCTTGGAGAAAATCTGTTCAGCTGTAACTTTTTGCTCCAAGTCACAAAGACAATGTCAATTGTGCTAGATCTGAGGCAGATCTTAGTCAGATAAGCAGGGCTTAAAATAATATGTGTTATGAGACTTGTCTTTAAATAAAACTGCCTTGTTTGTAATATGCCAGTTATGCTATTCTCAATCCATTTCATTTACATTTCACTGGTACTGCGGAGTATTTTCCTATAAAATTCAAATACATTCTGTATTAGAGTAAGGCTTTCAAAGCCCTAGGTAGATTGTAATCCAACAGTTATGACCTCCCAAACTAGTAATAGCAAAGAAAAATATCAGGTTTGTTTAACTGGTAATGTATCCAGTTTAGGATTCCTTAGGTCAGTTTTCCTGTGCATTTTAAACATTACCATCACATCATCACTCTCCTACTTTTTTTAAACTTTCCTGATATTATCAGTATTTATTTTAAAAGCTGGCCTCAAGCTAAAGATTTCCTTTGATACCTGTTCAAGTATATAAACAATACAGCATCCAGTTCAAGACAGACAGATATTGTCTCTGCATAATTATCTCAACCAGTCTGGGTCACAACTAAGCTGCCCACCTCATAAAAGAGGTCATAGATGAGCTGTGCCTGAGAGCTGATGGTCCACTAGTATCCACAGAGTTTTTGTGTGTGTTCAGGAAAGGGCACTTTTCCCACTAACATCACTCATAATGCACATGGATCCATTCATCAGCTGCAGGACAGAGAATGAGAGGAGGTGTCTTCTAGACACATCAGCCCACAAGAAAGACAAAGTCAAAAATATAGCAGTAATGAGAAAATTGAAGCATCAATTTTTTTTTAACATGCACTCTGTGAGCAGGATGCCAGTCATTCAAATCATGCCTGCAGTGAACACACCTCTTCAACAAGCACAGCACAGAGCAAATCATCAGCTTGCTCTGGATCTATCTCCTGGTCCACAATCTCAGACTGCAAGAAAGCCAGCAAGACTGCTGTATCCTGTGGGAAGATAGGTTGAAAGATAGTACAGAAGGCAATCTCTCCCAATGAATTGCATCTCCTCTGATTACTGAGGAGTGGACACATCTGTGCCTGCCCAAGAGTTTGGGTATTATAAAAGAGTGGGCTAGCTGGCCAGTAGTTACAGTTTGAGATGGAGCTTGAGAGTCTACTGCAGTTTGGGATAGAGGCTGCTGGCTGTCTATGAGGAGGTAAGGGACCTGTGGTTGTGCAAGGGACAGAAAAGGTAAGCAGGTGCTGTGTGAGGGACAGCCACGGTGAGGTGGCTGGGAAAGGGATGGGTTGGGGTTTAGCCAGTCATGCAGAGATGAGAGAAGGGGTCAGAGCTGTCAGCTGCCTGTAAGAAAAGGAGCCAGTACTGTGTGGAGCTGCCTGTAAGAAAAGGAGTCAGAGTTGTCAGAGAGACATACACTGAAAGATGGCAGAAAAGCTTTCTAATAAAGGACTGATGGTGATGCCAGTCATGTCTGTCTGGATATAACTCAACAGTATCCCTTCTCAAATAAACTCAAAGGAGTGTCATGCTCCTTTGCTTTGTTTCCAGCAGCATTAGCATAGAGGGCACAGAGCAACTGCTTTCCTCTGGCTGTGCTTCAGGGGCAGAGCTGGTGTCAGTGCAGCTGACTGGACCCAGTAGGTGGCAATAAGCTTTTCCCCACACTGTGGTAGGTTAAAGTGACCCTTTCTTCTCCAGAGCACAGAGAGGCTGTAAGGGATAGGACTAGAGGAGATGCTCTGGCTACAGGTAGTTCTCCATACACAGGTGATGCTCCACATACAAAGGGTTGGGCTGTTCAGCTTCCCCCTCACCCTTATCAAACAGCCTGTGCCAAGGAGAAAGTTTAGAGGAAAAAGTTCTTCACAAAAAGGGTGAAACAGGCTGCCCTAGAAAGTGTTTAAGTCCCCATACCTGAAAGTATTTAAAAGTTGTGTAAATGTGGTGCTTAGGGACATGGTTTAGTGGTAGACTCGGCAGTGCTGGGTTAACAGTTGGACTTGATGATCTTAGAGGTTTTTTTCAACATAAATGATTCCGTAGTAGAAGTATGGAATAAACAGGGTTCAGGTCATTCATTCACATCAGGCCTGTGTCTGTTCTCATTTTGTTTTTCTTTGCCTTAGCCTGAGCTGAAGCAAAGCTCTTGATGTGTATGGCAGCAGGCAATGAAAGGTGACTGTTTCAAGGAGGAATTCTTTACCACAGATGTTTTTTAAATTGGGTTTTGTTTTTTTTATCTAATGCTTTTAGCAAACTTTAAAGAAGTAAAAATCTGTTCTGAATATATGAAAATTCAACTTTTTAAAAAGATGTGGTTTTTTCTTGTGTTTTACTTTACATATAATTTGAGGAAATACTTTTCTATCTTTTAATTACAAGAGTGTTTCTAATACAGGGTTAACTGGCTTCTCTAATTTCTTTGCTAAGAAGTCAGATTAATGACTTGTTGAGAGAGGAAAATATATTTTTCGTGTTGTTGCTGGTTTTTGTTTTTATTTCCTGAGCAGGTTTTTCACTCCAAAGAAGAAAAGAGAAAAGAAAAAAACATGTAGAACAAAACATACAGAACACTCGAGTGCAGGAATGCCACTTAAACCCTGTACACCATGTATATCTCTGGGGAGTTAAGGAACCTGGTAAACCTATCTGAGCTGTCTGCAACAGAGTTTTGTGACCTGTGGCTGTTTTCAGTAGAGAATAAATTTTATTGGGTTATGTTAGAAAGATCTTCTGAGTAGCAAAATATCCTCCATTTCATGCCATTTGTTTCCACTGTATGCACTCAAAATAAGTTGTCTTGTAACTTAATCATCCAAATTATAACTTGCAGATGCTTTAATTACAGTGCATCAACCTTTGGATAAATTTAACCAAGGAGTTTTGCTTTAACCCTGAGATGCTGCACACAACATGCTACTCTACATGCCATATTTTAATCATATACCATACTTCAATTGAATTACAGGATGGCTAGAAATCAGCTTAATTGTATTTCAAACATCTCCCTATTCCCAGATTATAGGATATCTTGCATACAGATAAATTCTCTCAGATAATTTTAAAACATATCACAAAAATGGCTATCATGATCACAAGACTTTTGGATTGCAAAGCAGAGATTTGGAGAACAGCTACTCATCAAGAATCCCAAGAACACTATGAAAGTAGGTTTACTATAGTACTTGTGTGCCTTCATAAGAAGTTTAAGCTACCTAACATATAGCTCATCTTCAGTTCTCCCACCTTAGAGAATACCTGGGCTCAGTGTTGCAAACCTAACACTCAGATGAAAGTGAATCCTGATATTCAAATGTAGGTTGGCAGAGGATTTCTTCACAAGCAATTAAGGTAATTATCTGGCTTTGATTCACCTCTGGGAGCTGTTTTCACTTACATTTAGTCCTTTTGGACAGTCATGTTGAAAGGAATGCTGGAGGAGCCTCTGAATCCTAAAAGCAGAGCAGAGCAAGGAATTTTTACTTGCTGGCCAATACTGTATTTCTCTACCCTCTAGTGGTGAAAATGCTTGAAAAACCACTGTGCTAAAAAAAAAAAAAGAAAAAAAAAAAGCAAGCCAAGATGATTTTAGGAGAAGATGTATAAGCATTCAGAAGTTCTTAATGAAAGATAAAATAACTTTCACAGTGAAATAAGTTACCAGAGCAGCTAGGGCACCAAAACATACTAGGATTTCAAGATTAGTAAGTTGTCTATATTAACAAACCCAGCCTCAAATGAGGTGTGAGTTAGAGTGTGCATTAGTAATAGGAAATGGGTCTTGATTAAAATAACTGCTTTTTACTTACTTCACAGAGTGTTTTATCTAGGCATCTCCTTGGTGAATCTGGGCAGAGATGTAGCCTGATGATCAAAACCTGGGAGAGAGCTCCTGGAGAAAAATATTGACTCTGGCTGTATTGTGGGAATAAAGTACCTGGTACTGCTGAACATTTATGGTTGGACACCAGTTAAGTTATAAAACTTCTATAGGGAAACTGTTGATTTGTGTAACATTCTGAAACTGGCCAGTGCCTGTTAATACAAGGAAGGAAATAAATAAGTCTGTAGTTTCATCAGTAAACCCCAGCTGGTAAATTCTAAAATTCTAAGGTAAAACTGAAAATAGAGAGACTTTTAAATTAATGCTATAGTTAGTAGACATGTGGCATGTAAAATACAAGGAAATTTCTTTTTTTTTTTAAATAGAAGTATTTTATTAAGCATTAGAGACATGTTTTATAAATGAAAGAAGAAGATTCTAGTTCTGCTTCTGAAAATTTGCTTCATACAATGCCACCTGTAAAATCACTGCTTAAACTTCTGTAACGAGAAAATAAAAGAATTCACAATTTCAAGGATATTTCTTAATGACTCAATAGGTAACATTTGTGGGTATAGTCTGTAGTAGTGACCTTCCCCAAGCTACACTCCCGGCAGAATTTACTTCACTGGCCCTCAAAAAGGGGGCACTACAGTACTCAATTACAAACTGCAAAAAGCCAAGAGGGAGGGCATGAGTAGAAAAACCAGACATATTAAAATAAAATTTACTCATGAGGGAAAATGAATCAAATCTTTTATTTTTTAAACTGGTAACTAATTGGCATTGAGAAAGCAAAATATAGTACTCAACATTTTTATAAGGCTACAGATGTTGTAGTATTTGGATTCCAGATCACAACATGTAAAGTGCAAGCTACAATTCCAAGAGTATTTTGATGCATTTGTCTGCTCAGCTCCCTCTAAGCCTATAGATGTTGAAGTGAGATGTTAGAAGATACAGTACTTTCATGAGTGAAAATCATGAGGCCACATCCATTTTTAGAGCGTTGAACTGGCACAGTGGAATATGGCACAGATAATCAGTACTGCTGAAAATGCACTTGGTTTAAAGAAAAAAAATCATTTATAGCATTTTATTTAAGAGCCATTTCTCTTCCCCCCAACAAAGAGACAAAAATGCCTTTCACACCTTCGACTAACATAGCGATGCCTGCAGAAGTCTGTAGCACAACCTTGGTTTCAGAATGTCATTGATATAAAAATATTTCAGGTCTAGCTAGTCATCCATGTTTTTGTTCTATGCAGACTGCCTAAGCTGTTTCTTTGTGACTTCATTAGACATGTTCCCACCATTGATTTCTGGAGTAAAGTTGCATTCCCTGAGACTGCAAACAATACCCCTGTGATGAACCTGCATGTCTTTTTTCTGCAGTGCTGGAGCCACCCTGGTGCTCAGCTGTTCTAAGTGAAATGGATACTTTCTGTGACTTGTGATTTTAAATAGGCAAGAGGATCTAGTCTGAAGTCAATACTCAGTTCTGAAAGACAAGTGCAAACTTGTAATGCAAAAATATTATTTTAAAGGACTTTAGCAAGAACTATTTTTAATGCTGTTTCAAGGTCAGCGTTCTCCTTTTTTTCCTCTCCTTTTTTTTTTTCAAGTGGTGAAAATTAAAATTAATAAGCTTGAAGTGAAAATGTTTCATGGCTTTGGAAATGCTGAACTCGAAATTCAGAAATTTACTGAAGATAGTATTTAGCTGACTTGTGAAGTGTAGTAAAAAAGAACAATGGATATGAAGTACTGGAAGTTGTTATGCCATTTATTTTACTAGAGTTTTACATAATATTCAAATATTAATAACCATTAGTATTAATTTCTAATTAATAAGTAATACTTCTCTACTTCATCTTGAAAATCTTTGATAAAATATATTATGACAAAAACATTCATTCTGCTTGAGTTTACAAAAACATTAAAAACCTGTGACTCCCTGTGTCTTACCTAGTTTGTATTTACTGACACTGATGGCTTGTGGTTTTTCAGTATGTTATCTTATAAATTAACATACTATTAAAAGTCCTTTATGAAATTCTCAGTAAT
>JANRGV010000051.1:89993787-90016045 GCA_024734035.1 Alethe castanea | reverse complement strand
AACTTCCCTTCTTTTAAAGCTACAGCTGGAGACCAGTGTTTCTATATGTAACTATATTTTTAAGTTGCTCTTATTGGCAAGTTCTTCTGTTTCCATGACAATTTCGATCAGTTTTCTTTCTTTTTCTAATTTTGCGTTGCCTTCAGCTGTTGCTGTGTCTCTCATAGAGGTAATGTTGACAGTAGGAACCATCTATTCTCTGCAACACATAGCATGGGGTTTGGAAAAGAATCCACATTGACAGGAGTAAAGGGTCTGGAGATAAAAAAACCCTCACAGCAGAAATGACAACCTCAACAGCTGGGGTTATTCAGTATGGAGAAGAGAAGGCTCTGGGGACATTATGTGGCCTTTCAGTATATGAAGGGGGCTTTATAAGGTAAACCTTATGGAGATGGAGAGAAACTGTCTACCAAGGTAGACAAACAGAACCAGGGGCAGTGATTTTTAACCAAAAGAGGGTTCATCTAGATTGGACAAGAGGAAGCATTTGTTAGGGTGAGGGTGGTGAGATGCTGCCCAAAGAACTTGTGGTATCTTATTCCTGAACCTATTCAGGGTCGCGTTGGATGGGCCTTTGGGCAAACTGATCTAGTGAAAAATGTCCCTGCTTATGTCAAGGGGGTCTCTCTAGATGATCTCTAAAGGTCCCTTCTAACCCAAAACATTCCATGATTCTGTGACTTAGAGAATAGAGCACATTCACCTGCTGCTCTCCATTTCTCATCCCAAGTCCTAAGGCCCTTCTGTCCAGCTCCAGACCACATTTCCCGACCTATTCCATTGCTAGATGTTGACACCATGGCAGGAATACAGACAGACTGCCCAAGCACATTGGGCTTAGGCACAAGGTTTGGAAAATCAAAGTCTGCCTGGTTTGTATCTGGTGAGTCATATCTAAAGAAGAAAGTGCTTGTTTGAATACCTAGGTTACAAAAGGAAGGCTGGGGGAAATATGGGCCTCCAGCCCATAGGAGCCAGAACACAGTGTGTCCTCCTGGTTATAGCTCCAGTTCTTCGGGCCGATGGAGTTCCCAAACACCTTCCACTGTTGCTGTTGGAGAAAGCAGAAAGTCACAGCATTAGGCTATAAAGGGCTCACAGAAATGAACAGCATTTCTCAGCAACCTGTGCTGGTGGACTTCAGCTGGAGCTGCTTGTGTTGCCTTAAAATTCTCTTCAAAGGCCATCAGGCTACCAGGGTTTAATTACAGTTTTGCAGTCCTCTAAATATAGTGTTTAGCTATAGGTTTTGGCATAATTCTCTCTCTTTCAGGGTAAATGAAATTAATAATCATTTTGCAAAATGGTTTGTAATCATGCTCAGTGTTGTTCTTCATAATACAGTTGAAAAAACACACCCACCAAAAAAAAAGCTAATTTCCTAGTAGATGTTTTAGCACAGAACTATCATCTTTCTCTTCTGACTTCCAGTTATTTGAGCAATTCAAGGTTTAATCTTTTTAAGCCTGTCAGCTGAAAGCAAACTGCTAATTTGTAAGTGTTTTGTTAAAAAAACTCAGGCAATTTTCTTCATATACAATTTTTTATGGTAAAGGAAATAAAAAAAACACTTTAGAACACCTTAAGGAAAAAGAAATCGCGATGTATATGAAGAGTGTTTCTGATTTCTTGAGTGCCACAGATTTTCTTACACATGCTCTTAAAAAGTGATCTCTTTAGTGCCAGAAGATGGTGTGCTTCCACCACATCATGCTGCAGTCACCTTGGGGAAGGGATTGTGTTTGCTGTGTAAAATCATGTCATAACATAAGCAATAGTTATGATGAAGTCAAAATGAGTTTGTGGTAAAAAAATGTATAGTTCATATTTAATGAACACACATATTACTGCATTTTTAGGCCTATTTTGCTTCTACTTTCAATGAATTTTTTGAAATGGCAGTTTTATCAAAGGAAGTTTATAAAATAATTTCCAATAATTATTAAATTATTATTTGGAGATGATAATTTCCTTAACTAAAAAAAAATGGACAATTCGGATTTCAAATACTTTGCTCTCTCTTAATATTTGAAATATTATTCAAGTGTTTAAATTGTTTGTACATATCTTTTACTTGTTTTCCTATTCCTTTATACAGACTCTGCTGAATTTTTTATATTAAAACTGGTTTTTATGTTAAACAATTTATTTTATAAAAAGTGGAAATATTTTATTTCTGTGTAAAAGAGTAAATTGAAACCAAAAAGGTTTGCTCCACAGTGTTCCAGATATTAGTAAAATGTCACAGTCTTCAAAAAGAAAAAAAAGATTGAGACCTAGTAGAACTGCACCATCACAATATATTCATGTGCCTGGAATGTAAGGGTCTTAAACTGAATTTTGCTCTTTCATGTCCCTTTTTCTATCTAACTACCTGAAGCTGTTCATAGACACAGAAAGGATAAGAAAATAAACTTTCCTTTTTAGGCCTTTCTAATTGCCTTCTTAAAGTTCTTAACACTTTTTATAACCAGCCTAATTTATAATAATTCAAATTTATATCTCTTACTGTTAGGCCCTGATGAGAAGTGAAGCTTAGACAGACTGTTTCTTCTGGGTCTTGAGTTGCTGATGGGTTCAATCACAGAATCATAGAGTGACAGAATTGTTTGGGCTGGAAGTAACCTCAAAAATCATCCAGTCCCAACCCCTTTGCAATGGGCAGGGACACCTTCCAGCAGACCAGGTTGCCCAAAGCCCCATCCAACCTGGCCTTGAACACTTTCAGAGGTGGAGCATCCACAACATCTCCAGTGCCTCACCAGCCTCACAGTAAATAATTTCCTACTAATATCTAATCTAAATAGACATACATACATGTAAATATACATACTTTCAGTATGAAGCCATTCCCCTTTTCCTGTCACTACACACCTTTGTAAATAGTCTCTCTCCAAGTAAAATGAAACCTTCTGATGTCTTTAAAGGTTTTGTAACACTCAACTCATGTTGATGAATTCAGCATGAGAAAAAGGCAGAATGAGACCTATAATCTCATGGCTTTTACTTGTTGGAAACTCCATACACAAACAGTACAGGAGTGATGCAGTAGCAGCAACAAAGGAAAAGCTTGTTGGCAGTGTGTGTTTTGTCCTATGTAGCAATTTCCTTGGTTGCCTAGCGTGGTGGTTTCTCACTGAGTTTTTGTTGCAGGCAATGCCAAATTTGCTGGGGCATGTATGCCAAGCAAGGAAGCACTACATATATCTTCAGCTGAATAGGCTGTAAAGAAAGGGATTGGCATGTAGGAGGCTGCTGGATTTTCTTTTTTTTTTTTTTTCCAGATATTTTCTTATCTCAAAATGAAATATGAAATAAAGCTTTCCACTGGCTGCCAAGACCAAGGCTAAAGCAAAACAAATGCAAACTGAACTTGTTAAAATATAGGTACTTTTTTAACGCATTTTTCAATGTCATATTGAAAAATATCTCAGCTTCACCAGGAAGGATTAATAAGATTGCAGTACAGCTAAACCCAGACAGCCTTGCAATTTGTTAAAGAACTGATAGCAGTGATGTAGCAAGACTGACTTGGACATAAAATCAGGTTTTACCAATGGAATCTTGTGATGTTCGTCATCAGAAGGTTTTACACAGGTCTAGGGTGTCTGGCATGCCATAAATGAAAACAGTGAAAGAAATTAAGTACTCCTGCTGTACCATGTTTATTTCAGAACTAGCAGCTATGGTAATAAATAAGTTCATGTACACAAATATTCAAAGCCAACTTCAGAGTGGGACGGTGCAGGTGTATGTCATATTTTGAATTTCAGGCACATGAAATGTTACATCAAACTTATCCAAGGAGAAAGAAAATTTAAATAAGCTTTTGCAAATAGAAAATAGTAAGTCTGACAAAACCATCTTTGAATATTCATATGTACTGAAGTGATTGAAATCTATTGCAGTTTTTGCAAATTTTGCCCATACCAAATGGAAACTTCTTGAAGGGGCTTTATTGGCAAATCTTTAGAGGGAGATCACAGACTGATGACTGAAAACCATTTCAGTGTATTACTTACAGGGTATTTACTACATAGTTCTTAAGGAACTGTACAGTAAGAGTGCATATAACAAATCTGTAAAACATTTAATACATAGATGTGTATTTCCAAAAACACTTCCTTTTACACTGGGGTACCATGAACTAGCTGAATCTGAGTCACTTCTAAGCAGAATCCTACCAATGTAGTTGTGTTCATGTTTTTGACTTTACCCAAACTAATAAACCCTGCTCAGATTTCTTCCTAAAAGTCGTCTTCATTTATGCTGTTCAAGTGCCAGAATAAACTCTAAGCTGCATGGAAAAGGCAAGACAGACATATAGTTAATTAGCATTTTGGAAAATGTTATTCATTTAACACAAAGCAAAAAGAACATTTTTCCATAGCAGAGAGGTGGGCTTTCTTGTTTTCCTCAGACATGCTCACAGGAACAGGATAGGTCAGCTGTCCAGCCATGGCAGTCTGGTGGATGAGGGAATTGAGCCATTTAACCTGATACTTAAGACCCAGTCCAGTTTTAAAGTCAAGTATCCTCTAAGAGCAGTGACAAAGCAATTAATTCATGCTACCCTACCTCTCATGAAGAGTAGGCTCTGTCTCACTTGCAGCTATTGCAACACATTAAAAAACTGAACAAACTGCTTCATAATATTGGATTTTAATTTCTTAGGTGCTTGCAAAGAGAAAAATGATGATGTACTAAACATAACCTACAGCCAGCTTTTATGAAATGGCAGTGTTCTATGAGGAAGCCAGAATTAATGCCAGGTGATCTGTATCAAAAAGAGGATCTCCTTTCATCCAGCATCATTTGCTGTGGTACCATACTCAACAAGAAGAGCATTTGCTGTGATGTAGACTAGAAGACAGCTTTCAGTGTCACACAGGATACAGATTTTCTCTTTCCCTCAACTCTTCCTTAGAGGTAAATATTAAAATACTTCTTTAAAATAATTTGCAACCAGTAAAAATAGAAGCTTATTCTCAACCATATATACCTCAGCATCCATGTTGTGAAGAGGAGAGGAAAAAAATATACTTTCTAGAAAATCCAGATGAAATATAATGTTTATTTTATCTTCATGTAGCGATGATGACAATCAGAGTATTACATCCACTTACAAGGTATTGCTCCAGATTTTGGCTACTCCCCTATAAGGAAACAGCATTAGGAAAAATATAGAGGAGATCAGTGGAAATGGTAAATGCCTTTGAAAAAGCCATCTGTTAGGTAAAATTGGAGGAACCAGATTCAAACAAACTTGAAAAATAAACTAATAGCTTTAGGTACAAAGCCTTGTTATAAACAAGCTTTGTGATCAATTTGCATTCACCTTCTATTCACAAAGAATGAAGTTTAGTACAAGAGGAGAGCCTCTTTATGGCAAGACAGGAGCTTTGATTATACACAGGAGGACATATCATAGCTGTAAGGACTGTGACACAGAGGAACTAGTCTCTTACAGTAGTTCTGGAGAGGTTTAAGAGGTTTAACAAACACCCAGCCAGGACAAACTGCATAGCCCAGAAACTCCTCAGCACAAGGAGTTCAACTCTGCTTGTCTCTGCTGCCACTGCTTTTCTCTGAGTTTGTAGGACTTTTACCTGATGAAGAAAAATACAGAATTTGAAAATACCTGTGTGATCAGGGATGAGTGAAGGCATTCCTGTGTCCCATGATCTAGAGTATTAAATGCTGCTTATTTGAGTTCAAAGAGGAAACACATGGTTTAACTTATAGTATCTTGGATGTAAGTCTGTGAAGTCAAGTGAGAACAGTCATATGTGAGTATGATACACAGCCTGCGTTTACTTGGGAAGATTGCTAATTAGTGATGAGTTCCTTGTAATCACAGGTAATTTTTTGTAGTGCAATTACTCTGCAAAGCAAAACTGCACCAACCAGTGAATGTGTACAGTTCATCATAGCCCTTACAACTGGAACTAGAGAAAATACAGTGATGGAGCAGCATCTCTCCCACCGCACACCAGAGCTGCTCTATTCAAACAAACTGACTGTCCTTTGAAGACCTAAATAAATGCAGAAGAGGAATTCTACCAGTTAAGCCCATCTGAACTGTGGTATTTTGAAAGCTGGGCACTTCAGCTTTTCTCTGTACAACTGAAGAATACTCCGTCTTCTCAGGCTTGAGTTAGTGCCACTTCTACTACAGAGTTCCTCTATCCTTGCAGCAATTTCTAACAGGACTCACTTATTCTTACTACTCACTGACATAATCTTTTTTCCCTTCCATCCCTCACTCCCTGTCCCTTTTACCTGACCATAATATGTTGTTTGTATCTTGGTTAGTAAGTTCCATTCTAAGCACTGCAATCTGTCTGGTGAGGAATGGGACACATCTTTCAGTGACTATGTTATAGGAGCCAAGAGGACAAAAATAATGCTGACCAAAATGTAATTGCACAGGGTAGAAGAACATGTACAGAAAATTAGTACAGTATGGCACAAAGAAAGTTTGCATCAAAGACATTGAGAATACACTTAGTGAAAAAGATTAAAAAGATAACCTACAAAATTTTAAAAGGTTACTGTCTTAACTATACCTGAAATATGAAGCTGCAGATCAAACTTCATTATCATAACACTGCTTAGCCTATGTGATAAATCACAGTTTTGAAACCTATCCAAGATTTACCTGGAGTTGTGAGTAGTCAGATACTCTCTGAAATCCATGTCATCTTGCTTTTACTAAAAGCAGTGGGCATTTAAAAGGCAATTGGTTCCTTCTCTACTTTTGTAAAGCATTATTGGTTGCGATGGTGTATAATTATTGCTCTAAACCAACCTTGTCACATATACAATTAAAGCAGAAATAGTTCATGTGTCATTACCAAGCTGAAGATGAGAGACTTCTGCTGCGAGTTTTATGGTAGCACATTTCCTCCCTACACCATGGAAAGTTTTCAGATCCTCCTCTAACCACTGTTCATCTGTAAAAACTACCTTAGACTGGATTCCACTCAAAACCTAAATTGTCTGGATGCAGCTACTTTTCCAGCATCTCAAGGAAACATTATGTGGTTTGTCACTTGGGACATAATGCATAATTACATGTGGGAATCTAGCGCTGCCTATTATTAAGCCTCTGTTCCAAGCTGTTTATCATATTGCCAAATCAAATTAACCATTTAGGCTTAAATTTTCCATGGTGGCTGTCTGCTCTAAACCGATTTTTATTTCCAAGAAGAAGAAGGAAAAAAGTCCAAGGTAAACACATTGCTCTGTGAGCAGTAAAATATTGAAATGTAGAGGTTTGCATCCTCTGACCTTTTGTAAGCATTGAATGAATACTGATCATTTTTACCTTACCTGCATTGAGAATGTCTCTCTTCTGAACAGATGGTTTTATGAAACTTGTAGTAGCTTGATACCTCTGGGGCTACTACCCTCTTGTGGAATTGCTTAAACAAATAAAGTCCTACAGAAACTGTAGCAGAATGGAGGGCTGCCTGATATGCACATCAGTCCACACATTCTTTCCCTTATGAAAGAAGGTTAAAAATCTGGGTGGAACACAATTCTTAAAAATCCTGCCAGATATAGGCACCCCCACCCCAATGAAAGTAAGAGGGATATTTTGCTTCCCAGTCATGCAGAGAATAAGAGTCTGAAACTGAATAAACAGCCCACAGGAAGGCTGAAATTGAGGAAGAGGGGCTTCTCTATGCATGGAGCACAGCCTGTTTGGACAAAGAATGAAGTCAAAGAATCAGAACAGGAACACCCAAGGGAAATAAGGAAAAGGAAAGGTGACAGTTGGGACAGATCCAATCAAGGGCAGCATCCTAAAATGCATTCATAAAAACCTGATTAAGATTACATAACTTTCAAGTCTAGCACATCCCATTTTTTAAGTCCTTGACTTTGTAAACTACTCCAAATGTAGTATTTTTAGATGTATTTTAATTTATACACCTGAAAATAGGCCATCTTAGTCATTTGGGCCTTGTAATACTGAGCTGACCCCGAAAGCTTAAAAATTCTGTGTGCAAAATCCAGGCTCTGACGAAGATGGTGCGTGTGGTACAACATCGAACCTGAAAAGCTCTAGCTTTGCAGTGATAAAACAAATTCAAAATGTAGGCAATTTTAGTGAATGACACCTGGACTTTGGACTGGAGATTGCTTGTATTTACCAGTTTTTGCCTGAAAAGGGCTGTTTATTCAGTTTACATTTACCAGTTGTTACCAAAAAGCCTTAGAAGTCGTCGTAAGAGGTGAGAAATTAATAAACTCTCTTTCCCATGCCATGACTTAATTCTTTAGGCACTGGTTTAAATGATTCTTCTTTTTTTGAGTACTTTTAGCCTAACTAAATTTGAAATCTGAATTTTATATTGAAGACTCTAAGCTCTCTCCACTTTCTTTTTCCTCTCTTCCTTTACCCAGAAAAGTCTAGCATGCAATTTTATTTCGTAGTGAAAGTGAATTTCTAAGAAATGTTTATCAGTCTTTCAAATGTTATCATTTTATGTGGGAAATGGTGGATGCTATTAAAATTGCTGATTTTACAGGGAAATAGCCACAATCTGTATGTATTGTGAGTGGCCTGATCTTTTTACTGTATTTTAAATTACCCAATTAGGAAGAAATATTTGAAGAACCTGCAGCTTAGGGGTGATTCTTCCTAGTTTTGGATCTAATGGCTCTTGTGTGAGACTGCAGCATTGCTCTGTTCAAGAGAACTGTTGTGCCAGGCATGCTCACATACAAAGAGCTTCAAAATCAAAAACCAAATTTAAAGCAGTTTCCATACTAAGCAAGAGATTTTGAGGTTCTATTGCTGTACTTAAATGTAAACAAATTGTTTTTCAGTTCTGACACCAGCTGTCATAAATCAACACTGTCCAGTCATCTCCTGTTAGTGTGGTTAACATGATGCATCTCTGTTTCTCGTAGAGCTGACTGATTCAGAGCTAATGGTTACTCTCTTTGCAGGGAATCCTCAGGTTCCCCATAGAGGTCCTTATGTCTCTCTTCCATCACTTCAGGGCCAGCTGTTAGATCAGACCAGGTTTATCACAGCTTTACCAAGTCAGGTACTGGAAAACTTCCAAAGACAGGCTTCCAACCTCTCTGTCAGTCTGTTCCACTGCCTGCCTCTTGTATTAGACAAAATAGTTCTCCTTACATAAATTGAGACCTTCTCTTATTGCAGCTTATTTCTATTGCCTGTCATCTCTCTGAAGGGCCTGACTACCTCCTCTTTGTCCTCTCCCTTGTAGGCACCAGGATGGCTGTGAGGTGCCTCCAAAATCGTCTCTCTACCAGGCTGGACAAGTCTCTCTGCCCCAGTCCCTACTCACAGGGCAGCACTCCAGCCCTCATCACCCTGGTGGCCTCTGCTTGAGCTTGCTCCAGTTTGCTGGTGCTTCTGCTGAAGTGGGACCACAAAAGGGCATGCAATGCTCTAGGGCATCTGTGGAGTACCAGGTGGGGTGGTCCACCATTTCCCTTGAGCTGGGTTACTTGGCAAGGAGAAATACTATGAAAACCCAAGAGTAAGGTTTGTGTTAGTAAAAGAGAGGAAGAATTTGCATATTTTATTTTATTCCTTTCTTCTTTTTTCCTAACTGTTCCTGTCCTCCTGTCCTCCTATGATTACACTGCATGGACTTCACAATGATGATATATACAAAACTAACACAGCTTCTGTACGCTGAAGATTGCCTGTTTCACTGTGGTACAATTCCTGTACATAATCAATGTTTGTAGTCATCTTCCCATGTCAATGTTATTGACATTCTGCTAAACAGCATTCTCATCCTGTAATTTTTCTTTGAGAAGTCAAATCCTCCATACCATCTTTTTTGTTAATGGTTTCTATAGGGACACCACAGGAGAATATTGCAATTCTAGTTATGTTATAGTGGTGAGCCATAGAAAGATTTGACTGAAGTTTTTGGCATATTCATTTTTAAACTTCAAAACCTATCCCGTGTACGCAAGGAATGCAAGCATATTGGAATATTTACAACCTGCTATTCTGAATTTAAAATTAAAACAAGCTAGGTTCTGTGCCACTGCCACAATTGCATATTCCTTATGTATATTCCTTACCTTATGTACTTTTAAATGCATTATGAATAAAAGCATAGAACACAACTGCATTATTTCTGTACAGTTTGTTTTTGTAAGCTCTGCTGAGGAGCAGAAGATGACTTTGTGTGTGTCAAAAATATGTCATTTGATGGCTTACAGGTCAAAGTAAAGCCCAATGTCAAAGTGAAATCAAAATTATAACCAGTGCTTAATCTTCTTGCTAGGCTTTCATTTCCAGCAGTTTTATACCTCTCAGTGGAAATAAGTATGTTTGCCAAGTTAAATGCAGGCAGATTCAGGTGTTTTACAGGTTCTGAGTTCAGAAATGGTCACAGCACAACAGTATAAAATAATGAACACAGATGGGACAGCCAGCAGCAAGTGTCATTTCACACCACATAACCTGATGAAAAGCATAAACTCTTAAGGCTTCCAGGTCCACTCTTCTGTCAGTTTGCTAATACTGCTAAAAGAAAGGGGGAAAAATAGTATATGTATAAAAAGTATTAGGCAAATTGAGAAATTAGACCTATATGAACATAGATGAAATTTAGAAAGTTTCTAAACTCAGAAATAGAGGTATACATATATTTACTCCTATACTGAGTATAGATATATGTATAAAATGTTAAAAATGCAGATTTGGAAAAATACATATGAATGTACATATTGGAAGAATCTAACATAAACTGATTTGTTCTTGCCTTTGAAAGTAAACATGCCCACCATAAAAGTGAAAAGAAAATATGAGGGTAATCTAGGAGTAAATAATGAAACCTACACCTCCTTCTTTGCATTCCCAGAAACACAAAAAGTAAATCCGTGTCCTCATCACAAAATCAGGGGTAGCCATTCTTTAGAGGTAGATAGGAATTTTAGCTGGAGAAATAGCTTTTCATTCCTGATAACAGTGTTCATATTGTAGCTATTGAAAGCATATTCCTGTTGTCCTCTAGAACAAAACTTTCCTTGCTTGTGGAGATAAAAAATACTTTTCCTTCCATTCTTCTTATTTATCCTTCCCAACAAAATAATATATCTCTTTTTGATGTTTCCTTATAGAATATGCACAATTTCTACCCTCCTTGCTGCACATTCGCTTATTTATTTTTGCTAATTTTTGCCTGAATTAATGTTACAAACTGCCTGTAGAGTTTGGAGTACATAATTTATTCACCTCTTCTGACACCACTTTTTGTGGTTATTTCTGGTGTAAATGCTTATTCATCATTTATTTTAATGGAATATTTTGTTGCTTTTTTTTCTTGTTCCAAGAAGAAACCAAACTTAGCTCTTTTAATAACGTATTACAAGTAAGCAGGCACTCTTTCTGAGATGCATTATTCTGTTTTTGTTTATAGCACATTTTACTTGCAACTATATTATTATATTACTTTGTTTTGCTGGCATTCCCCACAATACCTTATAATATTGAATAAAAGTAACACTGTCAATTTAATATCCCCAAAATCATTAACTTTCATCATAAAATAGGTCAAAAGCAATCAGATGGATGAGCTAACATATTACCATTTCTTTATGTTGAGTGGGCTTTTGGGGTTTGTTTTCATTTTTTAAAATCTTTTGAACAGTTTTTAATTTCTGAGTGGTCATCATCTCTTTCCACATTGGCTTTGAATAAATGCAAAGGAGTTTCAGACAAAAAAGTTTTTGCAAAACCTCTTCATTTGTAGCAAATAGATTACTGTTTTTTTTAGTTCTTCCCTTCATGGAGAGAGTTAATCACAAAATTTTAATCTGTGATCTTCTCTTGCTCTGATATAATTTAAAATAAGAAGTGTTGAAATACATGACTCTGGTTACTTTTAATCCACTCTTATCAGATTTATGATTTCATACAAAGCTATGGTTGAACATATGTGTTCCTTTACCTTGAATGACCTTGACACTATTTATGAGCCTGTATTAGGAAATCAGATGAATGAGTAGGTTACTTAAAACTTTGAAGTACAATAATGTTGTAATTCTGTACCCACCTTGCACTTGCATATTTGAAATAATTTTTGTTTAGGCCAGAGGACTGCTTGATTTTTTTTTTCTATTTTTTTTCTTTTATCATTTTTAGTGAGGCTTCTGGTTGTTCTTCTGTCTCCCCAGTTGCAATATCATCTTTAAATAGATCTACTCAGAAGCTATTTTGACATTGCTAATTTTGGAATAAAGAAACAGCATGAGTTAAGAAATCTAGTGAAATGCTGACTGTTTCTGAGTATGCACTTTTGAGAAGAGCATCTGGCATAAAATATTAGTTCAAAAATCATAGCATAATCTATGGCATTGATTGTAGAGAAATCCTGGTGATTTGCTTAGTAGAAAGGCTGAAGTGAAGGTGGTTCACATTAGTAAGAAACAAAAGGAGATGATCATAAAGTTTGTAACAGTGAACTACATGTTAAGATTTTTGACACTGACAGTCTAGAGCACTGTTTGAAACTAGAAGCAATGGCATGCTGCAAAGGTATCTTTATACTGTGGGAAAATGTTTAAAATACTTGAAAATACTCTTGCCAAAAAACTGAGAGATGAGAAGTACAACTAGTCTTTTTAAGCAATCTTTATGTGCCAGTAGGTGGAAGTAGTTATTTCACAATCCTTTTGTCTTCTTCCCTGCAATGCAGATGGTAATGTCAAAGAAGTCACAGTGAGGAAGTTTACAGCAGACATTCTCCAAAGTATTCCAGAATCTGAGGGGGTTTGCCATGAAATTTGTGTGTTGTTTGTGTATGTAAACTAAAGGACTTTAAACCAGAAGTCAGAATAAAGAAAACCCATTTCATAGGTTAGACGCTCAGATTTTGTTTTATCCAGCAAGTTTTGAGTCCTATTAAAAAAATGGAATATTTTTAAAAATAGAGATATATCATGCTTACATCCAGGTGACAGCATTATTCTGAGAGGCAGAAACATGAGTTTAACTGTCCTTTGGGAAGGAGAATGAGTAGATTTATTTATGCAACTAACTGAACAATGTTTGACTATACAAACAGACTTCCTAGAGGGGTGGTGGATGCCCCAAGCTGACAGTGCTCAAGGTTCATTCAGATATTGCACTTAATAATGTGCTTTAACATTTTCCCAGGCAGTTAGACTAGATTATCATTGTATGTCACTTCCAGCTGGAACTATTTTACTCTTTTCGGCAGTAGATATTTACAAAGTAACCTTCCATATTTAATCTCTCACTTTGGAAAGTGAAAAGACATTTAGCAGAGAATTATTTACACTTAAATTTGTATGTAATAGCACATATCAGAGGTGGGTACATAAGGCTCCTTTAGGAATTAGTAAAAAACCCCAGATGAATCAGATGAAGTAGGCATTCATCTTGAAGTAGACAGGCAAACCAAGTCAGAAAAAATATTCTTTGTAAATATCTACTAACTATGAAAAAAATTAAAAATTTCAAAATCAGATGTAGACAGTAAGCTTATAGACACACATATTTAGGAAAGAAAACCCCAGGCCTAGTTCTGGTGTTCTACAGAAATTTAGGCCTGGTCAAATCACCCAACCTCTTGACTCTTCCAGGGTTACCAGAAGTAGAATTTCAGAAAATGTGGTATACCTTGAAATCTAAATGATTAGTTTAAATTAAGTCAAATTAGACTAATTGCTTTCTTGGAGCATAAATTTTCTTTGCAGTAGAAAAGGGTCTTTCCACATCTGGCAAGAAACATTGCAGCAGCTGCTACTGCATCTGCTAAGGCATCACCTTACTTGGACTTTTCATGTACAGGGTATGGAGACCTGGAAGTTAGGTGTCAATCAGAAACGACAAAAATTCTCTGATAAGAGGGATAAACTTGACTCTTGATCCAAAACACAGTGAAACCTATTAAAGTGTTCCTGCTTGACCTCATTTAGCTCTGGGACTGTTCCCAGATGTCCTGACAGATTTAATCCTGTTTCTACCTTTCCTGATTTTCAGAGAGCATTTTTTGTAGTTTTTCTTCTAGTATAAATTCAGGCAGAAAACCAGCTCATTTTAATTTGTCCTTTTTGGCAGAATTGTGTTTGATGTAAATTGAATATTCTATTTGATGTATACAACCATAAAAATCTGTGACCTTGTAATTAAAGAGGTTCAGCATAAATAAGCTACTATACAAGACTTTCTGGAGTGTGAACAGGAAATCTGGAGTTTTATTTTTCTACAGACTAGGCTTTAACAGGTTTTGTGCAGCAGAATCTCAAGAGCTTGTGAGTAATCCAGTAACTTAATCCTTGAGGCATTTAAAAATATTCAAATTGGCCCACTTATTTTTTCAGCATCAGCAAAAGTTCTCTGCTTTTTCACTTGTACAATTAAAACTAACCAGGCAAACTGTGTATTAGTCCAGTTCCACTGTAATTTCATAGTAAATCAAAGTGATCAAGAAGAGCAATTCTAACTCCAACCATGCTCTCATGCTGCCATGATTCATTAGTTACAGTACCAATATTCACAGAAGCAGCATATGCAGCACAGATATGGGTAGAAAGAGAGCTTAGATTTAGGTTGCAACACTCAGAATCACTTGAAACTTCACATTTAGAAAAATTAATTTCAGGCATGGATGAAAAATACACTCTTGCAAGTTGTCATAGCTCAGTAGTTCACTCTCTTATATCATGTACTACAAGGAGCTGGCTCAATCCATTTTGCTATTACATATTTCAGATTGTTGGTAATGGAAATAAGATCACAGTATATAAACCTTTCTTGGAAGATACAAAATATTTCTTACAGGTCTTTAGAATAACTTAATACATCTTGGTAAATTTCCCACTGTCACTACTTTACATTGGCTAAAACTCTGTAGCTGCTTTTCTGGTGTACTCTAGCAGTAAAAACCTGAAACCTCTGGGTACTTCAGAGTACTCTGTGCAGTAATTACATTTTCTTTTCCTTTTTCTTTTCTCTTTTCCTTTTCTTCTTGCATTTGCCATTTCAGTAACATTATTTATTTTTGTGTTTTGCGTCCTCATAAACCATTTCTGCTTTTACGGTGATCTCCTTTTTTCAGAAACCTAAATAAAAATCTAAAAGCTTTCAGTATTGCTCAGCCAAGATATGTGAATGCAAGAATAGCAATTAAGGCCCTCACACTGCATTGGAAAGGACATACAGGCTGTGTAGTGGAGTTAGAGACATGATTTTATTTCAACATACAGATACAACATGTCTGAAAAGAGTTTTTATCAAGGAAGTTTGTATCCATTATGGGTTATAAAGGAAAATTAACTAGTTTAAATTTTATTAGTTGTTTATTAGAAAATAGTTAAAAGTCTTTAATTTTTAGTGGGAGTCTGATGCAGATTTATCACTGGGCCACAGGCCAGGAAATAATAATGTATGTGTGACAGTCTTAATATCTGAAACCTGTGAAGACTTTTAGAAATGGGTATGCAAAGCTCCAACTTTCAAGTAAAATAATACAGAACTTGTTTTGAATGAAAGATTGTGGTGGAAACTGGTTTAATATGATCAGAGTGGCATTGTCATGGAAAACAAAGACCGAGTATGGCTTTCTAAATCTAACACAAT
Source organism: Alethe castanea (assembly GCA_024734035.1). Lineage (NCBI taxonomy): Eukaryota > Metazoa > Chordata > Aves > Passeriformes > Muscicapidae > Alethe > Alethe castanea. The sequence goes on along the minus strand of JANRGV010000051.1, from coordinate 90,000,426 downwards.
ATTCAAACTGATATTATTTTTACCTTAATGGGGAAAATCCTTTGAGAATTTATTAAAAACCTTCAGGAACATGTGTCAAAAATCTTACTAAAGCATGACAATGAATGATGAGAGATACACACTTTTCAAAGTGTGAGTTATCAAAAAGTGAGTTATCATAGCAGATATATTAGAGCGCACTCAGCTTAAACATGATTCTTAATAGTGATAGCATAAATGTCAAACTGTGAAATAAAATTACTTGAGATACTTGTTTGAAGGAACAGTCTTTAGTCTTCTATTACAGAAACAGTGGAGATCTGTGGAATAGTGACCAATGAATATGCACTTATTTGCTGATACATTTAATTTTTATTTTTAGAACATCATGACATTATCTGAGGCAGTTTTTGCTTCAAGACAGAGGACTATAGGATAATGAAAAGGATAGTTGCAGTATTGTATAATTGTATGTCACCTACAAAAGAATCTTCATTTAGTTCAGCATTTAAAAGCATATTCAAGTTTGAGTATTTTTTGTGTTTTGGACACTTTTGTTCCTGGTAATACTGACATTATTTTGTCCAGTAGACCCTGTGTTTTTTAAAACTCTACAAAGTTATATTTCTATACAGCACATTGGAAGTTCTGCCTTGGTATAGAAAACACAGATTTAGTTAAGCATTAGGGTTTCTTTGGTAGGAATCTAGAAATGTTTAGAAAGATTGACATTTAAAAGAAAAAAAAAGTACTTTCCCTGAGAAGATTTGGAATATGCTTTGTGATAGATTGCCTGACAAAATCATTGGAGAGGCAATCAGCCTGTGGATATAATAAAGAAGCAAAAAGGTTTAAAGAAATTTGTGGGGTTTAAAACCAACACATATCCAGGGAAGAAAAGACCAAAGACATGGAAACAAAAAAAAAAAGCTTAAGATATGTAAAAGAGATATATTCACATAAAATATGTGAAATATCTGATTTCCTTCCTCACACTGAATTTGGATACCTCTTCTGCATAACAGATGTAACTTCAAATTTAGCTTTAAGCAGCACATGAAAATTTAGAAGATTCTGAGAAATAGTGTACTGAATATGACTGCTAGGAAATAGGTAAAATTTTGTTTAAATCATCCCTCAAAGTTCAAGAAATCTACACCAGTTACACAGTGATGTACATTACATTACATTATTTTGTGGCTTGTTTTTGCACATCAAATAGTGCATGTTTCAGTCTGTTTCAGGTTGGTGTATGGAAGCTTGTTTTGAAAAACAAATTCAGATTTCTGCTAATGAAACACTGTTTTTGCTTTGTTTTTTCATAAGTACATCTTTAACAGAATTCTGGCATGTTGTAAATAGAAATGTTGTTTGTGTGCCAGATATGCAGCTTCTACCATGTCTTTGTTAAGCTGGATCGTGGAAGGAGGTGTCATCACAGAACTATCAGGGAAGCAAAGCTAAATAGCCTTGTGCAGATAAAACATATATGTTGATATACTTTTGTTGATAAACCAACATTAGCAACTTGTTGCTGAGTTACAGGGAAGAATATATATACAGATATATAGCATTTATCATAATAGCTTTCAAAGACTTTAACTGTGAATAGATGAGATAAACTTTATTAAATTATTAGCACAAATTTGATAGAGCAACTTTATCTAAATCCCACATTAGCAAAGATAAACACAGATATTGTGATTTATTCCTCCAGCTGCTGATATAAATTCTTCCATGCACCCTAAACGCAAGCTACTAGATAAGGTAATGTAGCAGAAGCAGATTCTCATATTTGTGCATGATTTGGGCAGTACTTTAAAGGAATCTGCTGTAGCTTTGTAACTGAAGAAAGAATGAAGTTTATCTATGTTTTCTTCTTGAATTACTACAAATAAATACCTGTTAAATTTGTAGTAATTACTTTCTTCCTTCTGTTTCCTTCTTGCACCTTCCAGATCCTTCATTTTAAGAAATTTGGAAGGCCTCACATATTGGAGAGTTATAAAAAATATTTGTATGTCCTTTTCCATGGTTTAGGAATCTAAAAGAGTATGTAGTCATTATTAGTAACAGGAAGGAAAGATGCACCACGAGCGAGTATCTGCAATTCTTCTGGCATACTGCCACAAATTTGAGACAGTTCATCTTTTCTCTTTTTTTACCAAACAAGGCTCTGGTGAGGTTGTGGGATTAAACACTCGGTTGTGGAGTTGGTAAGAAGCAAGTGGTGTGCTAGCTCAGGTGTCAGTCATTGCTTCAGGGGCCTGCCAAGCACCCTGGGTGACTGCACAGATAGGAGAGGTGTAACCTTGCACTCAGGGTTGTTGGTACCCAGCAGCTGCCACACCTGGATGTTGCAGCAAAATGCTTCCAAGATCTGCAGTTCCTCTTGGAGCTCTGAGGAGACTCATTCTCCTTCCCCCTCCCATATATTTCTTCTTTCCACTCTTCAAGTTTTGATTTATGCAGCAGTCCTCACTTTTTCTATTCATAAAAATTTTCCTCTTATATTTACCTGACACCAATGCATGGGAAAACGAAGTTAGCAGCTGACTTAGATTATTAGACTGAGTCAACATTAAGGAGTGATGTGCACAGTAGGAGCAGACAGGAAGAAAATAATAACAAAGTTCATATTCTAATATTTACTTCAGACTAGCACTAGTCCAATCCTGGGGACTAGAGGCTCACTACTGTTTGGCACATGTTAAAAGTACATATTTTTATTTAATTTCAAAAATTAATTTCCAAAAGGAATCCAGTTTGTGTGCTCTGTCTTAGAGCTCTGTGGCATGACTCACACAGAGTAAGTGGAGATAACTGGGAAACTTACTTGAATATCACTTCTTATCTGAAATAAAACACTAATAGAAATGCATCCTTAGACTTCCTATACTAGGTAAAAAAATTAAACAGTGGGGTTTGAACTTCTCAAACTGGAATTTTAGGCTTGTAGAAACTATTTGGCTTTACAATCCAATTTGGAACTCAAGATTATAAAATCTGAAGCTTTTAATTGAAGAAAACCTGTTTTATAGGTATTTCTGTCTTGGTCTGCCAGCTATGTCGAAGTGGGACAATTCATAGAGTATCCAAACCAGCTACAGCAAGTTGCACTCAAGGCGTTTTATACGCTTGCTTTTTTTTTAAATTTTTGGAGGTTTTCTCATCTGTTCTGCTTTGCTCTGAAGTCTTTCATCTTTGTTCAGAATGAAATTTCCACTGGCACTTAAAATCTTTGGAGAGAAGTTGAACAGTAAAGCATTAATTTACACTGTTAATTGGTGTATAAATTAAACCATGTTCCCTTGAGAGTAGCTGCTTCGGAAATCAGAAATTCACAAAGAAAGTTGCACTGGCAGTTCTGCAGCAATATGCCTTACCCTGCAATATTCTGTAGCAAAAATGAAGAAAAATTAGTTAGCAAAATGAGATTCAGACAGGAGGAAAAGTGGGATAGCAGAAGACAGGGATTATTTTACTATAAATTTTTTGATAAAATTTTTTGCTGTGTCACAGAAAAAAATGTCTGAATCAGAAAGTTTCTATTTGTCAGAGTTTCCTAATTTGTAGTGAGACATCTTCTCCAGTGCTTGTCCCTAAGTGCCATTCCCATGGCTTTCAGTGCCACTGCTAGCAAACACTGCAGTAAAACTGTACTTACCTTATTTTACCTTACCTTACCTTCTTCTTGTACTGTAGGGTGGGATTGTTTATCCTCAATGTGTACTTTTACTAAATGAGTATTTATTTAGGAAATGTTCTGGGGGCAAAAAAGGGAGAAATCTTATCGCTACCTCCCACAGATTTTATTCTGGGCTGCTCTAAAATACTGGTGAAGCAAATTCCTTTCACTCATTGCATGTCCCTAGAACATACTGAGAGGGATGTCTCCTCATGATTCTTTCCATAGCACTTGAATACACAAAGATCACCACACCAAACTTATAATTTTCCTTCAGTTCTGCCTTAGTATCTTCTTGCCATAGTGAGGAATCACCTGGAGTTCCTGTGACAACGACCATGATCCTCCCTATGGATCATCCTACCTGCCAACGTGCAGCCTCAGTCTACAGTAGCTGTCACACATGATACTGACTCTAAACTAAATGGGGGTTTGGAGCTGGATATGTAGCAGGAGAGGCTAATAACTAGTCATAATTGGTTTGTACTCCAAATCATAGATCTTCTCCTTTTCTGAACTGTTTGACTGAAAATAATTACTCTCTAGAAGCAATCCAGTGCTGGAGTTCGCCTGACTCCACAGAAATGGCAGGCTTATGCTGTGACCCTAAAGGTTTGTAGAGGAAAGCACACCAGAACTCATACATAATTCATAGGGCAATAATTTCTGACATGCAGCACTATTAGTCAGACTATTGAGGGGAAGCCTGTGGAGGACCTCTGCTGAAAACTTCTCTATGTCCATCAAAGATAGATTACAAAACATTTCCAAATTTGTAGCTGTTGCACATCTAGGAGTAGAATGGAAGCTATAGTAGCATAGATTTCTCATAGTTATTGTTTAGGCCATGTTTGTTGTTAGCATCTTGTGGCCTGAGAGCCTTAAAAGATCTTTTCATCTCTAGCATAGCTGAGTAACCTGATCAAGGTTAATTTTTCTCCTGGAGTCACAGAATAGTCAGGAATAAGTCACTCCACCTAGGTATGCCAATGGTCCCTGTTCAGTAAGTGACAGGAATTTACTCTACCATCTTCTTCCTGGGAGAGATGGAAGACAGCTTTGTGAATAGTCTTTGCTGAACCACACAGAGCCACAGGGCTCTGACAAATCCTGCCAAGATTTACCTCCTCAGTCAACTCCTCAGGTGAGAAGACAATGCAGATAGGCAGATACTTTTGTCCTGTGCCTATGCGTGGCTTGATACGAAACCAGGAGCAACTGCTGCACTCATTACCTTGGTTGGTACAATTCAAGAACCTTTCTACTGAAATCCCAAAAGCTACAGCTTAGGAAGGGAACATGACAGTAGAACCAAGCTTATTCTGTGTGGTAACTGTGGCATTTGGGTTCCTGACCAAATATCTACATTTACCTGTCTAAAATGCAGGTCCCCAAGTATACAAGTCTCCTCAATATACAGGTGTCCATTAAAGTCAAGTAAGACTAATGAGCCATTTTAGATGATCATGAGGTCATTCGAGTAACTCTCAACTTGCTTAAGTTTTCTGATTAGATATCCACTGACTAGAAAGGCAGCTTACACATCTCTCTTGCATGAAGTTACCTGTAAGTGTAGTGTCTTGAATTTAGGTTTTGAATCTAACACTGAAATCAACAAAATATGTCATTCTAGATTTTGTAACAGTACATAAAAATGCCCCAAATGTGATTTCATATAAAGTGTGTGACTATTATTTGTTCTATTTTTGAAGATGAAAAGAAAAAAACAACAACCACCAAAACTGGGATCAAACAAAGCCTTTGGTCTCAGTCTCATAGATGACTACAGCAACTGAAACACGGTATTCAATTACTTAATTTTAGTATCAGTTTCTAGAGTCTTGTTTTCTTCTGTACAACCTGTCTATTACTTTCATATTAAGATATATCCACAGTACATAAAAAAATTATTTCACATTGGCATAGATTTTACCAAAATATTGAGGGAAATATAGCCTGAGAATAAATTCACAACTAACTCCAGTAGGGCAGTCCTTAGTGCTCTCAGGGCCTGGTTTTTTCATTATCATCTGTGATGCCAGATTATACAGGAATTCTGTATGAGATCTGGGGAGAAGTGAGTTCTTAAAGCAATATGCTGTGAAGGAAGCTATGTAACAATTAATTATGTATCTTTAAAACTTCCATTCAAGTAAAACTGCTTTGTCTTGCCATCGAATAGTGACTTGCATTGTTATCAAGTGCCACCTTCTGCAAATAGATGGTTTTGTCAAGTAGAGAGTGCATATGGAAAGAGTATAAAATTACAAATGCCTTATTTCCCTCTGTGTTGTCCTTCCTCAGTATCCTTTTGGGAATTTGTCCTGTCCTTCTACACCATATAGAACCAAGATGAACATATGGCACTAGATCAGCATAGATAAAATCCAGTGCCTTGTTGCATTTTGACCAGAAAAATCATCAGTTATTCTATTACTGAGGCATGGCTAAAAAATGTATGCAGGGCTGTGGCTTTTTGGGTGCAGGGGAAGCATTAAGATTGTAAGTTCAGCTCCCATTTTCACTTTGCACTTTCCAAGAGCATTGTTGTGATTTAACCCCAGCCAGCTGCCAAGCCCTATGCAGCTGTTGAGCCACTCCCTCATCAGCAGGGTTGGGGAGAGAACTGGAAGGGTAAAAGTTAGAAAACCTATGGGAGTTAAAGATGATTTAATAGGGAAAGCAAAGTTCACACAAACAAAGAAAAACAAAAAATCAATTCACTGCTTCCCATGGTTGGGCAGGTGTTCAGCCATCTCCAGGAGAGCAGGGCCTCATCATATGTAATGGTTATTGCAAAGAAAAATGTCATCATTCCAAATGTCTCTCCTGTCCTTCTTCCCATTTTATACACTGAGCATGAGGTCCTGTGGCCTGGAATATCCCTTTGGTCAGCTGGGGTCACCTGTCCTGGCTGTGTCTCCTCCCAGCCTCCCATGCACCAACAACTTCCTACCCACCATGGCTGTATG
>JANRGV010000051.1:89965372-89993687 GCA_024734035.1 Alethe castanea | reverse complement strand
CTGTCCTGGCTGTGTCTCCTCCCAGCCTCCCATGCACCAACAACTTCCTACCCACTGTGATTGTATGAAAAGCAGAAAAGGCCTTGGCTCAGCAATAACAATATTGCTTAGCAATAACAAAAGCATCTCTATATTATCAACCCTGTGTTCAGCACAAATCCAAAACACAACTTCATACCCAGCCACTGTAAAGAAAATTAATCCTATCCCAGCCAAATTCAGCACAAACATCAAACTAGGATCTAACATTAATATGAAAAGAAGATAGTCCAACAAATTATCTTGCAGGTCTTCCAGAAAATAGACCTTCTTTCCATTATAAGAATTGTAATTTAGTTATGGCAAATGCTTGCCTAGATATTTCCTCCACATCTTTAAATATATATGTGAAGACTGGGACAAATACTGCCAGATGATTTATGTGGCTATGATATGTATTGATATACTTAAAGTGAGCTCCAAAACAAAAGCAACATTTAGATTTTAAATTGGAAGGGTTCCTCATGTTAATTTTGGCCTTTTATTCCTCTGCATGAAATTAGAAAGTACTTAGCAAGTCTGCCAGGAAAAACAAGCCCCAGATATTTCCTATGCAATGCACATTCTCTCTGAAGTACTCTATCACACTATTGGATTTGCAATGCTGAACATAATTTGCTAGAAATTACATAGTTCCTATATTAGTTTGTAATAGTGTCATTTTATCCACAATGGTCCACTTTCCTGGATTGATTCGATCTGTGCATTTATGGAAGAATGAAATTTTGGGTGTTTGTTTTGCTTGAAGGAGGAATCATCAATTTGTTTGTATTAAGCTACTGTGTCAGTGTGCATTTATACTTTTTTTTTTTTTAAGTCATGGTCTATGCAGTGTGAAAATTTCATGTGTGTTATACAAGGAACTAAGAACTGATTTCTGCATCTAAGATTTAATCATAATTGTAAATCAATAACAAATGCAAAGTCCCCACCTGCTGAAGGAGTATTTTTAAGTGTACACTTTAAAGGAAGTGGGGTTTACTCTACTGTGTTCTTTGACCTTGTGCATTTTGAACCTGCTGATCAACTTCAAACACGCTCGATAAAAAGTACAGAGATGTCAAGCACATTCAGAACTTTAAAGTTTGTTGGAAATGGGCAGCAGACTGCTGGGTTACTGCTAGCCACACAGAGTGAAATAAACTTATTCTTAGACTCTAAAGAATCTGTGTGCACAAGATGTGAAGGAAAACAAATATGATTAGTTTGGCTGCTGGCAGAACTATCTTTTGAAGTAAACTTTCCAGATATTGAAGACTTAGAGTTGAGGATGCTGAAGAGAAAGTGATGTTCTCAGGAGGAATTATGAAAGAAGGAGGCAGAAGGCAGTTTCTGAAGCATCAAAATTCAGAAGCTACTGAAAATGAAAAATGAAATGGTGGGAGTTGAGTCAGAGAAGAAAATGAAATAGAGTCAGAGACTTAAAGACTGAATTTTAAGGATTTTGAGAACACTGTTCTGTAAACTCACACTCTCACTACATAGGAAAGTTTCAAAACAGACAAGGCCTTACAGGCTGTGTAACAACCAGGAGAGGTGAATAAAAGGAGTTTTTTGTATGCAATGGGGATTTTTTGGTATCATTTTTGAGTCTTTTTCCCTTAATCTGTTAATGGAACTTACTTTCTGAGCTGACATTTATCTGGGAAAATATTGTGCTCAGGATTTTATTGAACTTGACATTGTCCCCAGTTTTATATATTTTGGTGAGAAACAGAGGTAGTCATACAATCTACATGAGTATTCTGTCCGTAATGGATTGCTTTGATCATTTGACCTCATAGTCTTGTGTGTATTTCCACTGCTCACTTCTGTGAACTTCTGATCATGTCAGAAATACTTGCCCTATTCATGCTACTCCAATAATTAGATGACAGATGGGGTAGAGACTTATTGGGATCTTGGTTAAGTACTTAAAATGTTTTAAGTTTTTGCCATTTAAGGGGATTCTTTTATGTTAATTTCACTTTTATCCAATAACAAATTATTGCTATGGCTATCAAGATTATAATTGTTTATTTACTATTAGTAAAAAATGTTATTTCACCTTACAAATTTTAATTGTGTTGATGAAAAATAAACACTATATAAGGTCAGAATTTTTCAAATAAAACTTCAGCTATACTCACTTTAATAGTGAAATATCAGCAATATTTATTTTCCATGAAGTTTAAACTTTAGCAAAAAAATTTAGAAGTGCACTGTATTTAAACAAGTACATATTAACTTTGTCTACTATCTGTGCTCATCAATATGTCATGTGTGAATTGTGTGAATTCTGTGTGTGGAAAAATCTCTATGCATGAAAATATATATGAAGTGAATTTTAATATGCATGCAAATAAATTATAGCAAATGCTTTAATTGAATTTTTTAATATGAGTTTCATGCATTTGTACATGATATTTATTTTCTAAATAACTTTCATTAGGGTTTTTATATCAAACATTTCATTTACAGATCTGAAAACACATTACAAAGACAGGCAAGTATCATTATTCCTGTTCCACTGCAAATTAATAAAACTCAGCAGGAAGGACTTGCTTCATATAGTGTGGCTAGTTAAAACATCTTTAGATATTTACATAGCTAGATAATGATTGAAGGTTGGGAAACAACAAACGCTCTTTCAAGTTTTTTTTTTTCCAACAAATGAAAAATTGTTATTAGAGAATAATAATATTTTATTACAGTCTCATGGGATAGTCATAGTGGAGCTGTGGAGGAAGAGACCAGAGCAACATTTTGGCCCCATTATAGTTAAAATTAATGATGTCTTTTCTTTCTGTGGGCAGAACATAATGCCAGGTCTTCTGATTTCTATGTCCTAGGGCTGCTCACACTGCCTCTTAGAGTTAAGTATTACTGCACGTCTCTGGGTCATTTTCAAAAAGCAATCTCACTGTACTTGGTGGATTGTGAATCCTCTTTCAAGGATTTTCTTTTTTTCTTCTTCTTTTTATTTTTTTATTTTTTCTTTTTTTTCTTTTTCTGTCAGATGCTTATATCTGTGTTTGGTGGAAAAGAACCTCTCCATACAAAAGGAATCGATACTACCTCAAAGCTCATGCTGTTTCTGTTTGTTTGAAACCTACAGAAAAAATAGCAACTGTCACTAAATACAAAAAAAATAGCTTGCTGGTTAATATACTTCTAAATAAATTGTGGTCCCAAGCAACATCAGCATCCTCCACATTTTGCTATTTATATGTAAGTATCCATCTGTCTGCTGAAGACAGAAGGAAAGTAACAAATCTACAGGAAACCTTTCATTAACAATTGCCTTATTTAGACTGGGTGGATTAATTTTCTCTACTGCTGAGAAGCAGGTTAATAGGTCCTCCTACTTAAATCTGAGAACAAAGTGAGTATTGCAAGCAAATACATTGCAAAGATTAGCTCATTTACTTTGTGAGGAACATTTATCTTATTTTATTTCTAATTTTCACTGATTGCCAGCTTTGTTCAGCTACATACTTTCAGTACAAAACACACAGCTAAGCTACACTAGCAATGTGGGGGCTTTGTCTAGAATGTCACATTACTGTGTTAGCACTTTTTTTTCTTTTACATTAAGCACCACTGACTGATTTTTTTCCCCTATTTTAAAATATTAGGCACAGCAGAATTAATTTAGTATTACGATTTTGTCTTTACTCTTCTGTGCAGGAATGGCTGTTGTATGCAACCCAAATCATTGTAACAAAACTACAATAACCCTATATCCACCACCCAGGAAGAATTTCTTCCCTGCAAGAAACTATGGTCTAATTAGTGAAGAAATTCCAGTGAAATTTAGGTGACATGTAGGGTTAAATATTATGATGAATTAGCTGGCATTTTTACTACAGGCACTCTCCAAATTGTTTTTGAAATTATAGACATCCTCAAAACAAATGCTGGTATTTGAGCAAGTAAGAACATTTAGTATACTTTATAAGTCTTTTCAGTTGAAGAAAGTCTTAGATCTGTAGCTATCACCTTTCCTCTCTCAAGCAAGGAAATGTTTCCTTGTTTAGTAAAAAGGAAATCATATTTCACTGAATTCCAGCACCAACCACTCTCTCTCAGATGGAATCCTACGAAACAAAAGTGGAACAACATTTGTAACAATGGTTTCTCCCTAGTTTTTTTACAGCATTTGGTTAACTGTATCATTAATATAGAGCATGTGCAAACTCTTTTCTTAAATGAACAGCTGACTTTCTTAAAGGAGAAATTAGACACTCCACAGGAGATAAAAAACTGAAGGTTGAGAGAGATTTAAGTGCTGAAATTTCTGCACTGAAAGAGATTTGATTCTCCTTGTGTTTGTGGCATTTTTCCACTGCAGAACCTACAGAGAAGTTTGTATTGGCTCACAATGGCTCTCATCCATGAGACTGGATAACTCCCTCAGAGTTCCCCCAGAACTTTGTGGCTACATTTTGCTCTTTTCTGCTGGTAAGAACATTACACAGTCTGAATTATTTCAGGGAGATTTAATTATTTCGCAAGCAAATTCTACTTTGTTAAATCCAGAACTGATTTCTATTTGAAAGGTATTTTTAGTGCTTTTTTACTGTTGAGCTTTCTTTCTTTTTTGAAATGCAAAGTTCAATCCATGCAATTGACAGAGCAGTTTTTAATTAAATCAAATGTCTCACAATAATTTTGGTTTCCCAGCAGCCCGAATTCAGTGATTTTAATGGCTTCTAGTCAGGCTTGATGACAGCTACCTGGCTTATTCCTGAACACCAGTGACACTACATCTCTGCAAAGAGTAGGAATTTATAGCAGAAGGAAAGCCAGCATGAGGAGGACCCATTATGAATGTCTCCTATTACAATGGCAGACTTTCCAGGGTGACCTCAGAGCTGTCCTGTCACTGTGACCTTGCCAGATGCCCAGGGCTGGGGCTGCTCCCCATCCTTCCCTGCTCCTTAGCAGTGAAACCTGGCTGCTCAACACTATCCAGACAGAACCCATGGTGATCCCCAGCAGCTCCAGGTCCCACCCCTGGCACTGTCCTTCCTAAAAAGCCTGCTGCATTCGTGCCTGGCAGCACTGCTGTGGTGTGACCTGTCCCACCCCACCTCCACCAACTCCAAAATCATGGCCCTGTGTCTGGTGCATCCCCAGTGGGCAGCTCAGCCCCACCCAGCTGCTCCGTCCCTCCCACCTGCTGGGATGGGCGAGTGAATGGGAAGGGCAGAAGTGAAAAAACTCAATTATTCAGATGAAGTGAGTTTAGTAGTTAAAGCAAAAGCCATACACACAGCCAAAGAAGAACAAGGAATTCATTCAACTCTTTCAGAGCAAGGAGTTCATTAAAGGGTATTGGAGAAGTGTTTAGACAATGCTATTGCAAGTTTTACTTGGTAAAATTTTCTTATTGTAACTTGCATGATACTTCAACTGTTCCAGCCTGCCCTGCAAAAAATAAAACAATTACAGACCTCTATTAATTCCCTGTTTATATATTAAACATTCAAAACATTCAAAAAGCTCTTACTCTCCTTGTTCCCCATACAGAAGCACCCAGTAACAATTTTTGGAACCCAGAAAACTAGTTCATTGAAGTAAACTGAAGTATCTTTCTTTTAAGCAACACATTAATGAGTACAACTTGTTGGAAATCTGACTTCCTCTTGGAAAGAAGACACAGGCCCACTTTTGAAATAGATTTCCAAATTAGATATGGTAGCTGCCATGAATTTTCCCAGCTACAAAACAGCAGCAAGATGAGAAGTACTTGTGGGCACAAAGCTGACCCACTGATTTTGTGCTGTACAGATTGATTCCAAGGTTGAGGAGGAAGAAGAGACATTTGTCACGCAGATGGCAGAACATAACATTTCATATTCCTGTGGTGATACTTCAATGAAAGTTATCAAAAGGTCTTTTCATAGGCAAAAGACCTGCCAGGACCTAAACAGATGAGTAACAAAATGTAGTGTCTCAGAAAAATGCAAGCTTTAATCTGCTACTATATTACTGATTTGTCTTTGTTACGCCAGTTATGTTCTTGCCCTCCTTTCACTCCATTGCTAAATCCTACTGTTTTCTTCTTTGTCCTGAGCTTTTCTTGATGAGCACATTATCACATGGAAAGGAATATGGTCAATTTGGGTCTGCCATCCTGGCAGTGTCTTCTGTCATCATGTTGCCACTCCCACTTTTGGGGTAGAGGAAAGAGGCAAAACTTTGATTCCCAGGGTGGGAAATGAAACCTACTGGATTTTCCCCCCCACCCTACCACCCATCCCCATCCAGATGGCCTCAAGCTGGAGGTGGCAAGAGGCTGGCAAGGAACATTGCCTGTCCAGTGCACCTAAGCTGACAAAAGGAGTATCCACAGAGAGTGGTGTGCTTCAGCTAGAATGGCTCTGTCAAGGAGGAAGGGGGGATGTTTGTTGTGATAGTGTTTGTCTGTGCAAGCGTTATTCATGCTGAGGGCCAAGAAGTGGCTGAACATCTCTCTGCCAAGGGGTAGTAATGAGTGAATTCCTTATTTTGCATGGCTTATGTGTGCAGCTTTTGCTTTTCCTATAAAAATGTCACAACAATGATCCACAAGGCTTTTTTCCTTTCTTGTGTCTTCTCCCCATCTGCAGAAAAGGAAAAAAGTGCAAGGCTGAGTGGGTGTCAGCTAGGGATAACCCACCACAGATATAGATGAAAATTCTTCACTGGTACACAATATTTATATGGTTTACTTTACTTTTAAGACATACAAAACTATGCTAAAAAACAGTACTTGCATTTATTTAGTAATTTACCCATTTTCAAACAGAACTTAATGTTTTTAATCATACTGACAGATTTTGTCATTAGCTCATATAATTCGTGATTCTTCACTATGTCTATCCCTCTCAGAAGCACTTTGCACAGCTTTCAAGATGATGTAAGAGCACTGTTGGAGAAAGAAAAATGTGCCCAGAGAGGCAGTGTTTGAGAGTAAGGGAGCAGAACACCTCAGGCAGTTTGCTGAGGGCAGTTTGCAAAGGATTAGTGTGAAACCGTGATCACACTCACCAAAGATGTGAAATTGTTGTCACACTTGAAAGACAAAATTCATTCAAATTGAGACTCCTTCAGTGAACTAATTTACTGGAATCATATTTGTACTCCTTTTCTGATTAGGAAGAGAAGCTGGATTACAGGGGAAGGGATAATAACAGTTGTCTGACCAGACAGTAAAACTACAGGGAAAAATATACAATAAAGTTATAGTAAAAATTGTTCCTGCTGAACAATTATTGGTAGGTCTATCACCCTTTTTATTAGTAGCATGTGTTATTCTAAAGCTCCTGTGTCCTGATCATTTGTACATATCACATCTAATATACACTCTTGTAGAGATAAAAACACATGAATTCATGTTATAAAAAAAAAGTTGCCTTTTTGATTGCCAGCTAATGCCTGACTGTCAGTCCTCTTTTCCTTATTATCTCATCTATTTTTTACAGGGCAAAGGTGTTGAACAATTGCTTTAAACATTTCTCCCTCAGTTTGTCTGTATTCTGTATTTTTTGAGTATGGCGAAAAAAAGGTAAATGATAAAAATTAGTTTTTTCAGTATCCCAGTTCACATAGTTCAGATTTATTTAATATTTTAAAAAATATAAATCGGGGGAGGCAATTTTACCTAATTAATAATGTACTGTCTAAAATTAAAGACAGAAGAAGGAAGGGGAGGGAGGGAGGATCGAGCTGCAGACCTGAGCGATGATTTGGCTTTATATGTTGTAAACCAGTAAATGTAAGATCTGAATAGCACCTTATCTTTATGTATTTTTGATACTTGAAAGATCTGTTGCAGATTGGGAGACACACATTCTGTTTGCAAGCTGACAAAGTCTGTCCTACAGCCTGCTCCCCACTACGTGATCAGGTAACGTAAGAGAATTCTGAGGCACTTGGCAGCTGCACCATGTTTACAAATAAGGGCTTTGGTGGAGCTTATCTGCCTTACACAGGATCTTTTTCTTTGACAGCCAAAGGCTTGACGTTACTGAGATTGTTTGAATGGTATAAATGCTCTTAATGTAGAACCTAATGTGCACAAAATGCATATTAATACAGCTTCTGGTGAGTTTTTCTGTACAGACAGTTTATACTTTATGTTTGAACTCTTGTAGGATTTTCAGTTCAAGAATAAAGAGCTATAAATATGTACTTACTCACTAGAAAGAGGTGAATTGTGGCCTGCTAAATAAATAAATAAATTCAGATAGTTTTGGCTCTTGTAGTAGCTATGGGTAACTCACAGTCAGGATGAACAGATTAGTGTCTAGAATATAGGAATCAAGGATATAGTTTCCAGCAAAGTAAATTAATGTTCAGTTCATGATTTGGCCTTAATATTTAATGGGTAACTCATGCCCCTAAAATTTATTTCTTTTACTTTTCCCTAGACTTTATTAACTTAATTAAAAGAAAATGTAGAGGGGGATATGCTCTGAGCAACCTGGTCTAGTGAAAGGTGTTCATGGTGTCCCTGCCCATGACAGGGGCATTGAAACTGGATTATATTTAAAGCCCCTTCCAATCCAAACCATTCTATGATTCTAAGATTTTATGTGGGAGCTGTGCCATTCTGATTTTCTAGACTGAGGCTTAACTTTACCCTTTTCATCACCTCATTCTTTTTAGTGTCATGGCCACATGTATGCTGTCTGCTGTTTTTTCTAATGATTAGATCTCACTGAGAATTGTGTTGCATTTATCTGAGAATGCTGAAACTTCCTATAATTTCCTCACTATATAAAATAACTGTCTGATTTTGTTTTTACAATCCATGAGAAATCTGTGTATTTGGAAAACTGAAAAAAAAAAAAAAAGAAGCTGATTCAGCAGCAGTACAGCAGTATAGGCTGTGCTCATGGAGTTCATATAAATCCTAAAATGTTAATCTTGCTCTTTCTCTATTCCAGGAGTTTTATGCTAAGAATATTTCATGGTGATTCTAGGATTCCTGTTTTAAAACACAGCAGGCTGAAACGCAGATTATAGCACAACAGTACTGTAACTATTTTTAGGAAATGATCATTTAGAAAAGCCCTGAGGGATCTCCTGGAGCTATTTTATGCTGCTCCTTAATATCAAACAAAATACACATGCCATGTACTTTATATAGACTTTATTTTGCTCTCTGTTGGATCTTCTTTTCAGATGACAGTCTATATGCTAATTGAAACAAAATGTTGACATCAGACTTGTCCACATATCTAGAAATAGAACAACAGCTTTAAAAAAAAAATTAAAATGTCTGTAATTTGTATTTTTTTTTTGTTCTTTCTCAGTTTATGTTAAGGACTAGTAGATGGTTTCTCATTTTCTGAAATTGATGCTCAACAACAAGGAAATTGTGGGTCTGTGTTTAGGTTTGGTCTTTGCCTTAGGTAGGATGTTGCTCATACATTGAGATATAATTCAATTCCATTGTAAATAAAGTTTCTTGCCCCAGGGTGTCTGAGTTCATTAGTAGGTGCCAATGGTTTGAGCATCTACTCTACTGGAACAATATTTTATAATATTTGTCCAGCTCCTTATTGAGACATGACAACTTGTGCTCTGCCTCCTTAGAAATATGGGGATGTTTTTGTTCCCATAGACAGGACTTGGCTTGGCAAACTGCTCATGCTTGATGAATGATAGGATCCCTTAATGGATGCCAGTTGCTCCAGGAAAACGTTGTTGTTCTTCTACCATAGCAGGACAAGATAAAAGTCTTCATATTAGTATGACGGGAAGCTTGTTTATAATAGTACTTAGTCCAAACTGATCTTTCCTGAGCTTACCAAAGGCTGTAGTGAGAAATACAAGTAATTGAAGACACACCAAGCATAAATTCATAAACAGCAACTGAATGAAATGTCTTCTTTTCTACTACCCTTCATCCTCACTGTTTTCTTTTGGATATAGTTTCCAAGTTAACCCAATTGGGACAGGGGTAGGTTGGTTTTTCCTAGTATAAACAAGGCTAGAAAGATTCCTCAGAACTCCATGGGATTTTCCTCAGGAAGTCTGTCTGCTATAGGAGAGTGAGTGACTTCATTTCTTCAAGGTCTTTACTGTCCCAGGTAGCTAAAGTACTCAAAGTGATTATAAAGTATAATTTTCTTTAAAAAGAATAAAATTAGAAAAGTAGGTTGATTTAAACAGAGCTCATAATGAAGTCTTCTACATAACTTTCTTCAGCTGGTAGCCATAACTCACCAATATATTGCTATTATTAATAAGACTTTTCCATTCCAAACGGTTGTTAGATCATTAATTTGTGAATATAGCATTTTACACCATTTAAAAGTGCAAAATGCTTTCCTCCTTGGTTAATTAACACTAGCTAGATACCCACAAGAGCATAACCCTGTAATGCATACAAATAACAAGATTTAATTGATTCTTCTATGGCCTATTAAAAATGCATTGAGGGCCTAAAGGATTTAAATGGGTAAAATAGAAGAACTCCCAGACTGGCCTCTATCTGACACTGAGACTGCATCTGAAAATTCTAATAAATGAAAAATGACCCCATATGCAGTTTTCTAACCAATGTCTAACTGCACAGAAATAATGATATGGAAGTTAAAACAAGAAATTGTTATTTAATGCTAAGTGTAGTCCTTTATTTTTTGGGGGTTTTAGACTGAATGCAAGATGAGGCAAATAAGTTGAATTCAGCCTCATACATTATTCACAGGGACTGAGCTAACATGATCATTCTTTTTCGTTAAAGCCACTGCAAATAGCACAGCTATTCATTCTAACACTGTTAATACAATGAAGACATGTTAATGTGGAATGTCAGTGTCTTAAATCTCTGTCACTATTCTATCAAATCTATGCATTTTTTAATTATTTTTTCTCTATATCCTTATTTTTTCAATTTTGATGATTTCCACTTAATTTTTAATGATTCAAAATACATGCAAATGTAGCACAAAATGAAAGAGTTTACATTTATGCAATAAACTCATTAAACCATGTTAGTTGCTCTTTATTTCTTGCACCAGTCTTGTATTGAGAGGAAATAATTAATGGTGAAATCCTTGTTAATGGGTGGCCTGGTGACAGGTCTTCTGAGTTCATGTTGATCTCTGTGTGCTTGCAGGCCAAAACCCTCCCATTTTTAATGTCTGTAGCCTTCCTGACCAATTTGGATACTATGGATCTGATTAATTGTTTGGAATGCAGTAGCCCCAGAGGATCTCATCAGACACTAATGTTCTCTAGGACAAGTGTATCCCTTTTTCAAGTGTGCATAATCGTGACTGTATACATAGTAGCACTTCTCAGCAGTGTTATAACAAAGCTCATATAAAATAAGTAATGGATATTCCATTTCCTAAATTTTATATTTCTTATGAAGACAAGAGGCAGAGTGGGGACATGATGGCATGACTGTAGCAGACCTTGATATGTAGCCCAAATATTGAAATCTATTCCACTGCCCTGCTTGCAAAGCCAGCATACAACACAAGCATGCAATGTTTTGGGCTTTTATTGCTTTGTTGAATTTTTAAACTTCTTTGTACAACTATGAAGCAGTAGGGAGCACAGTGTTTTACAACATCCCTAAAAACACAGCCACGTTGTTAGTTCTTCACACGCAGACTTCCATGATGTGATTGCAATATTTGACACCTTCCTGTGTGAATGCATATGCCTCAAGGAGTGTGTGAAACCTATGCAGAGTTTGGATTTTTGTAGCTAGACATGGAAACCTGTCTGTATGGGTTTGTGTAAATCTAGACCTTAGAGTAACCCTATAACAAATCTAAGAAACGGATTATCAGAATAAAAATATTGCACTATCAATTTAAGATTCTTTATAGCAATATCCCAGACTATTCTGAAAGCAAGAGCAGCTGTTGAAAAATCACCCACTATAAATGCTCTGTATTAGTCACTTTTTGCCCCCTCTTTGGGACATGTTTAGTCTGGCTCCCTCCTTTCCTTTCTTTCAATTGTGGTCTACTCCTACAAGCTCCAGGAAATGCTTAATTCAGTTTTTTAAACTTGCCTTTGATTTTAGCCCAGTGTTATTGCTGTGGTTCATCTGAGTTAGGTGTAAATGTGCAAGGAGTCCTTCCAGATGGGAACACACGGATGCCCTCTTGACATGGATGTATGTAATCCTAACTGGCATGGACTTGGCAGCAGTTAGTTCCATGGTTGATTAACTCGTGGGGTTAGGTTGTGCAATCTTGTGAGCCAGACTGTCAAGCTTAATCATCCTATAAAAAGGAAGGCCTCATTAACCCTACCATATCTAACAAGAGCCACCGTTCCTGAGGCAATCTTCAGTGGCCAGAGGTGGTTAGCAGAACAAGAGGATTTTGTGAGTGTGAAGCAACAATCACTCTGAGAAAAAAAAAAAAAAAAAGAAGAAGGAAGTTTCAACCTACAAAGAGTGCAAATTAGTCTAATGGCTTGGATTCTTAATAGCAGATATACATTTAAATTCCCTCAGCCAAAAGAAGTATTGAAGCTGCATCTCCTAGAACCTGGATGAAGCCACAAACCACAGAATTCTCGCTTTCATTTGAATGAGAGATGCCACAGAAAACAAAACTTAAAAGTCTCTTAAAGTGTAGAAAACCAAAGTGGTGGAAAGTCACATAATTTTTTTTTGTCTAATATCTTGCTTTATCTATTTAACCAAAACATCAGATTTTTTAAAAAATCCCCATTGACAAAGTCAGGCAGATAATGGGGATGGGGGGGCTGTTATCTAGAGAAAAATAATAGCAGGGACATGCCCAGGATGTCTTTCTGGACATTTTTGCCATTTTTGTCTTTTTCTTTCTCTCTCATACCTGCAGAGGAATAATCATACACTAGATTTTCCTGTTACTGCTTGAGCCTAAATTCCATATACTACATACAGTATACTGCTTTCCTACTTGTTTCATTATAACTGAAATCTGGTAGATAATTCCTATTTAAAACTCAAACTAGGGCGTAGATGCAGTACAGTGTAGCAGCAAGCTCTTTGCCAGAGTTTTGGAGCCTGGCACTCAGTCACGTGAAATGTGGCTTCCAAGTCCTCTGTTACTTGTTTACTAAACCTGCTTTTTATTCATCACTGAAAAATTTGACATTTTGATACAGCTCTAGTAAAAACCACTCTTAAAAACTTCAGCACCACACTATTCCTATTTTACACTATTTGGCCTCTGAAGGCAATTCTACAAATAAAAGACAAGGATGGTCAAGAGTATCTCCAAATTCAGGTAGAGAGGACAAAGACAAAAAAGGCACATCTCTCCTGAACATTTTGGCTGGGAATAGCCACCTTCAATTGTGGCATCCAAAAGTGTACAAGGATAACAATATTAAAATTTATGAACCTAAAGACGAAAAGTCAGAATGGAAAGACCAGGATTTGCCTTCTGATTGTTCCAGAGAAGGGCAGGCCCACTTCTCCTTTTTAGCCATCATTCTTTTCCAGCTCTTGTCTCACCACCAGTTTTACACCAGTCAGTACTCTGTTTCCCTCTCTTGCCCAGCTTTTGCCTTTTCTTTAAATTCTACTCTGTTGAAACTCTGAGTGCCAGCCTTTCAGGATTAGGCTCTTCCCACTCTGGACTCCATTCAAAGCTTTGCTCTCTGCCCAGCAGTTTCAGAACGTATCCACCTCACCCACTGTACATTACTTATAAGATAAGTATCAGTCTCAGGACACGTTCAGAGACTGATTCCCACATTCATCTTTGCTTTCCTCTCTGATGCTCTAATACACGATGATTTGTCTTCTGCTGAAGGCACAGACTGCTTGAAATACTGGGGGATTTCACAGCCAGCCTCTGTTGCCTCTCTTTCTCCCCAGCTATTCCCCTACCTGACACCTTGTTCATCTAATGTCATCTCGTTTGCACAAGTACAACAGTGGATTCAGAAGCAAGACAACAATACCTGAGGTTTGTATACATTTCTGTGTATTGCTCAAATGTGCCATACATTTGGGTTGTGGTGGAAAGAGGGAACGGTGGGCAAAGCAAGGGAGATTTGAAGATAACACAACAGGCATGAGTGAAATAGTACATTAATGTGTTGAGATTTTGAGGCCTTTAATGCAATGTCAGGGTTACAAGCATCCGAACAGCAGATTTAAATTAGATGCTTGCAGGAGGAAGAATAAAGGCTAGAACAGGATAAGGGAAGTTAAAAATTACTCGAAAATTATCTCTGAAATTTCCAGTCAAGTATAATCACTTCCTTATTAAGCTTAGAGAACTGTCCAAGCTATGAAGCACCAAATTCTGTAGCCATCAAGAGATTGTTTTAGTAGCTGTGAGAGAGAGTTGAGGGATGAGAACATTGTACTGTTCTCAACTGCATGAATTCAAAACTGTCACAGGATTCCAAACACTCAAAAAATCGAGCAAGTCACCTTTCCAGATATCTTATGCTATGTAAATGAAGCAACAGAAGACTCAATATGCAGGTTCATAACCATAAGTAGTGGAAAAATAACTGAGGGCAAAAAAGATTACCATAATTATCACTGTTACATTTTGTCACCTGTGTGTAGTTGTGAATGAGACTGATTCTAGTTGCTCAGTCAGTATAAATAATTCATGCTGGTAAAGCTGATGGAGGAACAAGAAATAATGATGTGGAATTTGATACTATATCTTCCTCTGCTCATTCATTTGTATTCTGTCAGAGTAGAGGTAGAGTCATGCTGTTTTGAACTTGTCTTTTTAAATGCTATAAATTGTTTTGGTAGATCTTGGTGGTGTAATTTCAACTGTCTATATATCAGACAGTAATTTTATTTTTTTAATTTGCAACAATCTGTATGTTTTTGGGGATTTTTTTGTTTGTTTTTTGTTTTGTTTTTAATTGTAACAGTCCTCAGCAAAGGGATGTAGAAAATCTGAAGCATTAAATTTTTTGCCATAGAGGTGTACCTTTGATTTCAAATAAGGTAAAACAAGTTGAATTTTGGGCCTTAAGCCAGAAAAATAGATATTGTAAGCAGTGCCAATGATAAATAACCATCATAGCAGAGGAGAATGATGAAGTGTGAGGAATTCTTCTTTATATTCTTCATTGGAACTCTCTTTAACCTTGAGTTATTATTTTGGTCATTTTTGCTTCTTTCTCTATAAATAAAACACAGAAAACAAATTGCTGTCACATGAAACAAAAATTATTGCCAACATGCTTTGAAGAATAGGAAAATGAAAAAATAACTTATCATTCATAAAACTGTTCAGCAAGTGTGGGTGAGTAGCTATTTTCAGTGCCAGGTACTCTATTCATCATTATCCTAAATTTGTGCTTAACCTTCTGAAATTTGTGAAGCAGAGCATAAAATGTTGTGTCATGATTCTGTTGAGTATAAAAAATATCTATGGGTGTTTCAGCTCAGCTGAGATCCCACTGAGACAGAGATCTGTGTGAAGAATTTGCAGATGCAAGGTTGTGGTCAGCTCTGTTCCAGCTTCCTAACATCATAACCAGGAGAACATGTGTGGTGCAGAATGGGTGTGCAGTGCTTGATCCCAGGGCTGTGGGAGAGAATGGAAGGATTGCTGGCTCCAAACATTTTTTTGGGTGTGTGTAGGGGAAGAGGCAGACCTGGCCTTGCACACCCAGCCCCCAACCCTGTATCCCAGCCCTGCAGCAGCTGCCAATGCCTGGCACAGCAGAGGCAATGCTCCAAACCTGGAGCCCCTAACCCAGCTCCTGAGTCTCCAAATTACCAGAGTCCCACCTGGGGGAAGAGCTCAGCATGACCAAGGGGTATTTTAGGCTGAACATGCAGCAAGCTTGTGCAGCAAGCACACACCTTGACCCTGCCTCTTCTTGGAATTTCTATCAGCTGAACACTGCTGGCACCCAGGAATAGTAGTTGTGTAATGTTGCAGTCAGGTAGATAAATTATAAAAGGAAGGCCTCATAAAATCAGGCCTCGCTCTCTGCTAAATTAATACCCAGCTTGTCACTTCTACATGCAGCTAAGTGTCTTGCAAGTTCTGATGTGAAAACAATCTTAAGCATGAAAACAATTAACACAACAAACTGTTCTGGTAAGAGAACCATTTGCACCTGCAATAAACAAGAAATCTGTCTCATGGGAATCAGTGAACAAAATATGTAAACTAACCAAGAATAGAGAAATTTGATAGACAAGTAAAATATCTTTTACTAACCAATGGAGTAATTGGCAAGAAAAGTTGAGTTTTAGAGTTAGAGTTGCACATGAGGTCTGTAAAAACTGTATAAAATAAGTTGTGTGAATAAAGAATTAGATTTTCCTGCATGAAGAAATGGAGTCTTGGATAATTTATTACAATAATATAAGATAATATAGAAAAGTCCTTTTCTATACATTTTCTGTCTTTCTCCCTCTTTGTTCTTCTAATTCCCTCTCCTTGGAATTTTGAGTAACTTAAAATCTAACGGGCTTAGAGTTTGCTAAATTGGATGGACTATGTTAATGTGTTAAGAAGTTCCTTATGTTGATTGAATGTTTCTCTTAACCTTTTGCCAAAGTTCTTTGATTTTCTAAAGTTGCCAGTAAGGTCTCTTTTTGTTGTTTTGACCTCTTGGGGATATCAAGTTGATATTTCTCCCATAAGTCTCACTCAAAGTATATGAACAACTGTAAGCCCTTACAGAAATCTTTCTGAGAGAGTTTATTTTGTGGCCTAAGAGGCCAAGGGAAGGAAATACCTTCAGTGATGAATGTAGGTGGTGAGTAATTTGAAAGGTGTCTAAGTCTTCCTAGTTAGTATAGTGTCTGTGAGGAAGTATCTGAGTATCAGTATTATGGCCAATGTTCACTTAAAAGAAGATAGATATCTAACCATCAATCTATCTTTAAGAGTATAGACCTAACAAGCTTCATTTCATAGATCCTCTCAGGATTATGAGGTGGCAGTACTTGAAAGAGTACTGAGGTTTGAAGTCTTTCTTTAATGAAAGTTAGTGCCACTTTTGAGCACATTTAATAATTTGCTACTAAGCAGAAACCTAGTAGTGTTCCTCCCTGAGATTCAAAAGGTATGACCAAAGAAAAAACAAAATTGTCAAAATACAGGTAGTTTCATGAGCTGTATGGTAGAATACTGTCAAACAGAGGGAAGTTATTGAAGTTGTATGGAAAAATACCCAAATGATCATCTCTGATCTTTTTTGCAGTGCCTAAAAACACCAATAAGAGGGAGAACACTCCTGTTCAGGAAAATGGGCTGTGTCATGCCACCAGTATCGTGCTAGACCATTAAGACTAATCAGGCTGCAAGTCTTTGGCCAGTATGCATCATCTGTGCTGCTCAATTTCCGTCTCCTCAGTTTCCAAAGACTGGGTATCTCTTCTTGGAACTGCTGTACATTTCAATTACGGAATCACAACTGAACATGAAATGTCTTAGAAATGATAAAGCAAAGCTGTAAAAAAAAAAAAAATAGGAATGGAATTTCAGAAAAAACAGAAAAGTTTTTCCTTCATTTTTTCCACTTCTTATTTACCATTTTGCCAATATCTGAAACAAACAAAAAGCATTACCAACATATCAACTGGCCTGGTAATAGATGAGACAACAATAGATGAGAAGAAGCAAAGTTGTTAAAACACTATAAAAAACCCCTTTAAAGTATTTAGTTCAAATGTCGAGAATAGAAAACCTTTGAAATTCTGTAGCTGAAAATATAGAGCCAACAGGATCCAAATTTTAGAATACAGAATATTTTTCTGATTCTGACATTAGGAATACATTCATTTATTTAAAAAAAATCATCCAATGAAAGGAGTTTTAAATTTAAAATCCATTTTAAAACCTCACGGTTACTCCTCCTGCGGAGGAGTAATTGGAAAAACCTTTCATGTCTATGAAAACAATGGCAGGTTGAATGACTGGATGATCATACACAGAAAGACTTGGAAAGTGAAGTTTAATTTTGGCAGCATTTTAAATGTATATATTTGGCAGCATCTATAGCCAAGATGTATTACATAGGTGGCAGAAGACAGAATCCAAGATCAGTTACTACTTTTTGCTGGAATTGCACAAAAGTTCATTCACTCTAACTCATTCCTTTGCTTTTTACTCAATTCTTCATCCTTGGCAAGAGAAATGCAGTGGAGAAGCATAGAAAAAGTTCTGTAAAAAAGATCTCGTTAGTTGATACCTCAGTCCATTGGGACAAGGTTTACAATAATTTACAACAGTAGAAAACCTCAGAATTATCTGCCAGCAGACTCCTGGAATCAGTGGTCTATAACTGCTCTCAGATTTCTTCTTTCATCTCTCAATGTCCTGCAAGAAAGAATGGATTAGCTAGGACCCCAGCCAATATAAGAAATAAGAAGCTACTGGGTTTTGTTTTTTGTTGTTTTTTTTTTTTTTTTGAAAAGTCGAAGGAGTAAGGAAATAGTATCTTGCCTCTGTTTAGATTAGGGGATAGTTATGTGGTTTGATATGGTCTTGATCCATTACTGAAATAACCATATATATTTGCATGGCTATGATTTGAAGGTTTCCATATTTCCTGGCTTTTGCATATCAGCAAATACACTGTATTGTTTTGTGGATTAAACTCTTATGGAAGAGGTAGTGAGCAAATGAAAAAGAAAGCACCACCTAACAAAGAAGCCATCTGTTCTTCAGCCACAAATAAAAAATCTATTTTGAGTCAGTTGCATGGCTTGGACATCCTGCCTTCTCAGTGTGCATATATAGTACATTTAAGCTCAGATCAGAGACCTTCCTGGTTGGCATTGGCTAAAGACTCTGTGAATATGCTGAAGATATGGGCTCTGAGAAAGGAAAAAACAAGCTGCTGAAAACAAAATGTTAGCACTTTTGTAAATCTGCCAAGTTTTTCAATATAACTGCCAACAGTTTGATGTTCAGAGGAACTCTGCAGAATTGCTAACATGCATGCTGCATAAATGGCTATTCATTAGAAAGATGCTGTAGTTTATATGTGACTGCTTTCTTTGGCTGGCTAATATATCAAGTATGGTACTTGTTTTGTACTGTGAAAAACTTTCTCCATTACCATAGTAACCTCTTGCGTGTTGGCGGAAGCTGATGTCATTCATGGTATTATTCATTCTGAGTGAATTGGTCCTCAAAGTGCTAACAAGTTCCAGGGAGATAAAGAACACTAAGTATACATTCTGGTTAAACACAATTTAACCCTTTTACCTCACTGGTTCCCTGGAGATAAATAGGTACATATATTTGATATATACATATATTTAATTTCTTTAGTATTTCTTTGGTATTCCTGAGGGAAAAGGTTAAAATGGCACATTTTAGTATAATACTGGACTAAAGCAAAAAGACAGTAGTCCTCTCTCATTTCCTATTTATTCTCAGACCTGTCAGCACTGCGGGTAAACTTATTGAAGGGAAAATAATCAGGCAATCTTTTCTATTTATCTATTCACCTAAAGTTACTTTATTCTTCACGAGAAACCGATAGTAGCCATTGTAAAATATGAACTGTTCTCTAAGTATCTTTACCACTGTTATTAAATAAATCTAAAATTTGAATAGGGTTTTCATTTAACATATTCTTCAGATATACTGTTATTAAAGTGCTAGCACAAAACTGGGCATTTGATTTTGATTGGAGTGGGAATAGGATCAAACTGTAGAATAAGGCAACTCTTATCTGTACTTATATATAATCTAGAAAACTTTTTATCTTCTATAAATCCTTTGTCTTTGAACTTAATATTGCAGGTATAGTAGTATGGAGAGGGGGTGTGGTAGCAAAGGGCTCTTAATCAGTTCCAGGTCAAGGACAGGGAGGCAGAAAGACTTTATCCTCAGACTTTTTCCTCTTATCTACGCACAAACATAGGGAGAAGGGGAATATCGATGTCAAAGCCTGAAGGAGAAGAAAAGAAGAAACAAGTCTCCCTTGCTGTGCTGAGTGCAGATGTGTGGATACAAGAAGAGGAGACAAGGGTGGCATGGAAATAAACCTGCTAGAGATGGATTCCACTGGTTATGTTGAAATCCCCTCCAGTACAGCCTTACTGGAAGAAGTATAAATTTTGCTGTACTTTTCTCTTTAGTTTTATAGAACATTTGCTGGTCCTTCACCAAAGTTCTTCTTAAGTGAGGGAAATCTGATCTCCCATGGACAAAACTCATCAAAAACCAGCGCAAGGCACAACAATTTGCATAAATGTCTATAGCAAAAGCAATGGCTCAGCAGTTTTTCATTGAAATACTAATGATGGCATCATAGTGTTTGAAACACTATATGACTGAAATGAACAGGAAGGTTTAGAAGTGTTTGCATTTTATTTAAAGGACATTGAGATAATGGTGGACAAGAGAAGTTGACTCAGTCTACTATATTTGTTGCCTACTAGTGAAGAAGTTTGTAGTTGAAGACAGTTTGAATACCTGAGCTGTGGTGTTGTAATATGAATACTACCAGTAAAATGAATCTTTCCTTGGTCCCTGTATGTAGTAAAGGTAGTCAGTTTGTTGAGCTGAAATGACAATAACTCTTTTTATTTTTTCATTAGTTTTCTTTGCTGTTTCCAATAATTTCTTTTAAATTTGTAAATCAAGGTCATTGACTTTGAATCATACAATTTAAATGAATATTGATTTGCTGATGCAAACTTCAACACTACCTCACTGAAGTATAATATCCACCTTTATGTATCTGTTTTACTTTAAAAATAAGTATTGAATTTTGTACATGTATAAAAGTTTAACTAAATCAGTGTCTGAATTTCCCAGCCTTGCCACTACTGTTTTAATTCCATTAGTAAGACATTTGAACAGGGATTATTTTGGTTTGTGCGAAGTCAGAGATCTAGCAGAACTAATAGAAAGGTAATTTTTTATTGTGCCTAACTGATTGGATAAGTAATCTGAGGAATTTTTCTGTTCCTTGCATGAAAACCTTTTTGCACTGAAATGTTTATTCAAATAAGAATATGTTCTATTTGTATTTTAAATGTAAAAAATGAAATAAAAAGCATTCCCTTATCCAGGATGGCAGATAAAATTCCAGTTTTGCTAGCAGTAGCCAGAAAATTTCAGGAACTTGCCAGAAAAATGTGAAATTCACCTTGTTTTGCATTTTTCCTAATGAATGTAAAAGTGGTTAGCAAACACTTTATTTTCTAAAGAAGTTTTAAATTAATATCAAAAGGCATTCAAAGAAAACTGGATGCCAAAGTTTTTTGGGTTTTTTCTGGATATATTAATTCCATCCACTGCATTTGAGTAGCTTCACAAAACCTGTAAAGCCAGCTTCAGCCTATTAGCAAAGTGTGAATACCCAGCAGATATGAGTTATTGCTAGAACTATGGGCAAAGTTCAGGCAGTCTGCTTGAAAGATATTCATCAAGAGCCAGTGGATACTGACAGGCTGATTTTCCTGTGGAGC
The DNA here is from genome assembly GCA_024734035.1 of Alethe castanea. Lineage (NCBI taxonomy): Eukaryota > Metazoa > Chordata > Aves > Passeriformes > Muscicapidae > Alethe > Alethe castanea. Next base: position 89,972,272 of record JANRGV010000051.1, on the reverse strand, counting down.
GGGGGAATATCACTGCTGACTGAAGGAACTGTCCTCAGCTGTGACTCTGTACAAGATGGGTTACTTGCAGGAGATGCAGAATTTATCAGGGTTGATGCTGTGGCCCTGAATAATGAGATCCCCATCTGTTCATCCAAGATCATAAGGATAGGCCTAAGGTCATGTAGAGATATATGACAGTTCAGCATTATCATCTTCTCTGGACAGGATAGGGACAGAAAGAGAGATGTCTTCAAGGATGTTATCCAGTTCCTCCCTTTCTGTTATCCAATTCCTCCCTTTCTGTTATCCAACTCCTCCGTTTCTTCCTCCTGCTCCCCCTCTGTTCTGATTCTCTTTCCCTTGTGATCATGCCCAAGCTGTCAAGTTCCTTTGAAAACAGAGCTATATCTCATAGATTTTTGCCAAGACTATCACAATTTTTTCCACTACCACTAGAAACACTCCCTTTTATCACCAGGATGTTTGGAAGTTGTGGAAACAGTGAAGTAAAAGATTAGCTGGCTGACCCATGGAGAATCCACTAAGTATATAGGACATTATTTGGTGTGTCAGAAACTCATTTTTAGTTTGTGGGTCTGCCTTATTCAGGGTAGTGTCTAATCCTCATCGGAGTTATGAGGAACAGATCTCATTTTAACCAGCTACACTGTCGATTTAGTAACTCTGGTAGGCTATGGACATGCACATTATTATTTGCTACACTTCACTGATTGTACTTTTCCATGCCCTTCTCTTGAGAAAGCTTTTCCTGACAAAATGTGGTTTTGAACCAGCAGAATGAAGGAACTGGTTTGGATTCCAATGAATCAAAAGTTCCTCTCAAAATACCAGTTTCTAAAAATGATTCACTAAGAATTTAAACTGACTGGAGCCACACTGCTACTGAGCTAAATTTAAATGCAGATATTCATTACCTTGCATTGCGGTAACATACATGGAGTTCATGTGTTTTAATGTTAGAAACAATGTTTTAACCTTAGAAACGAAAACTTTTCTGCACCTAACCCCAAGATGTATATCACTCACATAACGATAAAAATGGTAAGAATCTACAGAACTCTTACCTCAGATTGCTATTTCAGCACAAGTATGTAAAATGCCTAAATATAAGTTTTCTGAACAATTACTTCTGCCAATGTAACATATCTCCCTTCGTAAAAGCTAATGGCATCTAATTCAATATTTAAAATGCAGCAATAACCAAGCAGCTGAAGCTGTTGGTAACCCAATCCTTCATTAACACATCAACAATTAGTAGTTTCATGGTTGTGATAGGCCCTTATGGAGTCATAAATTCAGATCAGCAGTAGTGCTATTCGAGGTCAGTAGCTGCTCCAGTATTTCAAATCTTGTACTTCTCCAAACTAATTGTCAAGAAGATATGTGGCATATTAAAATACTATGTACCTTGATTAATGCAAACCCATGAATAGAAATCAATGTCTTTGTCAAGCTTAGCATTTGATCCACTCTGCAGAATAGATCAAGATACAGGGAAAATCCATAGCAAAAGTGCTATGTGTTTTTGTGCTGTTCTTTGCACTCTGGATTCAAAGTGAACCCTTCAATATGAAATGTGAGATAAACTTTGACACTTTATTTTTGATTTTTCTTACCAGTTTTAAAATGCCATCCCCTCTGTTGTAATTAGCTCACTGGCAGAATAGAAAATGGGATATGACTCTCCAGGTTAAGATATAGAAATCTAAACTGGAAAACAAGTCCTTATTGATGAATTTAGATAGTAGAGCTGGAGTCAGAAAGCAATTTGATCAGGCTATTGTCTTATCTGAAAAAACAAATAAACACAAGTGAATATAATTTGAAATGACAGACACTAAAATACTGTGAAATTCACACACACTTCAATGGATACAAAATTTTTCTCCTTGACTAACTTTCATAATGTTTCATTAACCTTGGTGGAAGACTGAAGCAAAGATATTTATTTAATAGAAGCAAGTCAGGCTGCAGTGTATTGGTTATGTATAGATAAATATCTTCTCTGTTCTGAAAGAATGACTCCTCATTTCCCTTGTTCCTTGCTCTGCTCCCTTTTCACTTCTGGTATTTCTGTTACACTGCATGACCTCTCCTTTAAAAATAATGGTCTTTAGTGTGGGTGTTCTACAACAAGCAATAGATTTATCCCTTGATGTGTATATTCTGGGTCACTTTCTTCACTTACTCCATATTTTTACATCATCTGCCGTGCCTGAACACATAGTAGATTATTTACTTCTCTGTCCATTTATTTTCTTTGACATAACCTGTCCATTCGTGTCCATGCAGCAAAACTGGAATGCATTCAAAGTTAGAAAATTAGCTATGTTTGGCTTGATTAAAAATATGTCCTCTCCCTTTCCCTGACTTTCTGAGACCACTTTGCTTCTGGCTGTCTAGAAACCTTTTACTGTCCTCACTTCACCTCATGCAATTTGCATGAACAAAGTGTCTCCCGACTTTCAGGCAATGATTCACACCTCCTACCTAAGCTTTTAGCTGTCAAGCTAGAGATGTTTTCTTCTACAACTGACTACTCCACTAAAAAGCAGCCAACACAGCTACAGAGCATGTGTTTTATCAGCATGGGGACAAGCAGAGACAGTATCATGCCTCTGTCTCTCCAAGGTACATAGTTGAAATTATATTTCTGGAGAAAATCATTAAGTCTAATAAAATCATAGAATTATAGAATGGCTTGTGTTGAAAGGGTCCTTAAAGATCTAGTTCCAAGCCTCCTGCCATGGGTAATAATACCTTCAATTAGACCAGGTTGCTCAGAGCTCCACCCAGTGTGGCCTTGAAAACTTGCAGGGATGAGAAATTCACAACACAAGTTGAATATATCCTGAGGAAAGTGTAGAGTTAGCATGATCTTTAGTTTGAATTGACCTGCCAAAATATTATTTACTTTTAAAAAGGTGGAAAAATGAAAGACAATCCATTTGAACAAAGGAAGGCAGCTTCAAAACAGCCACAGAGGTTCAGTTCTATTTCCTACAAAACAGGAATTTCTGAGCTGCAGAAGAAATGCTGCCCTTATTCATGTTATTCCAATGGCATGCTTGGCATTTTGGTAAGGCTCATGCTGTGGGAATGACCATGTTTTCTTATGGATTCTCTCTAGGCTTTTACTTGTAAAAATACTGTGTGGACCCACAATAGAATTTTCTAGCAACAGTAGCTTACAGAAATGAATGGATTATTTCAAACTATTTCAAATTCCTTCTGATTCAGAATTGCATCCCCTGATGATATAAAATGACAGTGCTCTGGAGGAGAAGCAAGGAGCGATGATTTGTTTGAAGGTTAGTGTCAAATGTGACAGCAATTTAGATTCATAACTATCAATACAAGAATGAATGAATGAACTGTAATATCACTCTTGGTAGAACACATAAAGATTGGAAATTATACTTAAGTAACTTTCTGCTCATATTGGAGTTTGAATAGATGCAGTTAACACCAGCGGGTGGTTAGCTCATCATTGCAAAGATTTTATCCATTTTTTTTTTCTTTTTTTAATCTGCAGTCATGCCAAATTATTTTTACAGTGAACATCACTAACTTCAAATATCTATATGGGGAATTTTTTGTTGCCTTCCTTCTAATTTGTGACTTTACAAAAAAAGAGTTGGGCTATATGTTTCTATGTCAGCAAACTAATGAAAACTAAAAAATTGGGAACCTTTATATACATCAGTTGTAAATGAAAACTGACCTTTGAGGTTTCTAATAAAAGAAGAATCAGATTTTTAAACAGAATCAATATGGCTATTTTAATGAAATGTTCCCAGTTTAGTGGAAGAATTCAATATTTTATTAACTGTTAGAATTATACTTTCATATGTTTGCCTGCTGGAAAATAGTACATCTATCCAGAAGTTCTGTGTCCTGCAAAGCCAGCAGGGGTAGCTTGGGCACAGGAACCATGCAGACCAGCACTTCTGCTGGGATTATGTTCTGATGCAGATGCTATCAGTGCCAATGTGTTGAGAGCTGGGTGTGCATTTCTACCTGGCACTGGAATTTGGAGCTAGAGAATTTGATGCAGGAGGAGTGACTGAGGATATTGGGAAAATACAGAAACCTCGGTTTGATGCCTTGTTTGAGTACCTAGAATGAATTCTTCAAGGAGGCACTAGAAGCAAGCTCTTCCCTCAGCCTGATGGTGTGTCCGAACCACAAAGGAATAGAATCTTTCTTTCTCTTTAGCAGCTCACTGAGCCAGAATTACATAAAATAATAGCATAGAAAGAGTAGAATTAATGTATAGTCTTTTCTGAGCTCTTTCTCTGAAGGTGAATTTCACAAGACAGCTCAGTCAAACTGAGGGCTGCCTTCGGCAGTCCCAGGGCAGTCCCCATTTCCTTTTGCTGGCACTACACCTGCTTGCTCTCTGCTTCCCTTTCATCTACCCAGCACTGACTATCAGAAAACTTGTTCAAGCATCTAAACTAGCTATGAAGAAATATTTAGCTTTCTTCAAATTTTGCTCCAAAAGAGGAAGCATTAGAAGCAGGACTGCCACCTTTAGGACAACGAATGGCTCCCAAACCAGCTTAGCTGCATTGTAAATGTACACCCTCAAGCGAAACAACAATCTAATTTAATGCTGGAGTCTCCTTCTGTGGCATCTAAACATTGCTTTCTTTTAAGTGAAGTAGGCACCATTAAACACTAAGATACAAACTTTTTTTTATACCAGTGCTCCCCTTTCTCTTCTTCCAAGAACAAAAAACGAATTGTTTGTTCATTTCTAGATTCATAGTTGTGATTATTCTGTAACTTTTTCAGCTTTCAATTTTAGAAAGTCTTTAGCTTGCAGAGATTTTCCTCTATGTTTTGTCTCATGACACACCTCAATATGAAACACAATCAGCCTTGTAAAAAAACTTCTGGATGTTGTTTACAATATGGGGCTTACCTCAGTACTACTAGCAACAATTTCTCTTTGACGTGAAATACTGGCTTTAAAGTACTTTACTGAGGTACTTTACACAGCCATTGCTTCATTTCCATTTTAGATGTTTAGCCCCTAGTCCCTTAAACAAGAAGGTGGCTCTAGAATAAATCCACTTTACAGAAAAAGTCAAAGGAAAAAAAACAGACATCATAAATCTAGGAGATCCTTTCTACCTGAGACATTGGTCTTCCTGTACTGAATTAAAATCAATAGGAAATGACAGATCTTATACATGAAAGTTGCTTACAGAGCACAAGGAAGAAACTACCTTCCTTTTGCATAACCATTGATTATTTAGAGGGCTTGGCCAACAAGCAAAGAGCCATTGAAGGCCTTCCTTAGCCCCAGAGGGTTTCAGTCCACTTTCTAAGAAAGTGCTTCAGACAGAAGGCAGCCAGAATTCAAAGTCAAGGAACCAGAAGACATCATTCAAGGATTTAACCTGCAGGAGCCTGAATGAGGGTCTAAATCCTGATACCTATAGTGTGCAATAAAAACAGGATAAAAGTTATTCTGGGAGGATATTTCCTAATTGATTACAGAATCACAAAGTTGAAAACTAGGCTCTCCTTTCCTTCAGTTCTCATAGCTCCTTCATTCTTGTGTGCTGGCTCAGCTTCCAGACATAGGGAAGTGTGTGCTCTGCCTTCAGCGCTGCGCTCCACACCCTCTGCTTCTTGTATCTAATCTGGCTACAGGGACACTAAGAACTCAGTTGCACACCAGGTCCCTGTAATTTCATGTGGAGATAGCTGTGATCAAATCCATTATTCATAGCTTAAGCTTCCCTGGAAAACCTTGAGTGCATTTCAAAATGGACCGCTTATATGTAGATCACAATTGAGCTTTAAATGAGGGACAGCTGTTTATATCCCATACAACCAAACCTGAGTCAGCAGTGCAGATGCCATCATCAGGTGAGCAGGGACCATTCAAGACCTAGTGAAGGGGAATCTAATATGTAGGTATTTATATTCTACGGCATTTCACAATGTGTAGGCATCTGTGTATTCTGTGTATCATCGGCATTCCAGCTAGGTCTAGAAAGGATTGTGGGAGAAGATAATGCTTAATTCTGTAAATACAACCCTGAAGTGAGTTTTGGCCCATGTAGGGTGCAGGGTATACTCTGCAAACAGAGGAAATCAATGGATGAATCCTGCTAGGATAGCAAAGATGGCTCCTATTGAGAATATGTAGTGGAAGACCACACAGCGCGTGTTGTGTAGGGCAGTGTCTAGTGAGGACTTGGTTAGGATGCTTCCTATTAAGCCTCCACTAAATAGATGCTCTGATATGCACTTTAGCTAGCAGTTAAGCACGGCTGTCATCTGTGGGCAAAGTATCTTGCCAGACTCACTACTTAGTAAGATGGCAAAAGACTGTCACTGGGACTTGTAACTTTCCTGCCTTTACGGTTTTGCAAGATTTCTGCCAGGAAACACAGCTCTAAAGCTGTAGGGCGTGAGCAAGCCGCTCATAGTACCGGGACAGAAACAGATGCATCCAAGCAGCCATTTGTTTTGTAAGTACAACCTCGTTAGAAGTGTTGATTTTGCATCCATCTCACGGGGTGATAATTATGACATTCCCAGCGTTTCTCTTTTGTTGGGCATTAGGTGCCGGTAGGGTGGGTCTTTGTCGAAGTACGTGTAGACTGCTCCCACACACAGCCTTCCCGGACCTCTTCCTTCCGAAGGAGAGGGGCGGACAAAGCACGTAAAGCCCCGAAAAAGCAGCAGCCCTTTGCGGCGTGAGCTCGGAGCAGGGCAGGTAAAGGAGGCGCAGGGATGCAGGAGGGGCTCGGGGGGCGCGCAGGCTCTCCTGAAGCCGGCTGCCCCGGCAGGTAGCGGGCGGGGCGGGGCGGGGCGGTGCCGGCAGCTGGGCACCGCTCCGCATCCCTTCCCTTCCCTTCGCTTCCCTTCGCT
>JANRGV010000051.1:89951825-89964613 GCA_024734035.1 Alethe castanea | reverse complement strand
GGAGGGAAAGCGAGAGTGGGGTGAGCCCGGGAGAGCGGGGACAGTGATGAGCGGGCGGGGGGCGAGGAGGGAAAGCGAGAGTGGGGTGAGCCCGGGAGAGCGGGGACAGTGATGAGCGGGCGGGGAGCGAGTGGGGAAAGCGGGACTGGGGTGAGCCCGGGAGAGCGGGGACAGTGATGAGCGGGCGGGGGGAGAGGCGGAGAGAGCGGGGTCAGTGAGGTGCGGGGTCAACCCGCACCCATTGTGTGCTCGGGCAGAAAACCAGCCCAGGCTCCGTCAGATGGGCACTTTCCTTTAAACCAGCCCTTTGTGGACACGTCGCTGCCCTTCCCGAGCCCCCGGTTCGGGCGGAGAGGCTGTCGCGGTCCTGCCACCCCTCCGGTGGAAATCAGTGCTGACAGGCAGCTGGATGGCGATTTTCTGATGAACATTTTGTGTCATTGGCAGTGTCAGTCGGTTAAATCCCAGTCTTTAGTGGGAGTGCGCCTCCCGGATGGGTGACAGAAGGACTTCAGAGCAGTGCTAGCGCCAGGCTGGTTTCCAGCAGCAGCTCGCCCCAGGTGGCTCCTCAGCCCGTCCCCCGCCGCCGTGCCGGGCTGGATCTCTTCCTGCTCCCGGGTTTCGCCAGCGGGGACTTGCGGGTACGAGGCTGGATACCAGCAGCCCTAGCTTTACCCCAGGGCTGGGGTTGCTGGCAGTGGGAGCCTGATCTGGAGGATCGCTCTGGGAAAAAATGACTTTTCCTTCCCTTTGGCAAGATAGCGAATAGTGTGTCAGGATAATCCCGTTAAGTTTCAGGAAGAAAGGCATGATGCAATTTAGGTGTTTATACAGTGAGTTTAGGAACTTTTGTGTCCGGCTGTGGGTTGTTTCTGGGCAGAATCTCAGGCACATCATGCTTTCTCTCGACTCCTGTTCCTACAACTTTATAAGCAACTATTCTCCTGTTGAGCTTTCTATCCTTCTATGTATTCTGCTTATAGTCCTGTTATCACTTTTTTGTAAATACACCAAAAAGGGGGGCAGTGCTGAAGTAGTAGGCTTTTTAGGTGGTGTTTTGCTTTGGGAATGGTTTTTGTGAGTGTAAAAACATTCTAGATTCCATTGCCAGCATCTGAGATGTGCCCGAGGATAAAAAAAAAAAAAAAGAAAAAAGAAAAAAAGATAAAAAAGCATGTTATGTACGTAGTACATGTATATCTGTGTGTGTTTACAGTAGATTCAAAGTGATGGGACAAGTTCTCTTGAGTGGGCTATTGTTCTCTAACAGCAGGGGTGCCATTAAAAGTACCAGTAAAGCCTGGGATTAGGGTGATTGGTAGAGCAGAGCTCTGAATCATTGCAGTAATTTTGTGTTGTAGCAGCATTCAGAAATCCCAGCTGCAAATCACATTACACAAAGAAAAAGCCAGTCCTTGGCCTCAAAAGATGTACACAGGTACAGCAAGCAATTTGTCAGGGGAAGAAACAGAGGGGAAGCCAATTGTCTAATATTACATAGTTTAGGCCAGAGCTCAGTTTCCAGACAGCAACTGGCTTTATATATTTTGTCTCTGTTATAATAAGTTTCCATTATGAATTGAATCTTTCCTGATTATGGAATAAATTTCTAAGTACTAGCAATAATGTTTGATGTATAATATGCAGAACCTGTACATAATGTGTAACAAGAATAAATATTGAAATATTTGCAGTGGGAGATGAAAACAATTCCAGCTGGAAGTGTACAGAGTTATTCATGTATGTCTACATAGGGTATAATAGATTTTGTTATTGTACAGTAGGAATTAAATGGAGCATGATTTGCTTGGAATTTGTAGTGCTGATTGAGGCAACTGACCATCATGGTAACAGTGGTTTATTGCACTGCTTTGAAAGAGCTCTTGCATTTTATGTTGTCATTATGCTACTTTTAAGTAGTACTGTTATTTCAAACTAGCATAATGAGATGAAAAGCATTTGGCATTCTTCCCTGTTAAACAAGATCTTAGTGCTAAATTCAGATTCCTGCTTGAAGGTATTTATAAAATACCATGCTTATGCAGAGTGTCATATCAAGGAAAATGGACATCTAGGTTAAAGCTGCCTTAAAACATTTTTGTCATGAAATGATGTTCAGAATAGCACCTTCAACCACATTTTTACTCTTTTGGAAGGGAATGATTTCTTACCATGGACATGGGAGCTCTGACAAAGTGAACATAAGGTAAGTGGACATAATAAATGGGACAGTTCAATGAGATGAATTACAGATTTGAACATCAGCCTCTTCTGTCTCACCCAATTTACCTAACCACCAAATTACTTCAGGCTGATTTCTTTAAATATGCGGTTTCAAAAGTTTTTGTTTTTTTTTTCTCTAAACTGTAAGATGCAACAGAAAATATTCTTCCAATCTGAATACTGCTTTTATTCAGATTTTCATGAACATGATTTTTTTTGTCCAGTTCTATAAAATAGTGACAAAACAGTGAGTTTCTCATCTGACTTAACCCCAGCAAAGCATAACAAAAACTGAACAATAATAACAACAAAAAACTCAACCTCACAAAGGCAGCACTTTGTATAGTCTGTCAGTAACATCTCAATCCGCTGTGATGGCTTGTGAGTGTCTTTCTGATCATAGTCTAGCAAACCTCACTTGCACATTCTCTGTGTTTTTTCCACCTCACCTTCTTTCTGCTACTAACTATTATTAAAATAATTGTAGCTAATGAATGTAGAAAAATGTTATAATCCTGCACAAAATTAGCAATAACTGGGGTTGCAGCTGATGGTACCTGGGAATATTGTGTTGCCACATGTTGGCAACAACTGCAGCTACTGGAGATACTTGCCATTTTGTGAGACAGACCTGCTGGTTTAAGACTCTGCCAAGTTCATGTGAATTACAGTTTGTTGCATCTTTCTGAAAAAAAGATGACAAATATTTTGTCTCAGTAGATAAAAAAACCATCCTGACAGGCATCTAACTCTAATCTTTGCACTTAGATTTGTTAATTTTCCTTAAGGTGTGTGTTTCATATGGTGCCAAGCATAGCTGTTAATTAATTTAGCTTTCTTGAGACATTTCACAACAATCAAATAAACATTAATATTTGTGTATATATAGAACTATTCACACAGATATTTTTGTGGAGCAATTATTAATAAATCATGTTCTGATTCATGGCTATAAGTGTGCATATTCCTGGCATGCCTTATTACACAGGCAGAAGAGGAGAATTGGATTTTAGCTTTGGTTCATTCTAAATGTTTCACTTTAAAATATCACTCTCTCTAATTCTTGGAAATGTTAATGCAAACATTATATCTGTTTGGTCAGGGAAAGATTTTTCTCTTCCTTAAAATATTTGGAATCATAAAAGCAAGGTGTGCAACCTGAAGTCTTAGACCTGGCTTCAGCTCTTAATGGTGACAACGTGAAGTCTCAGCTACTGAGTAATGTTGCTGAAATCTGTGATCATTATATTTTCCCCCAAAATTACATACTAGATTTGCGATATCATTTGTGGAAAGGCTTTTGTTTCAGCAAAACTTGTTCTTTCCAACAAAACACCCAACCTGCTTTCAGTCAGAACATCTCTATGTTCAGTCTGAATGAGTATTTTAATACAAATATATCCACTGCAAAACAATTGAGTCTATTGTAAGTTGCAATAGCAGAAAAAAATTAGAAAAAATAATTTGCTACCTTTTGCTGTAGGAAGAGATGACAGAGGTTTTTCCTAAAGGAAATAGCAAGTATGTATCTTTTAAACGGGCTAGTTACTGTGGTGTTACATAAAAAGGGACACTTAAAGTTGGACGAAAATTCATTAAACCCTCTCAACAATGAAGCCTCACAGGTATACGGCTCTAGGGAGGTTAACTGTGACTTTTATATTATGCATAAAGAAGTACCTGGTTAATTTCAGTCATGCTGAAAATAGCTTCTCCTTTCTGGAATGAATGTATGTCTCAGATAAGATATCAAATTTTGACTTCAGTGGCCCTGAGAGCATGGAAGAGCACATGCATCCCCAGCAGTGCCAGGCTGACAGCTGTGTTGACAGGCACTATGGTAGCCATGCTAATTTTTCCGGTGCTTCTAGGCTTAAGTCCCTCTCAGCTGAGTTGCTGAGAGAAGAAGTTCTGCAGCTGCAGGACAAGCATAGAACAGAACCTCTTCAGACAGTAAAATCCAGGCAACTGAAAGATACTGCTTGTAGTTCAGAAGACATATTAGTTTTTATGATGGTCAGTGTCAAACTGGGGGTGAAATGTTTCTTGCAAACAGAAATTCTGTGTTCGCGTGAAATGATATTCAGTGGACTTGAAATAAATGGTGTAAGCATTTAAAGAAAAAGTTTTGATCCCTAAAAATCTGTGCATCTGCTTTTCTGAGAAAATGGATTTTTTTTTTTTAATTAGAATAAGGTACAAAATGTTTGGAAAGACTGTCTGCAGATGTGTGTAATGCCAGTGTTATTGTGGGGTTTGTTGTGAAGCAGTTAAGTACCTTTGGTGTAAAGGGGCTGTAAAAAATTGTAACTGTTGCTGTTTGTATTGCAGTAGTCTATTGTGGATCGAGGCTCAGTTGAGATGTGTTTGTGTCAGGTGATACTTTATTAGGTGTAACAAAGCAAAAGCATCTATCCAAGTGCATTTACCTTAGAGTCTGAGAAATACCAGGTAGAAGGAGGGATTGTGTTGATAGTTTTACATTTTTATGGTATCAGAAGCTAAATTGCATCACAGAAGCTTAATCTGAGCAAGTGCCTAGACTTCCTCTGCCATCAAAAGAGAAATTAATAACTTTCTGGTGGTAGTATCTGAATTTACAGTCATGTCTCTCTACAATGCCAGTCTGCTTTGGTGTCAAAGTGGAGGGGCATAGGCATCCTTGCCTGTAATTGTGCAAGTCAGATGAGCCTTCCTGAAGGGAGTACTGTGAGTGCCTACTATTGCCCTGGCACTGTCCTGGCTGTCAGCTGGAATAGGAAAATTTGTGCTGTTTGTCAGATCTAGATCGTAGATAAATATGTGGTGTGTCCTAATTAGGAATTTTATTTAAGGAACATTAGTGATTTAACACCCCAATCTAATTACTTATAAGCTTCTTGCTAATTTTGCAATTAGTGCTGGAGCAAGACTTTTTATGGAAAATTCACCCTTAAGGAAATCAGAACCACTAACTTCTAGTGCTTATAAAAAGCGTTATTTATGTGACAATATTGTGTAGACACAATGTCTGTAAGGAAATGGTAGTACTTTTACATGATGGCAAAGACAAAATGTGTTGAGTGCTTTCCAAATAAAGTTACAGTCAGTTTTTGAAACCCAGATGACTCTGCCTTTAGAATGTGCACCTGTAGGATCATATTCTGCTCAGATATTACCTAGTGGAGAAAGGATTCTTGAATCACATTATACCACAGTCATCTTTGGCCTTCAGAGGATGAAAAGGAGGACTCAGGGTGTAGCCAGGGTTTACTGACCGTATGCTCTTGCAGTTTATAGCCAAGGCAGATTTTTGTAAACATGATGATAAGGTGTCACTTGGAGCAGCCATAAGGCCACTCTAAAATGTAGCATGGCCTTAGAAGGATAAAGGTGTTCTTGGTAGCTTGTTTCTAGGTAATTGATGTAGTGTTTCAGTTGGACAGAAAACCTGGTGGAGAATATCCTGTCCTATCAACCAGGTGTCCATAACAGTTTTCTCCTCAGAGAAAGTCTCTCAAGTGTTGTCTCCATTTCGATAAGCAGACTTGCTCTTCCCAGAGACTGATAAATTTGACTAATTCTTACTGCTGGAAGGCAGTTCATGTTTCGCAGAATTAAAACTTAATAATTTTCTCTCTTTAAATGCTCAATTTTTAATGTTTTGGAAGATGGGAGCTTTGTATCCACTCTGGAATAATACAATATAAATAAGGTCTGGAGAGAGAGAGATCTGTTTATTAGTTAAATGTGTGTAGCTGGAAAAGAAACAGACAAGCTCTCAGGCTCAGAATACCTTATTTCCTGATTGGTCTGATGAAGCAATTAAGCCTCAAAGCTTGTCACTTGTTTTTATTGTGCAACAGTTGTAGCAGGCTTTTAAACTAATCTTTTGCTTGTTTGTCTTTGTAAAAGAAAATGGTTCATCCATAGGCAGAGCTGCTGTGTGCTTGGTAGTGTGGACATGTGCGTTTAATGCAAAGCAGTCAGAGCTGCTTCAGCATGCAAGATCGTGCCCTGGGCTCACAATTCCTCAGTCCTGTCACATCTCTTCCTTTCCCAGCAGGACATGCTCGTCTACATCCCAGTGTGCCAACACAGCCATATAAAGGAAAGGATATAAAAACACTGCAAGCTACTCTGCTCTGCTGCTACTTCCTACCACAGATACTGTTCTTGATGTCAAGTGGCCCGGTACTTCCTTGACCTCTTTCACTGTTCCTCACTGAATGTGTTTTAGCGTCAAATAATTTGGCTCTCACTTTAGTCCCAGGTTCAAGTCTCCTGATTGTTCACACCACATATATGCTAATGAATTCAGTATCCCTACCAGCGTTGGAGAAGTAGTTCCTTGTGAAGAGGGACAGGGGTGCAAATAAAGCGTTGCTGGCTGGCTTTGAAGCCTTGCTTCAGAATCTGCTCTGGACCAACAGTATGGGCACAGACCCTGCCAACTTCGGCTTCCTCTGCCTGGGGCATTTCTGTAGCACTCTCACAGGAGGTCTTCTGCCTTTAACTAACCCCTCCTTCCTGTGGTAGAAATGGCTTGGAGCCACTCTGATTGTCAGATCTAGCTGGGCTTTAATATGAACACTACCAGTAAAGAGACCCTAGCCCTGATGGTGACTGTACCTTAATATGCAGAGGGGTAAGTGGATGGTGACAGCCATCAGTAGTTTTACTCCAGTTCTGTATCAACTGAGGTTTTGGCATCTAATCATCTTTTCTATGCTTCCAGACATATTCTTTCTCTCCTTGTGAATGGAAATGTGTTTACAAACAGCACACAGGATCTGAAGGACAGTATAATAGACAACTGGTGCCTTGAGACCAAAATTATTCATCAGGGTGGGGAATCCTGTCTCAGTGAGTTAAGGCTGGCTCATGGTTACTTTCATCCACAGGGTGAAATTTTTGCATGTTTCATCTATTGGTGTAACTACTAATCAGGCTTTCTGAATTTATGTGTGCATTAATAATCAGTTGCTGCAGCTATTTCCTTCCAGAATCCTGAGGGATTATTTGTTTGCTTGTTTCCTCCAAAAAAAATCTAAATTTTGTTCATAGGTACAGGACTGGTAGCTTTTGTATTGGTGATGTTCTTCCTGCCCCCCTATCATTTTTCCTCAACTTTTAGTCAAACAGAGAATGTCTGAGGTTGATGTTACTTTTCCCTTACAAAGCTTTAATTAAAGGCACTGGATTAGGGGAGCTGTGCAGTTGTTGCAGAAAGAGGAATCCTGGGCACGCAAAGGGAGAGCCCACAGCAGCTGGGCAGCGTCCTGCTGGCTCTGGCATTCACTGCTGCTGGTGAAGCACTCCATGGGCAGAGGGAAGTCCTGTTCCAGTGGACTTGAGTACCTGATCATTAACTACTCTAGCTCCCAGCACGGCGAGAGGGCAGAGTGAGGTGGTTTCACTATGTTCTTTGCATACATTTCCAAGAATGGAAAACACTACTTTGAAACTGTCTTCTCATTATTAGTTTTAAGTACAGCTACTGCAAATTGCATCTGCTAGAAAGAGCAGTCAAAGGTCCTCATTATTTGATGTGGACATTGAAATGCAGTAGCATTTCAAAACCTTTGGTCTTTGGTGGCCTAGGTCCTTTTCAGACATACAATAAATGGCAGGCCCTGCTCCCCAAAAGCTTTCAGTCTATCAGATAAGAGTGAGGGGAAACTAAGTAGTGTCCACAAGGACATATAGAAAACAAAATTTAAGTCAGAGGAGTTTCATTAGCTAAGAAAGTATTTCATTTCTGTTTTATATAGTAAGCCATCATTATACTAGCTAGGTCTTAATATTTTAAATACTGTAATTTGAGTAAAATACATAGGATTTTAAAAAGTCAATTCAGTTCCAGTGAGTAGAATTGCATTTGTCAGCAATTCAAGGGCAAGTACCACAGAACATACTGTGCCCTGGAAGCAGGATGAAAGGAAAATATTGGTCTACTTTTAAGAGACAAAGCCAGTTATTCAGTGCTTCAGGTTGACTGTAGTTGTGACAAGTCATTCATGGCCATACCCATTCGTGTAATGTGGTGAGTGCATGGCAGGTAAATTTTTCTGGTCTGCTTTGTGATGAGGGTGATGGACCACAGCAGTGTGCTGTAGCTGTTTGCACCAGTTGTCTGGTCTAGAAATCCAGAAAATGTACACACAAAGACAAGCATAGGCACTTATGTCATCTACCCTTGGCTCTTGACTCAATGCAAGCATCCTCTTCCCCACTGGGAATGAGAATGTTTGAGAGGCCAGAGTGAGGTGGTGAAGTGTGGTGGTGCTGGTAGGCTGGCTGTGTGCATTCCAAAAGGTTTCAGTCAGTGCTGATTAAATAGGCTGGCACTTGGGAATGCCTAAGGATGGGCCTGGGTGTCTTCTGTGCTTAAAAGTTAGCTCATCTTCTCAGAAAGGACAGCAGTGTTGTGGCTGCTATTACAGCATATTTGCTGAACTCACAGTGGTGGAGGAAACATATCCTTTTTTTTTTAGGTCATACTAGTGGGCTGGGTGTGCATATGTGAATTCCTTCTCATTTCAAGCACACAAAGTTCTCACATGGAGCTTGCTGCAGGGAAAGGCACATCTATTTTATAAAAGTTACAGTTTTGTATATAAAACATGAGATTGGACCCAAAGCCAGAAAATATTTGTCTAATTTTGCTGCACAATCAGCTGCTTGGTGACTCCTGCATCTTTCCTGTATTATTTCTACATTTTTGGCTTCTGTCATTGGTGGTAAGATATTGACAAGTTGTGGATACCACTGAGAGAGTAAATACATTATTTAGTCTCTTTTAATTGATGATCTCTACTTGCACAAAAACTTTGCAGCCATAGAGAAAAGGCATTAAGGGCATTTTAAGAGGGAGTGGATCAAGTGTGGTACAGAATGCTGTTTTGCTTTAGCGTTTAAGTGCAGAACATGGGTGGGAGTTCTGCTAACCTGGAAACCAGTGAGACTGAACAACTCACAATATTTCATGTATGCCTATAATAATATAATAGACTTCGAATTGTTCTCTCAAAAGCCTTTTTTGGTTTTTTTTTTTTTTTGTATTTTTTGCTAATTAAACAAAAAACAAGCTAAGGATTTGCAGACCATTTCATATTGGCGCTTATTAAATTTCAGCCAACGTTTGACAGCTGAAAACTAGAAGCGCCATTTCCAGCTCACAGCTGGTGCTGCCACTGCCTACAGATGGCCTTTCCTTTTCCACAGACATAATGGTTGAGAAGTGAGATAATAAGATCTATTAAAGGAAAAAAGCAAAGAGAAACTCCAAACACTCTCATCCCTTACCACCCAGTTTTCATTTTGTGACTCCATTGGTTATTTTGTGAAAATTTGGGAAGACATGAGCTGTAGTTCTTCTCCTTCAAATGGCATTTAAACTCATTTTCAATACTGTTCTTTTAAAATACCATCATGGATGAAGGTTAAAATGCCTGTCAATAAATAAAAAAAGACATGATTATTACTGAGACAAATGGTTAAAATTACTCCTTGTTAAATGTTATGTCTAATAATAATTTTTACTGTTATCCCAGTAGCTAGCCTGGGATCAAGGATTTCCATAGGTGAGTATGCTGTCTTTCTTCTTCCCCCACCCCCTTAAATAGTGTGGCTTCTTCCTGTAGGGACTTGATGACAAATCATCTAAAGTCAATTTGTTAGTACCCTAAACAGTGCTGAGCAGAATATAGCTGTTCTCATTAGCTCTCTTATTGCCTAAGTGTCAGCACAAAACTCTTGAGGACATGTTTGTAACATGAGTATGTCTTGATTTGTTTAATACACATTTTTATCCAATCATGGAGATGGCATTTAGCTGTGCTGTGGCTTCTGAATCCTTGGTGAATTAGTCTTAAGTGACCAAAATCAATTGAAAACGTCTAAAGACTTAGGGTGATTGATGGAGATACGGTTTTGTTTGCAGAGTGACTAGGTTTATAAAATAGTTGAAGGTTTGCTTAAACATCAGGCTGCAGATTTATTTACTTCTAAGGGAAGAATTTCTGGTAGCTGTGTACTATCAGCCTTCTTGTGTACTATCATGCCTTCTTGTGAAGTGTACTTCTTTTTGTGTTTTTGGGGTTAATATGATCTCATGCTGTCATGGCAATGCAAAATATTTTATGTGATCCAAGATTAATATGTGGCTTTCTCTGATGCTGCTTTGGTTGCTGATTTCCTCTGGATTTTGTTTCAAAAGTGTTTTCATGCTGACAACTGATACTAAGATCTTACTTGTGTGGATTGGTCATGCTGGAAGATACTTAAAATGCTTTGATGTGTGTATGTGTGTAATCATAGGAATTGAAATTTGCTAGATATTGCTCATGATTCTCAACATATTAGGAATAAAGCATGCTAATATCCTGGAAAAAGGAGCAAAATCCAATGAATGAGAATCCCTGAAAAGGAATGACAGTCTGTTCAGAATATTACTTTATCTCTTTATTGTCCTTACTAAGAGGAATTAGATTCCTTTGCTTAAGTAAGTTTTAGAGAGTTTAAAAAAATCAATTTAAGAGTTGAAAAATTGGATTAATATCCCAAGGTTATCTGGGAAATGTTTGCTCATGTAATGGTCAAAGATTGCTTTAAATATTTTATCAAGATAGCACTGGTAGTTTCACTGTGAATTGTGGATGTCCTGGGAAGGTGAAAGAACTGTGTTTTGAAACATTCACTGAATCATGCTTAGTTAATACACTGATAATCTGAAGATGTTCTATTTTACTTTAAAATAAAGGCATTTATAGTATCAATATGACTAATGTATTCTGGGATGCAGTTTGCCATCTTCTCTCAATTTTGACATGGGAAGAGAGCAAGTGAAAAATGTGTATGTGTGGCTTATTTTGTTTCATTTAAATCACAAGATAGAACACAGCACTTTGAACCTTTGTGCTGCAGAAAATGAGAGCATAAGCAGTCTGTATCTGTGACATGACAAATGGGGGCACAATTTCAGTCTTCTATAGCATGTTAATAACACAGCTCAGTTAATGCTGGAGCGCTCATACCCCATCCCAAAATTTACAGTATTTATTGGTGTTGGATATGACTTCCTCCAGTGCTACCCAGCCTCTTTCCAGTTTGTGACTGTGGCAACATATTTACATGTTCCTCATGTTCAAACACCCACAAAAGTCTGAGTATAATCCTCAAATGTGGCAATATATTCTACTGTGTGTGTATCTGTGCGTGCACATACATATGCATGTGTGGACATAGATAATCCTGATTAATATTTCCAAGGAAGCTGGAAGTTATCCTGTAATACAAATTAATTTGCACAAAATAAATTTTAAGGAGGAGGTGATTCCTGAAACTTAGTAAAAGTACCTTCAGCAGTTGAACTTTGTAAAGCTGATGCTTCTCTGACAAATTCAAAACTCGTGGAAGAAGGTGCTTGTTCATAAAGGCTAGAAGATAAAGTGACCACCTTGCATAAATGTTACCAACCTGTATCCAGAGCTTCAGCACCCAGTTAGACATGCTGCTTTATTAAAAAAAAAATAAATTCTGTGCATGCACTTTTGCAATTTGTCATTGCTTTTCAAGCTTATTAACTCATTAAGTAGCATTTAATGAGGATAAGCACAAAGTAATTAATTTATGCAGTATGTTTATTGCTTCCCTAATGAATTTATGTATTAGACTTCCTCAACAAATACCTTAATCTATTTGTATATTTTGTATACATTTTGTTCTCTAAACAAACAAAAACATTTATTTGAGGTCTTTATTCCAGACTAAAGATTGTCTATATAATATCACCTGGTTTAAGCATGGTGTAGTGTTTTCTTAAAACAGACCTTGCCAACATCAATACTTGTGAACCTCTTTGTCCTGTTTAATGTGTTCAGTAGTGACTTGTATCAGGGAAAAGCTGTCCTCAGTTATACTGGGAACTTAATTTATTGTTTTTCCTAGTAAATAATAGCTGTTATACATTAAGTCTTGCTTTGGGAAAGTGAGGAATTGAGTAGTCTGATGTGATACAAGGAAATAACCTATTTGTCAGTAAAGAAGTTGGTAGTGGTGGGGCTGCCAGGGGTGTTGGGTATGGGAAGAGAACTCTGGGGCTGCTGTGATAAACACAGTTCCAGCTGATTCCACAGACCCTCTGTACCCACATCTGAGCCCCTCAGTTGGGCACTGGTGGTGCCTCTATGAAAATATATTTAAGAGAGGGGAATACAGAAAACAGCAGCGAGGGGAAAAAGGTGTGATAAGCAGCCTTGTGAGCAGTGGGGTCAGAGAAAAGGGAGGAAGTGCACAGTGACAGTACACAGCAGGTATTTCCCTGCAGCCTGTGAGAGGAGTGATGGTGGAGCAGGTGTTTAGAGCAGGTATTTCCCTGCAGCCTGTGGGAGCAGTGATGGTGGAGCAGGTGTTTAGAGCAGGTATTTCCCTGCAGCCTGTGGAGCAGTGATGCTGGAGCAGGTGTTTAGAGCAGGTATTTCCCTGCAGCCTGTGGAGCAGTGATGCTGGAGCAGGTGTTTAGAGCAGGTATTTCCCTGCAGCCTGTGGAGCAGTGATGCTGGAGCAGGTGTTTAGAGCAGGTA
>JANRGV010000051.1:89915241-89951725 GCA_024734035.1 Alethe castanea | reverse complement strand
GTATTTCCCTGCAGCCTGTGGGATCAGTGATGGTGGAGCAGGTGTTTAGGGCAGGTATTTCCCTGCAGCCTGTGGGAGCAGTGATGGTGGAGCAGGTGTTTAGGGCAGGTATTTCCCTGCAGCCTGTGGGAGCAGTGATGGTGAAGCAGGTGTTTCCCTGCAGTCCATGGAGACCTGTGCCAGAGCAGCTGGTGTCCAGGCTGCAGCCAAGGAGAAACCCATGTTGCAGTGGGCAGACATGGCCCTAAGGCGCTGCAGCCACTGGAGGGCTCACATGGACCTTCAGCCTCTGAGAAGGGCCCCTGTTGGAGCCATTTATGGAGAACTCACGTTGGATCTGTGGAAAAGTTCCAGCAGGAAGGTCTGACCCAGAGAAACTCGTTGTGGTCCATGGACCCTATTTCCCCATCGTCCTGCAGGGATGGGGTAAGGAACCAGAAGAATCATGAGGGAGGGAAATTGAAAGCCTGGGAGGAAGGGTTGGGCTCATTTGTGTCTTTGTTTCTCACCATTCTACTCTAATTTGCAAATATTTAAAATAATTCTCCCTAAGTCAAGTCTGTTTTGTCCATATTGGTAATTGGTCAATGATCTCCCTATCTTTATCAGGATTCATGATCTTTTCCATCTTATTGTCTGCTTGTTGAGGAGGAAGGATCAGAGAGCAGCTGGGTGGGTGCCTGAAAGCTCTTCAGCAACAACCTCTACAATTATTTGCGTATGGACTACCAATTTATAAACATGAAATCCTGTAATCTGCAACTGAACTGTCAGATTATGAATCTTGAATAAATTTTATGTATTGTGATCTACAATATTTATGAAAATAATGGACTGAAGTATATGCAAGCTTTTCCTTCTCATTTTTGGAGGCTGAGTACTGAACCCATGCTATCATGCAACTCTTGGACTCACGTTTTAAAGAATTAATTGTAATAATTTGTGGGTATAAGTGACATATTTAACCACAAGGCTCCTTCTGCCTTCCAGGTAACTCACCATACTTTTACATAATTCACATTTAGAGCATTGAATGTGGAAATTATGGATTAACACTTGGGCATCTGTCTTTTTTATGATGATGTGTTTGGGCAGTAAAAGAGAATAGGCAATTTATTAAAATAGGTTTGGGGGAGGGGTGGAAATTTTTTTTGAAAAAGGAATAAAATTATTATAAAAATGTGAAGCAAAACTAAATGTATTGTGCATATTATCATGTTTCAAAAATAACTATCCTAGTGCTTAAGGAGAAAAATTTATCAGTTGGCAACACAAATTAATTAAGGGCTGGTTTTGAAATTGAAACAATCCTCGAAATTGCAACCTCTGTAGGCAAAGTAGGGGCCATAATCTCTGGCGCTGGATGTAGTGCAGCGGAAATGCTCTTGCATCTTCATGGATGTATATGTTTAATGTGTCTTTTTCCCTTGAAATGATGGGTTACTGCATATAGCAATTGTGTGAGAAATTGGTGTGCAGCACTAAAACATTGTTCTGGAAAAAAAAAGAATACCTTTTTTTGCTGTAGTCTGAGATTTAAGACATTATGTGTAATGGTTTCAGAATAAATGGAAACCCCAGTTATGTGGTCAAAATTCTTTTCTGTAAGGCTGTGTTTCTGTATATAATGTGGCTAAAAAATATTCATCCTTTAAAGGAACTTCACACTGATCTTGATTTAGTCTATTATATTGTCTGTGAATGTATGATATTAATTGAATTTAGATTAATTTAATCTAAAAAGCACATCACTGGTATAATTTATTCAGTGTCTTTAGCCAAGAAAATTGCATTTATTTAAAGTAATTCAAAAGAAGCAAAGACTTCTCCCTCATTAAATAAGATATCTGCAAAATATTGCTTCTTCTCTTAAGCACAAAGAAGACTGCAGTTTATTGTTTAATATTTTATTTTGTAGCAGTGTGGAAATACTGCCTTTTTAATTGCAACCGCTGTAACACAACAAATGCAGTTAATTTCTGCCAAAGGACTTTATGGACTGTTTCATGAACTACTATATGATAGAAAGTAGCAAGCAAAATCCATTAAAATAAGATGAACTTCAGAATTCTGTGACAAAACCTTTTCAGTTGAAGGGAAAGCATCCATTTTATGTAGACATTAATATTCTATAAAGCCCATATTAATATTCTTATCACCAAATTTCCCCCTTTTCCTGTCTTTCTTTCATGCACACATTCCCCTGTACTGCATCATGTCTCCTAAAACCAGTGGGGTTGACAACAATGTATGTGAACAATTGCAAACACCATAGGCTGAACTGGCTTTCACAGCCTTATGGCCTTGGCTTCTAGTGACAGCTCTCTCTGTTTTGACCAGATTTTGAGCTGTAGGGGTTTACGTTCTTGATTTTCTTCTTGTGCTAGCGATGAGATTAAGGATTTCATTCTCTGTTTGGGTGCAAGGTAAATACTATTTATCTCTGCCTAGAGAAGGGCAGCAAAGGTTGTGAAGGGTCTGGAGCACATATTCCACGAGGGGCACCTGGGGGTGCTTAGCCTGGAGGAAAGGAGGCTCAGGGCTGGCCTTGTCCCTCCCTATAAATACCTGAAAGGAGACTGTAGCCACATGGGGGTCAGCCTCTTCTCCTAGGCAGCCTCAAGCTGCACCAGGGGAGGAGTAGGCTGGACATCAGGAGGAATTTCTTCAGAGAAAGGTTGATGATACACTGGAATGGGCTGCCCAGAGAGGTGGTGGAGTCACTGTCCCTGGAGGTGTTTAAGGAAAGCTGGATGTGGCACTCAGTGCCACGGTCTAAGTGTCTTGATGTTGTTCAGTCATGGGTTGGAGTTGACGATCTCAGAGGTGTTTTCCAGCCTAACTGATTGTGTGATTCTGTGTACCAGCTCTGCAAATCTAGAGTGAGTTACACTCTTCCTGGTGTAATTTGGTTTAGCTCCACAGTAAATCAGTGCTGTCATACCAATTTGTAGAAGCAAAGGAAGGATCTCAAAAACACATTTATTGTAATACTAATGTAATAAATAATAATGTTTATTAGTAATAAATATAGTGCAAATGTAGTAATACTCTATATCAGAAATCCTGTAGGAGTGCACTGAAACTGAGTAAATATTTTTGTTATAGACTCCCAAATTTTCTGTTTGGTTTAATTTTTAAGTATAAAGAATCATTTCTAAGCAAAAACCCCCTGTATCTTGTGCCAAATTAAGATGCGCTCCTTGCTTCTGCCTTCCAGGTAGGTCACCATACCTTTACATAATTCACATTTAGAGCAATTAATGTGCAAATTATGGGTTACTGGTTAGACATCTATTTTTATTTTTTTTAATTTTAATTTTTTTTTTGGTGATGTGTTTTGGGAGTAAAAAAGAATAAGCAACTTATTAAAATAGGTTTGGAAGAGGGATGGCAAAATAATCTTATTACTGAAGGAGCAGAAGTTGGGTTCATAGGTGCAATATCTAATCCTTCCAAAGGTGTCGTACCAGAGGTCCTCAAAGAAAATCATTTTGGTCATACTCATTTTGTGGATGAGAAATCTTGTCCTCAGGAGAGGAGGCAAAGTAAATTTTTGAAAATACCATAGGTTTGCTGTAGAATAACTGTCTTGTTTATGTAGAAACACACACTAGAAAAGCACCACTGACACTGGATCAATTGCACTGCTTAGAAACAGTGCATACAAAAGAGAAATTGTGTGTATTCTTTATTTGGCCTCTGCTTTGTTTCATGAGTCGCTATTTTCTAAAATTTCCTTTTGTGCATACTTAAAACAGAAAATAGGGAAGTTCTCATTAAGGATTTGTGAGAATGAATAAATGTGCTTAGTAAAAGTGCATAAGAGATTTATTGCTTCTAGAACAGACCTCTTAGCAGCCATACATCAGACTTCTATATGCATGTAAGAGCTAGTCTTTGAATTAATTTATTTTTCACAGTTATTAGCAATACATACTTGAAGTCTGATTAAGCATTAGCCAAAAAGACAATCTTGCACTTCCACAGTGATGACTTTATCTGCTTAATGAAGCCAGAGTTGAATCTCAGCAGGTATTTTAGCAGTATTGCTACTTCAGCATTTCAGAGTGCTAGTCATTTAATCATCATGTGTTCAGTCTGGCAGTCCCTAAATTAATATTTTTAGATTTTGAAGGATGCTTTTGTTTGTGCATGTATATATAAAAGACGTACATGTATATCTAGCAAATAAGTGTTAGTGAATTTGATGGCATGAGATGTTTCGCAGAAACTTTCCAAAAAGAATCCCTTTTTAGCTACCAATTTTCTGAGGGTCTCTCAAGTAGTTTTACCAGGAGTGTTTGTCAACTGTCTTTTGAAAGAGCAAGTGTTGGCCATGAATGCCATAATTGAGGGAAGACAAGGATGAATTGTATCAATATTACTGATAAATCAAAAATGAGACACAGGTGTTGCACTATGCTGTAATGCACATGTTCATATTGTAATATGCAGTATCAAAGGATTAAGGACAGAGGTGTACTTAATTTGTTTGGGTTCCTTTTTGAATAAGTGAGGAAAAGTGATTTTTCCATTTTGCATACACTGCAAGTGACTGAAGAATGGAAAATGGGGAGAATTCTTCAACCAGTCATTTTGTGTGGTGCCCAATAATAAATGAGAACACCAACTGGAGTGCCCCTGTTTGTAGGATTTTTCTTTGTGCCTGCTGGCTTATGAAAATTCTGATGTGAGATTTACAGGAGACATTTGTGCATCTGGGGCTTCTTTGTGGACACAGAGATAACATTTTCAAGCTGAGGAAATTTATTCTTATGGATGGCCAGAATGATGCAACCTGTCAAGGTAATGAATGAAATATTATACTTAGGCAGGAATAATACAATGGCTACTCTATGACAAGATGATGTTTCCTAAATTGAAAAACAGGTTTATTAATGGTGTGCTTTTAAAGGCGGGACTAATCTGGAATTCTGCTACCGTATTTAATTAAGAAGTCAGCTACTAATGATTCATGCAGTTCAGATTGCAAAGGGAGTGATGATCAATTTTTTGCAGTGCTGTGTTCACAGCTGTGAAAAGGTGGTTGCACACCTCAGAAAGCTAATCCAGAAATATAGATCAATATTTGTTTCTGTCTTTGGCTGATGTTAATCTAGTAGAAAGAAATGTTTTTAACTTTCCTTATGATTTAAGCTTTCTGCTTATTTATTTCTTTGAAAATACTATTTTTTTGTGAAAAAGTTTAATCTGATAATGTTGTGTCAGGAGAATTTTTTGGGAGTAAACAAGCCATTCAAAATACGACATGTTGCTTCTCAAGTCTTGAAACCTGTGTTTTGTAAATTAATTGGTGCAAACCAGGGGACGAGTCTCCAGTTTTCCTGAGCTGAAGGGCTGTGTGCCCCCAGTTTTTGTGGGTGGAAATTGTCCCTGCAGACAAACATGTGAGGGCCAACAGCAGAAGTACTGGACTGTGACAATCACAGCAGCAGAGGCGAGTGGCTGGAGTGTGGAGTGTGACCCCGTGGCATTGTCTGCACGCACTTGCAGTGCTGTGGCAGCCAGCACAGATGGCAGGAGTGTAGAAGGAAAACCCAATGGGAAGTTGGGCTGATTTATCTGCAATTGCCTCATCTCCTTTTGTTGTGTTATTGGTGGTATGCTGAGGAAATGGGACAATAAAGACATGGTCTGGGAGGGTATAATGGTTCAGCAGTGAAAAATGTTAATGAAGTGTTGGAAAAAATGCTTTTGGGAGTGGAGTGTTCACATGTCAATATATATTGCCTTTTTAATGGGAAAGGTTCCCTAATGTTAATGGCCTGGTCATGATTTAATGCAAAAGGTGCTGTCTTTCAGCTTTAAACAAGCAGAAAGCAGGAAGGGAAATGAGAAGAAAAACATGTGATTCTTTTGTATTTAAAGGATACATTAGTAGGCTTTATGAGCTGCGAGTAGTGAACAAAAGAAGGATGTATGAAGTGATATAAAATAGATCTCAAGAGGACAACTTAATGTTTGAATCCTAGGCAAAAAAAAAAAAACAAACCACCACCCCTTAAACTCTTTAAAATTGCATAGATTGCAAATTTTCCAGTCAAGTGACACAAAGGATAAGCAGGGAGAAAAGTCTGGAGAACAGTGTGAAGCTCTGTTCTGGAGTTGTTGTTCGAGGCTGGTGCCTGGCCAGTTTTAGTCAGAGCAGACTAAAAGCTCTGACATTTGGCCAGAGCTCATTGCTGGATGTAGCTGAGATTATCCAAACTACTTTATCACTAGGTTGCTGATCCAATGAGCTGCTTTAGGTCCTAAATATTGTAGTAGCCTCTAAAAGGTTATCCTTTCCTCCAGACTGGTTACCCATAGCTTAATATGACAGAGAGTTTCATTTGCAAGGGAGTTAAGGGGAAGACATTAAACCCATTCAATTAGCTGACACTTTCTTCTTCTGTACCAGTCTGCACTGTCTATCCCTGCAGAGGTAAAATTATAGACAGCATTGTTCTCTCACTTTGCTGGCCACATATGCAAGAACAAATGCAATGGTGCAGAAGAAATTAATTACTTCATGTCCTGAAGTTACATATCTTCAGTCTCCTTGTAAATTTGTGATGGTATATAAGGACAAATTATTTAAAAGGATTTTCCATAATAAAGGGCTCTTTACCTTCAGTAAGCGTTAAATAATTCTGTAGATCAGACACTGTGTTTTTTTAATTCCTTCAAATACTAGTACGAGTTTTTTGGTTTTGTTTTTTTTTTTTTTTAGTGCGTCATCATCATGTGGCTGTATCTGTAACTAAAAGCAACACCATACATTTTGCTTGGGGAAAGGATCTGTAGCTGCCTTTCTTCTTTCCCTTTGCATTATACAACATACTAAAGAACTTGCCCCCTTCAGGCTGTATTCTCTTTTGCAAATATCTGTGAATGGAGATGAGACTGTACCCGGGAGTAGATGTTTGAGCCACGTGCACCCTTGGGCTGCACAGAGGTGTCTAATACTGTGGAACTCAGCTGATGGCTCGAGCTGTCTGTTGTTTATTTTAGGAGATAATGGGCTGTAGCAGCTAAAAGGTAGAATACTTGCTACATGGTGCATTCAAATGTAATCTTCTCTTTATTGTCATTCTGGGCATTGAATAGTTCAGCTAAGCATATGGAATTTGCAATGAAATGCTGCCCAAAATAGTCTATAAATGTTTTATGATGCCTAGGCTGGTAAGGGGTAAGGAATCTGTATAACACAACATGCTGCCTTGTCTGTGCCTCCTGGCCAACTGGCAGGCGGATAGAAATGGGTGCATCTCCAGCAGCGTGCATTCTTTATGGCTGTGAGGTGCTTGGATGCAGATAAAATGTCCAAAATAAAGCTGTCCTAGAGCAAGTTGCCACGTAGAGTAACACAAGATATGTGTAGGAGGCTTCAGTCAAAGCATACCAGCTCATCATGCTGGAAAATTATTTGACTACTAGTTTTAAAACTAATTTTTCACTTTTACTCTTCCCCATGATGCTCTGGTGAGGGAGTAAGCAGCAGCTGTGTGGTGCTTAGCTGCTGGCTGGAGTTAAACCCTGACAGTTTTTTGGTTCCTGAACAGGGACTTGAACAGTTGGAGATGATAAGAGGTTGACCAGAGTATATTAGAAGGGATTTATATCTGTTAACATTTGCAGGTCATGATATTGATTCATCTGTTTTTTATATTAATTTGTCTGATCTGTGCCATACTCTTTTTTATTAGCTGTGTATGTTAAAGTTTGATGTTAGCTTTTGCCATTTTTTGTGCTCTGTAGCAATTAGTGATGACCTGGGAGATTTGTTACTAAAACGTTGCCCTTACAGTTAATCTGGCATTTGGCCTCTGTATAAAGCCATTACTGTACTTTGAGTAGTACAGAATTTCTTTCTCACAGAAACAATTAACTATTAACTATTAATTGTATTTCTTCCTTTGAGAGGATTTTTTTTTTTGTGGAAGAAATACATAATAGGAGTCTGAAAAAACTGCAAAGGATGCAAACCTGAAACAGTTAACTTCTTGTTAACAGCAGCAAAGAAGGATGTAAGGTTAGCATCAGCCTAGTGCAGAAATGTGATAGGAGATGCTGTGGATTAGTTTTCAAATGGATGCTGTGACCCAGAGTTAGCACATTTTCTGTAGGAGCTTCCTACGTTGTTCAGGTGTCACCAGCAGTGGGCTTGGAGTCAGCATTGGCAGCAGGTGCCATCAGCTCGGTGTCAGACTGTGTGTGCACCTGGGACTGCCTCCATCCCAAGGGAAAACTCCCCCCAGGTGGGCAGTCCTACCCTTCTCTTGCTGCTCCTCTCACCTCCAGCCTCCACAGAGGGCAGCTGAGCCCATGTGGATCCCTTCTCTTACCTTGCTTTTGACCCCATTCCATAAGTGTGAACTTTGCCTTGGTTGGGTTCATGGGCCAGGTTCTGTGTGTGGGATAGGATTGGAGAATCTGGGCCTATAGGTTCTGGGAATCTACTGCAAATCAGCACATCAGCTCACCATCAGCATTTCTAAAGAAGATTCTTTTTGCTGCTTAGTTAAGCATCTCCTTGTGTTCAGAGGGAAGTGTTGCTGCAGGTGCATGCTGATTTTTGAGTAAAGTAATTCCTACATATTCTGTAAATGCCACATCTTAGAATATGAAAAATTATATTAATTTGGGAGTTTCTTTTGTTTTTCCAAGCTCTTGTAGTAGTCTATGGAACCCTGTGCTATTTGCATTTTAAAATTTTTGCTCTCTTGGTTTATCAAGAATTTTCTTAGTTATTGTTTTAATATCTAATCCTCTTTTTTGTTTCCTGAATAAGTTCACATTACTGAACTTGTGCATATTAGTGCTGAAGTAGATGCCACTATTGTAATGGCTATGTTCATCTTCTTTTATTCCATTTCAAGATGTTTGTTTTTAACACTTGAACATTTACCTCCTGGATTCATAATGTGCTGCTCTTGCCTTAAAGTTTTTGGATGAGGAGGAAATGTGGGGAAATTAGTTTACAGTATGACTTCCATAAAGAAATTTTGTAAAGGAAAGGTGTAAAAACAGGTCTTGCGTATTTTTTGGTCACTCCAGTGGTACACAAAGGAACACAAAGCCAGAAATACAGGCAGGAGTAGGCAGGAAAAAACCTCACAAGAACTGTAATATATAGTCCTGTTCCAGTGAACTGTGATGTCTTCATAATAAAGCTTTTCCTCATGGGGATCTGAATCCAGTGGAGTGATGAACTGCCCTCGGTGCTAAGTAACCTTTTTGGGAAATGATGGTGACGTACAGCTCATTTCATCATTGTTCCTCACAACAGCTTTTATAAGGTCTAGACAGAAATGTAGGAGAGCTCATAATTCCTGACATAGTACTTCTCTAATCTACCTATTACCATGTTTTCCACATGGGAAACCCTCTCACCTCTAACCTCAAAACCAACTGACTTTTCCATTAATCTTTGCTTAATGACTGCTCTAGGTTTACATTTGAACTCTATTTTTTACTATCTGTCTGGTCTCTTACTGAATCTTGATCTATTATTTTAGTATAATAATCTTTTCTTCCATCACCCTCAGATCTCAAAGCACCATGCCAGCTTCCTTTTCTTGATGCATTGTAATTATACTTTTTTGCCAAAAACAGAGCACCATTTCATTCTCATCTAACTGTGTTTAAAAGGGTGTTTCAGTGAAGATGTTACTGTATTTTAAGAGTTACACAGAACCTCACACTAGGCCAAAGTCCATATGCTCTTAGCCTGAGGTAATCCTATAAAAGTCAACGTTAAACCTCTTACTTATTTCAGCACTACCAGGATAAGCTGATGTGCTGAAGGGTAGTGAATGAAAATGCACAAAAATATCCACGGTATTTTTGTTTGATCAGCCTAATAACCTACT
Source organism: Alethe castanea (assembly GCA_024734035.1). Lineage (NCBI taxonomy): Eukaryota > Metazoa > Chordata > Aves > Passeriformes > Muscicapidae > Alethe > Alethe castanea. The sequence goes on along the minus strand of JANRGV010000051.1, from coordinate 89,941,847 downwards.
GATGAATGGTTTGCAGACATGTCTTATTCCAAAAGGTCATATACTTAATTTATGCCTGAGGGGATAAATGTTTATTAAGAAAACTCACCATTGTCCGTATTTTTTTGAAAGCCATTATGTTAAATTCTTGCAAGTATTTTCAATTGTGTCCACTTTCATGCAGCTTAAAAATTCTCATAATCCTAGATGAACTTGGAATTGGTCTTTTCTCCACAGCCTTTAGACTAATACAGTCATATTGAGTTCCACAGCAGCTTTTTTTCAAACACGTTTGTCCTTTCCATGCCAAATCTATTAGCAATACTTGCTTATGCTGCTGTACTTTATAATCAGGAATAATGTGTTTTCTCACCATCAAAGGTTTTCTCTATAATAAAGTCCATTTTTCATGACACCCTTGTTAGCATAATGTGTTGCACTTGGCTCTCATGCATACAGAAAGGAGAGGTGAATGGAGATTAGGAAGCCTTACAGAGCCAGTATGGTGCTGGGCTGGTAGTGACTTGTGTCCTTGCTCAGTTCTGGAACCCTTTCACTTGGTCTCTGGGAAATAGCAAGGTCTACAAGAAGCAGTGTTACTCCTTTCTTGAGGTCCCTTTGATGATCTGGATTTCTTCTGCAAACAGTCCTTGCTACTGATGTGTGTGTGCTGCTCTTCCATGCGCTGTACCTTGAAGTCAAGCACGTAGCAGAGGACTTTTCTTATCCTGCTTCAAGTAAACATGTCATTCACATTCTTCTATTTTCAGCCTTTTTAGTATTCTTAAACAGCTGCTTCAGGTCCCTTAGGATGAAGCATTAACCTGTGGATGTAGTACAATACAACATTATACACGTTGCTAACAGGAGACTGCTGTGCAGTGCCTGCCCACAGGATCTCTGCCTGAGCCTTGTGCTATAGAATTTAGGGATAGACTGAGCAAACTTCAGAAGTTTTTGAGTGACCTGAGGATATTCAGGCTCTTGCCTGGCCAGGATACCTTTCTGCTTACTGGATGCTCTGGCAAGAGAAAGGTTCAGATATGTAATGCATAAAAATGCAAAAATTAGAATGAAAAACTCTGCTTCAGGAGGATAAGTGATATTAACAATGTATGAAGCAACAGAAAGCAAAGCCTGGAACTACAGCAAAATGTTCACTAAGTGTCTAATATGAATAAATCTCTCTTGAGTTAGCATGAATTTGTATGCTGGATAACTAAATGAAATTTGATCTGTCAGGATAAGGTTATGTAAGGTGATTTGTGCTATATTTCCTTTTTGCTGTTCATTCATTGCTTGGACTGCAAAACCAGGAATTGCATTGTTGTGGTCTCCAGAGATCTGAGTTTAACTGTGGCTGTACCCCAGGGGTTCTCTTGCCATTGTCTTATAAGTTCTTGATCTTTCCCTTTCTTTTTTGAATCAGTGAAGCTGCTGTCTTGAGGGAGGTAGGATCCAGGTAACAGAAACCCATGTATAGGTACAATGTGGGTAATGGAAACTGAAAAGACATTTATGGAGTAATTTCCTCAACACATTACACCCAAAATAGAGTCATATGCTTAGGCTTCCCTGGCTTTTAGCAACTTAAAAGAAAGTGATCCATCAGCACACCCTGTTACAAGATTACTATTCGTCCAAAATCAATCTTTTAATAATGAGATCTAGATAATGATAAGCTGCATGAGTTGCCTTGGTAACCTACTGCCTCAAAAGTCTTATGTATAGCTGAAGGACTTGCAGGAGTGGCGGGTGGGAATGGAAAAGAATCAGTTTGCAGAGAAATGACCAGTTTTGTCCAAGGGACAGATCTCGCAGAGAACTTTTCTGTCTCATCAAATTCCAGGAGAATTTTTTTCATTAAAGTGGACTGTATCAACTATGGTGATGCTGATCCAGCTCATGTGAAATTAGATGTTTTGTTTTTTTTTTTCTTTCAGGCAAACCCAGAATCTGTCCCTAATTAGAACAAAAAATGCAGCATAAGTATGATCTCTTTTGGTTACTATATAAAGGCCAGATCCAGAGTTAAGATCTAGTCTATCTTTTGTGTAGGCAAGGTGAAGGAGGAAAAAATCATTAACTGTCCTGTATTTTGTGAAGAGAAGCACAGTGTCTTTAAAACACAAGAACAAATGGTTTTATCAATAGCAAAAAAATGCTAATTTTTTTGTAGAGTTAAATCAGTTAGTTTGTGATGACCAACAGTGTGCTCTGATTTAGCAGCATTTCAGGGGCTTTAGCACTTCATGGGCACTTTGCCTGGAAGACCTTGTGGGCATGGTTTCCCAAAAAGCTTTTTTTTTTTTCATTGGTGATGAGTTTTTAGGAAGAGAGATAGAAATACAAGACTTTTGTGAAGTTTTCTCTGTCTCCTAAAGAAACTCAGCAGTTCATAAAGTAGAGACTGACTCCAAAAGAGGTATTTCTCCACTACCTTTCCTGTAAATAATGATGTATTAAGGATCTGGTTTTGTGTTTTGTAGCCTTTGAAGCTTTTTTAAGGATTTACTCTTGTCATGAGATTATGATATAAGGAGTTGACTGGAGCTAACAGAGAGGGTAGAGTTTCTGAATAAATGAAACTATACACAAGAACAAAATAAGGTAATTAAATCCAGGTTGTGCTTTAAATGAGACTTACGCAATTATGGCAATGTGAATTCTGTTTCTTTTCTCAGCATTCCCTTCTCAAGTTTAGAAGAAAAAAATACAACTCTTCACTTAAATGGAAAATAGATATGAGACAATGGAGGAAAACATCTTCCTTAATTAATGTAATGGAACTAAGATACACCAGTTGACAACAACATCTCAGTGATTGTATGTCACAACCAAGTCTTTGAGTTGTGAATTTGATGTAGTTTAATATTTTTATTCAATGCCTGACATTTCAGTCAAAATACTCTGATTTTTTGCTGCTCTTCAGGAAGTACTTGAATCAATCTACCTAATGAATTGTAAGTATTTATAGGTTTATATGTAATATTTGTGTTATAGGTATCAGTTAAGGAAGGCTGAAATCAGTGAAATGACAAAAGCTGCATTAATGCAAGGAATCAGGCCTGGTAAGCATTTCTGATTCTAGGGCTTTGTTCTGTGTAGACACCAAACAAATACAAAACCCATGCATATGTTAAGTAAAGAATGATGTAAGATTGAAACTACTCCTGTGTGTGGCAAAGCAGTCACAAAGTTAAAAATCAAACTGTCAAAAACAGTGCCTGTGAAAAAGTGTCCTATTGCTTTTGTTCTTTTTTTTTTTTTGACATAATTAATACAGTGTAATAGTAGGAGCTAATTATAATGGTATCTTCTTTATTGACATACTCAAACAGTTAGAAAAACAGAATTGGTATAACTTCATATTTTACAGTGCCTCTATTTTATTTACAGATCTGTAGCTTCACTTCTGCAGAGAGTGTTATAACTTTTAAGTCAGGGATTTATCTGATATCATTACTCTTATCAGCCCCTCCAATTGCTCAGCTGCTAGTGCATATTTAACAATTTTTTCCTTGCCTGTTATTCACCTTGTGTATTTTGTGCCCAGCTTTGGTTGCCCTTTCTTTCATTTTGGTTGCCCTGTCTGGCATTACAAAGGCATAATGTGTCTATTCTGATATGCAAATAATGATATACTCATCTTCTCAAAGCAACTTCAGAGAATATTTATGTTCAGTGCTAGTATAGCTATTTCCAAACAATGAGTATGTATTACTGGAATCTTTTTTTTGGGTTAAATTAGTTTGTTGAATAAAGTTAAATTCTAGTCTTGCCCATGTTGGGTAGGTACTCCACAAGTAAATGCCTTGTTTTCTGAAGTTGTGAGTCAGAGCAGATTCATTACTTGAAATCAGACAGGATATGAGGTGTGGCAATTTTTGCAAATTGATATCAGCGTGTTTCATCTGTAAATATAAGTTCTTGGTGGGTTTAAGAGATGCTGGGCATACTCAGTATGTTATGAGAGGTAGTCAAAATCCTGCAGTTTTAGCATGGTGAATAAAATCATATTAGTTGTGCCATAGCAGAGCTGGATAAGTCCATGTCAATTTATTGGAATCAAGGTAGCAACTTTGCTACATCAAAGCACAAATAAAAATATATATTTGATAAACAACACTAATAAATAGAGCCACTGACAGAAACACAAGAGATAAAGCTATGGAAGACCCAGTAACAATACAAACCAGGGATCTTGTTACATTATGTTTCATTATCTTGTTGAATGCCTGAAGAAAATTTGGCTTGGTTTTAATGGCTTTTGCTTTTCATAGATGTTTTCATAATTGTAACAGCAGCTAATAATTCTTCTAATGTTTAGTCAGCACTAGGTGCCAAATATAATAATCTAATTATTCCTGTTAAGTTTGACTGTATGAGGAGGTATATTTTTTTCAGATTAATTTTGCTTTAATTTATCATATAAACAAATTATACAGTACTAATTGTTTTTTGGGAAAAAGTACTCTTATATTAAAGGCCTATGTAATGTTGTGAATTGACAAACAAATGCGAAACAGTGCAGCCTCTTCTTCATTTGTTTTGTTAAGAACACTGTTCTACTGTCAGCATGCATAGGTAAGATAATAAAGATAAATAAATAAAGAATAAAGAAAGTAAAAAATTTTGAAAGAACTGATGGGGCAAGGAAGGATGAGCATGATTTTAGATAGTAATATCTAAAATTAATATGATTAAAATTTGAAGCATGAAAGTTGGCAATGTTCATTTCAATTCTGACTTGGTAACTTGCTGATACAAATGAAGTTTCACAGATACTTATCTATTTTGACTGTCCCACAAAGGCAATTATTATTTTATAGTTACTGTTACTAGTAGTAGTATTAAACCACCTAAATGTGTGCATGTAATCATTAAAACTAACAATGTGATGGGTATAGGGCCTTCCTTATCTAAAGAAAATGAAGGTGCTAAAACCCTTATAAGAGTAGATAGCATTTATCTCGATTGAGCCTTTTAAAAAGTTCTCATTTCTGTAAGGCTTTACCTAATCCTTGTGATACAGCAAACTTCATTATAGGCAATGCATTTTTTTTTTCTTCCCTCTGAAATCAGTTTGCCCTAGGAGACTGTATTAAAAAAACCCAAACTATGAGATATTAAACAAGACCACATTATGCAGTGATGGTAATTTTTGATGATACCATAAATACCTGTTTGCCATTAAAGACAGCCCATTGCATGTCAGTGTTGGTTCATCTTAATGAAAAGAGAAGGGTGCAATCAGTCAAAACCACTATAATGTCATAACAATACATGTCAAGCCTAAAATAGCAACTCTAATAAATATCCCTAAATACAAATAAAGATATCACCAGTTTTTTACTGTGTAGGGACTAACTTGCAGTCTCTTTGTTTTCTGCTTGCATCAGCTTGTGTGACCTGATGATTGCTTATGTTAGAATCAGTTTATTTGCTGACAATCCCTTTTGTCTGTTTGAATCATCCATTTTATCAAGATGATTTTCTGTTGTGATACTATCCACTGATTTAATGATAAAAAAAAATCAGAGGAAAAGGCTGCTCAGTTTGTGAACGCTTTTCATCTAGGGTGTTTTACAAGTCTCAAGGGTGTATTTGCTGGTTTTTACTGACTAAATTCCTGAGAGTCTCAGGAAGTTAAAATTCCACTTGTATAGGGCTGAATCTCTACTAGAAGAATATAGAGGTACCCATGGGTGCATTTAAAAAAAATAAATATGGGGATTGGAAACGTTAAAAGAAAAAAAACCACAAACAAAACTCTGTAAAATCAGAGTTTTCATTCCTTCCTTTTGATGTAAATCAACAAATAACTGAAATTTAAGCCAAAATCATGTTGTATGACCTTTTTTTTACTTCAGAGCAGTCTGATTGGCAGCCCAAGGGGCAGATATGACTGGATATAAAATGGGTTTTGAGATGTGGCCTTGCTCAGAGGATGGATAAAAATAAAAAAAAAAAAAGATTCCTGGCATTTTATGAAGCCCAAAGCTGTCAAACCATTCTAGTGTAACTGTGTAGCCCTTGACACTAAGGTCTGTGAAGCACCCACTACATCTGCGGGTTTGTGGCCCTGGGAAATGCCAAGTCTGGAGAGGAGCCCATGATAAGTTCCCCCAAGGTGACATCTGCCCTTAGCAAAAGCAGGACTATGTTGTTGCAATTTAGTGGCTGTGTGTGATGTTCTGTGACTTGGAATAAGTGTTACAGTCTGGTAAGTAAAATGTTGCTTTTATTCTAGGAGTTGCAGTCGGTTTGCATAGCCAGGTTTTGATAGAAGGGAGACTGCAGAGTCATTTTCTGTGAGAGCCTTCTCCAGAAGGTTCCCCTTTGTCCAACAGAGCTAATTCCAGCTGGCTCCATGGTGGTCTGCAGCTGGCCCAGGTTGGGCCCATCAGTGATAGTGGTAGCACCTCTGGGATAACTTGGCTAAGAAGAGGAAAGTAAGAGCAGGAGGCTGCTGGCTGAGCTGTGAGGAGGTAAGGGGTCATGCAAGGGGCAGACAGGACTAGGCAGATGGGAAAGGGGCAGCTTGGGTTTGGCCAGTCATGCAGAATGAAAGGAGCCAGAGCTATGTGGAACTGCGTATAAGAAAAGGAATCAGTACTGTGTGAAGCTGCCTATAAGAAAAGGAGTCAGAGTTAGCTGAGAGAGGTCTATGAAAGAAGGAGTAAGAGTTGAAAGGAAAAAAGTTCACTAAAAGAAGAAGGCATTTACAGATTACTACTAAAGGACTGGTGGTGACACCAGCTGTGTCTGTCTTGATTTATTAACTACAACACCTTCATATAGAGTACCTGCTAGTGACTTTTAGATTTGGTTATTAATGAGTAGGATTTGGTTTTGTTTGCAGATTCCTAATTTTGGGATTATGTAAAGGCTAAGTATTCATATGGAAGCTGTACTACTGTTGCTGTACTATTCCTTGTTTTCAAAAATGTGTTCATGGGACACATGCCTGTGGGAATGCTGCTGAGTATCTCCACGGATTCATGCCCTGGTTTTGGCCATGAGTTTGTAGTCTGTGTATGCAAAGATAGCTCCCATCTATCTTCTACTTGAAGTCCTTCAGATGGAAGCAGATAACAGCTCTGGGGTCACAGATTCAAATACTTTAATGAAAGGATGAAGGGGACAGCAGACACCAGACCAGTTGCTAATGTTTTATTTTACTTAGATGCCTTTGCAGTGCAATACCTGTAAGAGTTCCAGCAAAGGTCATTATAAATTGAATGTGTGCATAGATTAAATAATCTCTCACATTATGCAGAATGTAATATTTCTTTAAAGTACCTTTCCAGAGTTCCTTATTTGTCAAAGAGAAAAATATTAAGACAATTAATATTGCAAATTGCCTAGAAGTGTAGAGCATCACAAATTTTGTTAGGAGCACAGAGCAATCGCCTAGGTTTTTGCACTAGTGTAAGAGTAGTCCATGAGGTGAAAGGTGTTATTTCCTAGCACTGCATTGATATGAATGAATTGTTTTCCTGCATAGTGCCTCCAATTCCTCCCACCTCTGTGTTTAACGTGATTCCCTCCCCACCTCGCATCCCCTCCCTCCCAAGCTGGCCTCCTAGTGCTCTCAGTGGAAACACCAGATGTAGGATCATTACTGAGTGCATAGAACTTACCTCACCCAGAATTTGCAATAACTTTTTTGGTTGAGGACAAAATCAAAGCCAAGTAATAGAAACCCATTTGCCCATTCTGAACAAGTAATTCTTTTGCTGTGCTGAGGCACAATGGAATTCATCTTACAGCAGTTTCATAACGCTTGCTTGTTTGTAGGAAAGCATAGTCAGGAACGGAAACAACTTTTACTTAAAAATACCTTTCTTCACTTTCCCTTTGTTCCACACCTTTTTCTTGAACGTGCCTGCTTAAATCCCTGACCAAAATGCTGGTTTCAGTTCTGCTGGGGAAGAAATTAAAGTCCTTGGTTTCTAGTTCATATAGATGTGTTGTGGTATGTCTCAGATCACAAACTGCAATGTGTTACACCGGTGGGGTAACTGGAATTTCAACTGAGAGCCTCATACTGTCTCACAGATGTGTTTTACACTCAGTCTAAGACCTCCCAATCAGTCTAACTTTTGAGCTTAAGCACAGTGAGATCTGAAACAGTGGTGATGTTATTAAGTAGGCAGAAAGAAGTGTCCTGGTAAGTTACCATGTTGAGTCCTAAGGCATTGCTGGTCTCCATGCAGCTTTTCTGTGTTAAGAGTGGTTGGAATCCCAGTGTTGTATTGTGGCTTATCAAGAGTATCTGAGGGCCGATAAATTGCTGTCCTTAAAAACCATTTAGGTCAACCTAGTTCAAACAGAAGTACATTTCCTCTGTGAGTAAGCTCAGTTGTGAAGCACTTGCCAACTTGTGAAGATTGACTGAGTCTATGAGACAGTTTCAGCTCCCACTCATACTATTGCCCTGGATGATTGCCTAATCTCCTCACTAGGATCCAAATCTGTGTTTGGGGATGCCCTGATTTACATAGTATTGATGTGTTAGACTTGGGAGCTTTAAAGACTGTTGCTTGCTGCACCGGAGATCCTGCTTTTGTTCTCACATGTTGTTTTGTTTGGAGTCTCATTTCATATAAATGTAGAAGACATACTGCCTCCATTTAGTGATTCAGAGCATGCTGCAAGCCCCCACTGATTGTGGGCAGGTTGTGGAAGCAGAAGCTGCTGGAGCATCCCTGCCTGTCTTCTGACAGGCTCAGACAGTGCTGCATCTCTTCTAAAGACAAAGCACCATCCCTCTCAGTAGCCACCATCCAGTTTGTTGGTGTGTTCCCAGGGAGGCATGGGGTGAGAGGGTCCCCAATCCCTCCAGGCCACATGCACCAAAGGGAAAGCTTCTTAAATGGAGCATGTGTGCACCACCATGCTAGCACATGTTATCTGTAATTTGTATATGCTTGCTTACATGGGGAAAAAATGCAAGAATGCTGGGGAAGCCCTGAATTTTGGGATTGGGAACAGTGCTGTTTATTTTTCTGGTTTTTCAAGTGTGTCCCAATACAGTGGTTCGACTTGTAGTCAAAATATATCCGGTTTTAAATTTGAGGAAGTAGCTAATTTTTGTAATTAAAACCACTCCAAGTTAAGTACTGTGAAGGTGATGACCAACGATTGCTAAATGCAGAGTTAAAATGGTGATGTTAAACCAGTAGGCTAATAGTAAGAAGCAGAGATCAATACACATTAGAATGTGCTGTATGTACCAGGCAGCAATTCACCATATAGTGTGAGGTGAGCAGCACTGCTTGGCTAACATGTTTCCATGTTGCCGAGTTGCTATGGCAATATCAAACCAATGAATAAACCACATCACAGAGACAGGGAGGTGAGTAAGTGTGAAATTGATTCAGTGGAACACAGAATATGTGGGAGCAAAATTGGTCAAGATAAAATTTCTGGTAGGAATATCTATTTCTTTTCGCATTTTCAATAATATACTATAATTTTTTTTAAACATTGAAATCTTGTAGGTATTTTTTCCACCATAAACTCTTGTGTGTTTTTTATCTGATGCTATGTGTGTGTTTCAACATATATAAGGCATTTAATCCATTAGCAATGACTATAGCTGAATATAAAAAGTATGTAATCTTTTATATAAATTAATGTAGTTGGTAGTTGTATGAAGTCTGAGTAAGATAAAATTAGTTGACTACAAATTTCATCACTAGCTATAAGCTAATATTGTAGCAGTTGTATTTGAAAATATGCTTTCACATACACCAGGCTTAAACTTGTTCTTTATTTCTCAGTGTGCCTTACAGTGATAGAATCCACAGAAGTGTCCTAGAAATGCTGCATTTTGGATAGCACATTGATATAACAAAAGACAGATATCTGTGCTTATAAACGGATTGCACAAATATTGATCATGCTTCATTACCCCATTTTGTGATTTATGTGACCAGTATTTGGAATGTCTTAGGAAAAAATCTTTTGGATTTTTTTTCCATTTCTAAAACATTTTGTGAAAAAACAATTACATTAAAATGTGCTATCAGCAGTATGTTTTTGTTATCTATGGAAAATAAAATTCACATCAGGCATGTTTTTAATTATGATTTCAGTTTTACTAATTTGTCTCAGTTCAGTTGGATAATCAAATAATGATAAAGGTTTTATTCCTGGAAAAGATCCTGCTATAGAGGAATAGATGGTTATTTTTTTGAATGTGAGTTATTAATGTAAGAAATTTATATTTGTCTAAGACATACATCTATTTTTGGAACATTTTTTAGGCTTTCTGGCAGGAGCCATACATCCATGAGTTTCAGTGCTTGTAGTTCGTCTGCTAGTTATTTGATCTAAACTTGCTACTTATTTATAGATTTAAAAAAAATTTTGACAGCTTACATGTGCTTTTGTTTCATTTTATCTCCCCCTGTGAGTGTATCTCTGAAGACTGCTTTATATTTGTCCCTAGAAAAAAAACAACTATGTATGATAACAATACTAAGTTAAACAGCATTAAATCAGATTTTATTTAATTTTGTAAAAACCCAAAATGGTCTTATCAGGCACAGTCAATAAAATGAAGACTGTAGTTTGTCTGTCACATAAAAGCCACTGTGGTCCTGCTTTGATTTCTTTAGTTCAAAGTAGAATTTTAATTTATTTACAGAATAGAAACTAGTATTTATTTGCATCTAACCTTTTGACTTAGTTTTTAGAGAATAACATTTGCCAAATTATTGGTAAAGAAGTTGCTGACTGATGCTTTTTACTTTGGGATGGAACAATAAGAAAAAAACACTGAGTGGATGTTGGCTGAACACTGAAGCTTTTATGATTCGGAGTTTTGGAGATAGGAACAAAGATTTTTCATGATACAACATCTTGAAAAATGTAACAGTTACATTTTCCTTCACTTCCCTGCAAGTGTTAAATTCTAAATAAGACTGAATATATAATATTAAGAATAAATAATATTCCTAAACTCAGTTCACATGCTGATAAGCAGCTTGATCCCAAGAGTGTTCATTTGTGCTGTTTTCATATGTGAACAAAATCCCTAAATTAATTGATCAAACCTAGCTAGACCGAGGTTAAACAGATGCAAAAGGAAATAACATAGACCGAGATCTAGTTTTTGTTGTACACTGTTTGCATATGAAGGGTCTTTCTTCATTTGTCACTGACCATTTTAACTGTTACATGAGACAGGTCCAGCCAGGTGATATCCAGCAGGGACCTGGCAAAGGCAGAGTTATAACTGTTGGAGCTTCTGCCCCAGCCCATTGGTGAGCTCTCCTTGAGCCATGCTGATTATTGGGCTGGTCTGGATGAGGACAAGCACACAACTGGAATAGGGGAAATGTTCTCTTTGAGGAAAGGTGCTTTCAGAAATGGTTCAGTTTTCCACCTACTGCTTTGACTTCCTCACCTTTGGTGCATATGGTTCGAAAATTTAAGAGACTTGTTGCCACTTTGAAAGCAAAGGAACATCTTTCAAGGGTGTCTGAAAGTCTCCCTATCAGCAGAGCTTGGTAAGGAGCCCAGTGCATGTGTAACCCCTGAACCATTGCCTGCAAAATCCTTGAAAGCTTTTTGTAAAGCCCAAGATCTTTGTGAGACTGATATGGCTAAGAAACAAGTCTTTGGGGTAGGGAAGAAGTGTCTCTTCAGCAGCCCAGAGGAACCCACCAGATCAAGGGCTTCTTTTCTTAGCAATGTATATTGCTACACCTTCAGCTTTTTTGTCTCCTATACAATGAAATTGCTTAGGTTAGCTTTCCTGAGTAGGCAAACCTAGATAGCTTTCTCTACCTCTCTGTGAGTGGAAAAAACTCTGCCAAACTACTGGTGCCTCTGTTTCCTGCCTTCTGAAGCAGATGATAAGGGTTCATTTAACAGAAATCTGTGTCCAGTCCAGTCCCAAGTGCTGCCTAAGGTGGTGAGTGACATATGGTCCCTCAGCAGCCTCAGTGAGCCCTTGCTGGCAGCTCTCATGGCTGCAGTGTGATGCTCAGAGGGACACCTGTAACAGCAGACACAGAAACTAAAGGCTGCATGTTAGGAGAAATGCATCCAGGCATCCACATCAGGTAAGGAGTGGAGCTGGACACCATATGGCCCTGGAAGTGTTCTCTCTGAACTGTTTTTGGGTGTGTGGTGCTCTGCACTGTCAATTACCTGAGTGTCAGTCCATCCAATTAAAGCCATGGAGATGGGAATAACAAATGCATGGGAAAAAAGTGCTGCCTTCACCCCAGGAACTAACTATACATACACAGTCCAGAAAATCCTGATCTGTACGCTTTGCGAGACTCAATGGGATGGAAGTGTCATTTTGAGTAAATTTCTTTTCTTACACATTCTCAGTGTTTGGGGTTGGTTTCAGCTTTCTTCACATAATCCAATGTGCCAGCAATGGGGCACTGGGAACAGCAGCAGGAAGATCCTATTTGCCTCTACAGCACCCATAGTTTACCTCAGCCCAGGGGTGAAAAGGATGGAGGCATGTTCAGTGCAAGCAGAATGTTATCAGGCACTAATTCTTCTTAGTAATATGGCTGTATGAAGTCAAATTCTCTCATAGCATTATAACCTCACTTGATATGCAGCTTGGTGTAATAGCAAAGTAGTTCAACATCACACCTGCTAAAAGCTCTTACTTATGTACAAGTCATTGTTTCTTATACAGTTAGTCTGTGTATTTTCAGTGGGCTTTATTTTTGATATACAGAGAAGGAAGGAAAAACCTGAGTCTGCCCATGAGATTTTTTTTCTTTTATAGAGGATATCCTTTGGGTTAGTTTCTACTGAGACATCAACTTGCTGCTTCATGAGTTACTGAGGTAAATATTCCTTGTTCTTTGGTTTAACTTTTCTTTTTTTACAAATGGGGATTAATCTCTTTTTAATCTATTTTAATATATTAAATATTAATACATTAGAATATCTTATTTGAGCACCTAACTTTTTGATGTTAGAAAGTTTCAAGAGCAGCTTTTCAGGATTAAAGAAGATGCTCAGGTGAAGGCAATTTTCAATTCACTTCAGTGCAGGATGAGGCACCCAGCTGTGACCATAAATAAGAACTGTACCTGTGACCCAGTCTCTGCCGTTCTTTTTCTTGGAGCTATCTAGTCCCTTGTTGTCTGGTCAGAGTTGTCTGATGTGGGCAGGGGGCACAGGGTGGAAGTTAGAAGGCTTCTGAGGAAGGCTGAGAAGCTTTTTTTGTCTTCACTGGGGAATGTGTTTTCTGCTATCTACTGAGCAATTCTGGGAGAGTCCTTAGACACTAATCCCCCTTGTACTTGCTTTGGGGTTGGTGATAGTCTCTTTCCAGCCCTGTTGGAATATACAACTCCTCCTTGAGCATGAGTTGACTTGGGTGTTCCTGAAATGTGTTCATTTGGCAAATTTATTGTAACCCTAAGTGCCATCCACTACTCTTAGAAACCACTGGCAATGATACATATGGTCTATCTTCCGTTGTGTGAGTTGCCTGTTTTCTTCTGTCATTCTTCCATGCATTTCTTTGGTATTTTCTTTTTTGGTATTTTCATTCTTATGTATTGTCATAAGATCTCAGACAATCTGCTTTGCCTTACTGTCTGCTCCTTGAGGGATCACATTAGCTAATTAATTGATATATCTCTATTCTAAAACCCTTTGCCAATATGTACCACTTAAATATATTAGTTGGATGTTCCAGCTAAATTGGTTTTTTTTTTTTTTGTACTGCACTACTGTAGAATGAATACAGCAGAAGAGTGGCTCATGGGATAGGTTAGGTAGTGAAAATGGGAGCACAGAAACAGCAACAAGTTTGCCTCCTTCCCTGGCAGTTAGAAGAGAATCAAAGCACAGAATCACTGATCTTGTGACTGAATCACTATTGTGACACCACTTGGTTCTTCCTACAGTCCATGATACACCATGGTGAATCCTGCAGTCCCGGTTCTCTACTTGAGACAAAGGGATCCACAGGAGGTTTTCTTTTCTGCGTTCTGCCCTTGTCTTTGAAGAACTGGATGACATGAAGACTATCAGCTCACCTGCTGATACTTTATGAATTGAGCTTCATCAATAATGGCTCTAGTGCATAAGGTCTTAGAGACATTGGTTTGCTGACCTTTCAGTATTTGTATTTTTGGTATATTTAGTCCTTAAATTTAAATGCACCAGTTTATTTTTTTATTCCTGTGGTAGGGGACTTCATGTACTGCAAACATACTGGAGCACCTCTCCTATGAGGAAAGGCTGAGGGAGTTAGGGTTGTTCAACCTGATGAAGACAAGACTCCAGAGAGACCTTATAGCAGCCTTTCAGCACTTAAAGGGAGCTTATAAGAAAGATGGGGACAATTTTTTTTAGAAGGGCCCACATTGTTAGGACAAGGGGAGATGGTTTTAAACTTCAAGGAGTTGATTTGGAAAATATAAGGAAGTTTTTTACAATGAGTGTGGTAAAATGCTGGACCAGGTTGCTCAGAGGTGGTGGATGCCCCATCCCTGGAAGCATGGAAGGTCAGGTTGCATGAGGCTCTAAGGAACCTGATGTAGGTGAGAAATACCTCTGCTCATTTTAGGGGGTGTTGGACTAGTTGACTTTGTAAGGTGCCTTCTAACCTAGCCTAGTCTGTGCTCCTGTGTAGGAGCATGGATTCCAATGGATCAAAAAACCCAGAAAATAAATAAATTGGTCCCCATGCTCAGTGCTGCAATAACCAAAACCACTGAATCAAATTTTGTGTCCTTTGGGGTATGTTCTTATGCATTTTCTATGCTTATAGTTAGCAGTGAAGTTAAGGTTTTAATTTTCTTCACTTCTACATAAAAAATTAGTGCCTGGTTGTCTGGGACAAAGTCAGTTTTCTATCAGGGCTGGTGAGAATAAATGCTATAGTGTGGAAGGGTCCCAGAGAGGGCTTCAGCAGGGCAGAAGTGAGTACTTGACCTGGTTTTCCAGTTCTCTTGACTCTTCATTTAACTTAGCATTAGGGTATTCTGTGTTATTAGTCAATGGTGTGGCAGGTGTGACCTGGATTTCTTGGCATTAAAAAAATTGCAGGACATGATTTTGCCAACTCAGGACTCTTGACCCTGTATCAATTTCAACTGCTTTAATTACATTCTGATTACATTTTTGCTTTACTGTTTCTATTGGCTATAGCAGACTTATGGTTATTAAAACACTGTGAGCTACTGCCATTGCTCATAAAACCCTGTCATGTTCCACGTTATTGCTTGGCTGATTCTCTCACTCTTTGTAGTGAAAATCATACAGGACTTGGAGATTTCCATGTAAATTAGGTGTTTGTATGTGAATAAAGTTTTCCCTAGGAGATTCAGGTTGTCATGTATAGACCCTATTATTTACAAACATTAACACTCCAGTGTGTGAACATAGCTGTGTCAGCAGAAATGTATTATATTCAGTAGGTCATTGTTTTTAATGTAGATTGTTGGAGAGAAGTTACTGTCACCACAGAATATGTATATATTTCTTAGAGGCATGTACTAATAACTAAGTTGGTACTTATTTTCATTTGAATTAAGTAGTTCTATTTGTAAGATTTAGCAGAATTGATAGGGTTATTTCCCTCTCACAGTGAAACTTCTGACTGATTCCTCTCTGATTCCTCTACTGAAACTTCTGAACTTACAACTTCAGCATGGTCTTATCCAAATAAAGTTTATAAATCCCTGGAAGATAAAACTTTATAGTAAGTTTATTCAGCTGAATGTTTCACTGTAGAACCTAGCACTGCAGTTAAACTTTAGGTTAACTGATATGTCCATGGGTGTTTATTGACATATGCACTTGACTGCTGGGACAGAAGTTATGGTTGCTTTGAGCATTCTGAGTATGTTGCAGTACTTTCAGTTGTAGCTGGGTGATATAATCCCTTCCTTGTGCACCTAAATAGGATTTGGAAACCCAGAATAACTCCATATTAGAGTATTTATGGAAAGTACTGTTGCTGTTGTTTTTCTAATGGCACAAACATTTCAAAATTCTATACATTCTTCACAGAATGAGCTGGAAGCTCAGAAACCAATTGTAACCTGGACTGGATAAAAAGAGGTGACCAGCAGGTTGAGGGAAGTGATTCTCACTCTGTTCAGCTCTCATGAGATTTCACCTGCAGTACTGCATCCAGTTTGGGTGTTCCCAGTAAAAGACAAACATAAGTTGGTTTGAATGGGTCTAGAGGGAGGCTACAGATAGGATCAGAGGGATGGAACACCTTTTCTGTGAGGATAGTTATCCAGCCTGGAGAAGAAAACTCTCCAGGGAAACCTTCTGGCAGCCTTCCAGAACCTGAAGGGGCTTACAAAAAAGACTTTCTACCAGGGTCTGGAGTATGAGAGAGGACAAGAGAGAATGGCTTTACACTGTGAAAGAAGCTTGATTTAAACTGGATAGAAGGAAAAGCTCTTTACAGTGAGATTGGTGAGACACGCACAGGATGCTCACAGAAGTTGCAGAAGCCTCATCCCTGGACCTGTTTGAAGTCAGGTTGGATGGTGCTTTCAGCAATCTGACTTAAAAATACTCCTACTCATGGAAGTGAGGTTGCACTGGGTGATCTCTGGTGAAGTTCCCTTCCAACCTAAACCCTTCCACGATTCTGTGATCCCTGGTCCTGATTATTTTAGCTATGGATTAAACCATAAAAGTTAATTCTAACTACTGTGAAAGATATTCAGAGTGTAGTTCAGAAACTAGGACAGCTGAATCAGCCACTATGTAGGTTGCTGAGTGAATCTGGGAGAAAATGCTTCTCCAAGGAAGTGTCAATACCACAACAGGGCAACTGCAGAGATCAAGTACCGGCTGAGGATATTTATCAATGTGTTGCTCTGGAGGTATGAGAGGGATGAAATTAATTTTCAAGATACTTTTGTATTGTTGTTGATAGTGAAGAACAACATTGTTTTATTCTGTAAAACTTTCTTTATATATGTGCATTTTTAATTCTCCCACTTTCTTCTGTTTTCTTAGGGCATTTAGTTGTTTTTTTTCTGCACAAACTGTTGATGCTGTGAAAAATCAAAGAATTGGTATTTATAGATGAAGAAAGTGGGCATTTTAGTTTTGAGGCTGAAATAATGTAGTAGAACACAACAATTATTTCTTTTTCCCAGAAGAGACAAATCAAAATTGATGCCAATTTTCCTCTCTGAAGATTGAGTGAAAAAAACACTCAGGAGATTTCTTCTTCCATCTTCCCTTTCTTCCACCAAAACCCGGCTCCCTGTGAACCCCCCCGCCTCGATCTTACATCCTGGGAGACCTAGTTTAAATAGGCAATTTTATTCAGAACTGAATAAAATATAAGATCCTAATCATATTTCCCTACAGCCTTTCCTTTTACCCTGAGGAGAGTAAGAGTGTGCCTTTTTAAAATGAGAAAATTAATAATACTCCTCTTTCAGACATGCTGTCAAGAGAGATCTGTTGTGACTTGGAAGTATAGGCTGGCAGGCTGCCCTCTGAGCTCAGGAAGGCATGGCACCATGCCCAGACTCTTTTTCTCTGGGCTCCAGCTTTTTCATGTGGCTGTGCAAAAACCACTCAATACTTTCTCCTAACCTTGCTTCTCCTGCTGAAGACCCATCTGTACTACCCAGAGGTTTCTGTTCTGCTCACTTTGACTTACAATTCACTTCTGCTCCTCGTTGTCAGCTTTCTGCCTGTAGCCAATGCATCTCAACTTTCTTACTCAGACTGACTTGATTCAGCTCAGCTGTTGGATGGCTTTTACAACCTTGTAGTACTTTTTGATGAGCCTCAGGTAGGGGATAGCTAATCCTCTGGATTTTGCTGTAATAATGATTTGACTTGCTTTACTATGCCCTCAACCATTCTGGGAAAAGCTAAATTTTTGGATGTTTTGTTAATGCATACTATGTATATACCTTGAATCAGTTGTTTTTTTTTTTTTAATGGTTTCAATTTCCTGTGAAATGATTGGTTGTAAGAAGTTATAATAACACTGAAAAATGGATTTTTCTTTTCACTTTAGTAAAAGTAATTAATTTTTTTTGGGATTCTGTTCCTAATGAAGAAGAAGGAATAACTGCAAGCAAGGAGGTGACACTAAGGATGGATAATACCATGCTATTGACACTTCAGAGTGATCCAAAGTGAATATTCAGTCTGGCTGACTGACAGTGAGAAGATAGAAGTTTTAAATGTAACTTTCATTTTATTTAAACTTCAGTTTCATTTATTTAATATTCAAAATAAAACACTGAAAATATTTTAAAATATTGAGATTTGAAATAACATTATATCCTCAATCTCTACAGATGGTAATTTAGAAACTATTATGAGAGATACTCTGTGATATATTAATGGAGGACCTGTGCTCAGTAATTCAAAGAGGAAAATGCAGAAAGCTGGTGAAAGGTCTATCACAGACTATTAAGCCTGCATCATTAAGACCTTCCTACCTCGTGCTGCCAGTCCTCAAGTACTTTGTTTCAGCTTTCTGCACTGGTGTGGTGTATCTTGCTAGTTCTAGGCAGGGTACAAAGGCAGGTGACACTGCAGCCACCTCTCCTGACAACATCACTGTGTCAGGAGTCACGTTTTCATTTGAATTTGCTTTTCTAGCAAGGAAAACCAGAGCCAAACAGAACACAATTCCACTTACAGACTACTACAAACATGAATTGTCTCATGCATGTCACCCTGGGAGTGTTCTACTAGGATTTTGACAGCTGCACTTTTAAAGGTCCTGGAGTCATCATCAACAATTCCCTCATATCGTCAAGTTTGTAGCATGATCAGTCAAAAAAGTTGTTAAAATGTTTGGCATCATCACCAAGGCTGTTGAGAACAAGACAGAGTGTGTCTGCTCTGTGTTTTGCTGTGCTGCACAACATTAATGTGCTCAAATCTTGGCAATTGTGTGCAGGTCAGGTTTCCATATCCCAGGTAGTAGAAGAACAGAGGGGCCACTAAATTGATGAAGGGGAAGCAGCTGTCTTTAAGGACTAGAGTCACAGGGAAAAGATGAGTGAAGTTTAACATCATGGGGCTATTGCTGGAGCTGTATGGTATTGGAACTTCGGCAGAGATAGACTTAAAATAGATTGAAAGGATTCTTTTTTTCTTTGCTATAAGAGCTTATGAATGCAGACAATATAACATTATTGAAGAAGAAAACCCAGAGAAACAGAAAGTCAACAAATTAATGGGCAGTAGACCCACAGATACTAAAAGGAATAGACTGAAGTACACTCTAGTATTCTTAGACATGTGATGGCCAGTGCAGGGGATTATTTAGGGAATAAGCTAAAGTCAATTGGACAAAGGAAGGCAGGGAGCCTAAACAGCTCCTCAGTTGTCAGTGGCGGAGACAGAGTGGTGGGCTAGGTGGTCTGAACTTTTTTGATTTTTTTTTTTTTTTTTCATGTTTGCTCACAGTAGTCACAAGGGTTTTATGATAAATTTGTTTGGATGAACAACAACAACAAAAAAGGTTTGAAACTAAATACTACTGAGATAATATGGTAAGACATTTTTTAACTGTCTAGGAAGATGCCAAGGCTGCTTCTAGATGGTTCCTGTGGTGCTAACCTTTTCCAGGGGTTGAGGAGACAGGTTTTGTAAATTCACAATTCCCAACTGCCACAGTTGTCTGACACTCCTTACAGGCATCTGGGAATCTGGGAGGTTTTCACAGGCACCATGATTACTCTGTAAGGGAATCTCAGCCTAAACCCTTTCAGTTTAACTCACACTCCTTACTGATTCACAAAACCAAATAATGAGCAACTGATATCACTTTTGGCCAAAATAGCCATTGCCTTTTGTAGTGAAACACTGTGCTTTGATTTATAAGCATACTATATTCCAGAGAAAGACAGTTACTTTAGATTCACAGGTTGCAGCTTATATACCGCCTCAGAATATCAATCCTATTCCTGAGCAAGTTAGACAAAGACAGATGTTTTTATGTTAACTTATCAGCAGTTGTGAACATGCAGTTTGAGGTGATTCAATTACAGTAGTATAGAAAGGCAAAATCGGTATATATGCTTGTAGGCTTCCTAAATGCAAACTAAAATGCACTGGAGTCAGGGTGAAGGGCTAAAACCATGCACAAAGAGCTAACTATGTGACAAGCATCAGGTTAGAGTAACTTAATTTTGATCGCATGTGCTAAACTTCACCCCTCTGCAACTGCTCATAAAATACTAATTTATTGATTTTTTTTTTGTTTGTTTGCTTGTTAGGGGGTGACTTTTTGTTTTGCTTTGTTTCTGCTGCGTGCCTCTGTCCCACAGTGAATTGTGGTGACAATTCAAACTACTGACTGTGAGATGTCTACTTTTCAAATGTGTATGAGAGTATCAGGAGCTAAACAAAATTCTGGTTAATGGTGAACATGCTTCCTTGGAAGGAAATACAGAATAAGGAGCTGTGAATTCCTTGAACTGAGGAGCTGTTTAAGAATAGGATTTCCTCTGGATACTTTTTAACATCGCTTGACACCATGGACTTCAGCAACACAGAACTCTAAACAAGGGTTCTTTCCTCTTCATGATATTGGTTCAACCAGTGCTGTTAGTGTCTTATTATTGATTAAAATAATTTTATAAGTGGAGGACAGTTGTTTGGAACTAAATACACAGGGGGGAAATTAGGTAACAAAAAAGTGGTTTGCAGCATTTGAATTTGTGGCATATTCCTTCATGTGGAAGAAATAGTCCCAGAAGTGTGACCAAGTACGGGTGGCTGAAGTCTATGCCTTTGTTAAAATAGACTGTTACAAATGTCTCAGAGCAGCACCCACCCTCTTGGTTTGCAGAGACTTGTTCAGTCATCCTAGGATATTTATTTTCAGGCTGCTTCTTTGTTTGGACTGAGTCCATCCAAGAGACTACTGAGTCTTTAGGATGAAGATGGTAGCTGTAGTACCCACTGTTTAACCTAACTTAGTTCAATAAATTTGAAAATTGCTGTCATCAAAACATCTGTATGGGAAATTGAAGTCATAGTGACATCAAGTATCTAGTGATCTGAAAGCCATCACAAACTGGGGGTCATCTTTCTTCACCCATGTTTGGGAGCTCCTGTACAGTAGAAAACACAGAGTGCAGTCAAGAGCCAACCTTACCTCCCTTTCACTGACTTAAAAAGAAGCAGGTTGCTGAGGCTGCTGATGTTTTCTTTGTATCACTAAGGCAAGTTCCTTATTACTGCCTCCTTTGTATGTTCTTTTTCACCACACAGCCTAAGTTTTGTTATGACATTACTGTTGCATGCAATATCTGCATATTTTCCCGATGTGATCATTTGAGTCTGTTGAGGTCTGGGTTTTACTTCTGAGTTTTTATGAAAGACAATAAATATATTTTGGAAAAACTAACTAAATAGAATTTTACTTGTGGGACACAGAACTGCACTTCTATCCCTCACAATTTTATTTTACTCTCTCCTTTGGGACATGTTTCAATATATTAACCATCTACCTGGCTTCCATATATAGTAAAAGAATGTGATCTATCGTGTCTACTGAACAGTGAGATTATAACTTTATCTACCTGCTTAAACCAAGTGCAAACAGAGCTACTTTTGGTGATGATGCTATTCACTAAGTGCACTGCTATCTCATTACAAAAAGACTAATGGTGCATAAGGGTCTCCTTGCTTGTTTTGATGGAGATTTGTATAATACTTTTGTTTTCTAACTTTCCTATGTCTTCACCAATAAGTTATTACTAGGTTGCTGTAGACAAACAAAATCCTCAGTCCTGGTTTGAAAAGGACAGTTTTAAAATTCTGCTTCTTTCTGTATCTGTGTTGTTTTATACTTAACTTCCTTAAAATAGAAGGAAATGCAAGACAAAAGGCTTGGATTATGTAGGAACAAACCTGAAAGCATTCTGAGAGATGCAAAGAAAGAGCAGACAAGTAAACCAGATTGTCACTCAAGAAAAGGTTACTTTTCCACTTTGAAGTCTCCATGCCAAACCATAGGGTGTAGTTAGTATATTGCAGTGGTCTGTGACTGCCATTCTCATAGGAAACTGGGAAAAAGAGAGATGTGTAAAAAGAGAGATGTGTAAAATTAACCAGATACTGTTTTTAGCAGGGACTAAATAAGTATAACTGAGGGGAAAATAAGGTTCATCTCAATATTAGCATGAGTGTTTTTCATCAAAGTCTTCTTAGATTTGTGTTCAGGTATCATTACTATGCATATGACTCTGCTGGGAGACGAAAGAGATCCTAGAGTGTTCTGCGTGGATGCTTGAAATATGATCAATGTTTATGAGATTGCAGAGAAAAGGACTTGTCCAAGACTACTGTCCTACAGCTTGCAGAGGCATTCTACTCCTGACTTTACCCCTTCATGCTAAATGAAGTTTACCATAAAACCAGCTTTCCAAGGTTGGTGTCAAGCTGGTGGCCAGAGGAAGTGCTGGAAGGTGGACAGCCCCTAACTCCAGGTCTTGATCTCCCTGCCCTGGTTTGCCCAGGCTGCACACAGATGGCAGCATCCCCACTGGTGCTCCCACCAGTGGGAGCAGATGGCAATGGGCAGCTCTGCCTGCTCCCAGCCTGATGGCCCTGCTGGACACTTCACGGAAGATCTCTGCCATCATTCCTCTTCTTGCCTTTCACCTGCATAAAATCTGTTTGCTTGTTTATCATGGAGGTGTATTTTATCCTGCAGAACAGGAAAATGACTGCGTGCACTCCTACAGTTCATATAATTTGGGACATTGTTTTGCCAGCTACCCCAGACACTGCTCACTGCCAAAATGCAAGCTGACAAGCATGTAGCCAGTTGCTTGCTGAATTCTGTCAAGGTGGTCTAGACTGGTTTTGTAACTCTTTTTTTCCAAAATATTTATAAAATATCTTGTTTGACTGCCTTGTATGACAGGCAGCAACCCCTGCAGTTATGTTGATTAAGGGTATAATGGTGAGGTTCTGGGAAAGAAGCCACCCCCTAAATCTGGGAAAGCAGCAGTGGAAGATGGGGAGGATGCTTGCACAGTCCTATTTCCTGGTATTCCCATATTCACAGCATCCTTTTTTTTTTTTTTTTCTGTAAATAAGCATCTTACCCTGTTCTGTCTCAGTACTGGATTTGCATTGTGCTTGGAGTGTATGTACCTTTTTTTAATGCTTTATAGCTGTGCTATGTTTTTGTGGTTGGAGCAATCCAAACTGCATAGACTATAAAAGATGTGCACAAAAATAATTTAAAAACCCACAATATAAACAGAGTGACTTAGGTGTAAACCCAGAACATTAAGTTGAAATATTAGCATAAAACTGAAGTGCAAGAGCATGAATAAAGCTTTAATCCTGTGATTATGCCCACATGGTCCTCAAGGTCTCTTAGCTTCTCAGTCATTGGACACCAGAAGCTGGAGCTAACTACTGTATGCACCAAAATGAGTTATGGCTCTTGAACCTGTTTGGTTATCTGCATCTGGCCAGATGCAAGACTAGACTTAGAGAAACACTTAGTAGTCTTGGATTTGATATTCTCATGTGGGTCTATTTCATAATGAATGAGTATTGCATTGAGTGTAGAATTCATGTTTGGTACTTCGTGCACTGAATTTTGGGGGTTTTTTTTAATGTATGCTTTAGAAACCAGGTTTCCTAGGCAACTGTGGCCACCTTGTGGATTCTTCAAAAGAAAATTATATCTTATCTTATTAAAAAGTAGCTATGATAATTTTGATAATTAAAAAAATATTGTTGTGTTGTTAGGCCTGGTTAATAGCTTTCAGTCAACACTTTTTAATTGTTAGAAATCAATTTTTTTAGTCAATGTCAGTAGTTAATTATTTTTAGCAAATGTAAGCAGCAGTACTACTTCTAGGGTGCTTCCTACTACTTCCCTAGTACTGCTACTACTGGGACTGTTAAGTATATGCTTTCCACTATAAAGTTACCATTTTTCAGTAAAAGATTATTGAAATTGGTAAAGTTTAGCTGTGAAGGAGGAGAAAAGAGTAATTTCAGTCACACT
Organism: Alethe castanea; assembly: GCA_024734035.1. Classification (NCBI taxonomy): domain Eukaryota; kingdom Metazoa; phylum Chordata; class Aves; order Passeriformes; family Muscicapidae; genus Alethe; species Alethe castanea. The sequence goes on along the minus strand of JANRGV010000051.1, from coordinate 89,917,864 downwards.
GTAAGTCTCTCTTGGAATTGTGGTTCTTTAACATCTCACATCTTAAAGGTAAGTTTCTGGTAAAGAACACACTGAAGATGGGGCGAGTTGACCTTGCTTGCCTGCTGGATGTCCACCCAGATGCTCTCTCCCTTGCTTTTTTCAACAGGAAATGAAGAAAATGAGACAAATCTAGTTGGTCCAGATAAGGACAGGGATATCTGTTACCATCATGTGTCAAAACAAGCCAGTAGTGTGCCCCACTGATAGCATCTTGCCATGTAAAATCCAGTAAAGAAGGCAGATGAGGCAAAGCAGAATATTGCCTTTCCAGTATTAGCCTGCTAGCCAGCCCTGCTCTGTTGCAACATTTAATTCTGTACTAAAAACATCACCAGCATGTGTGAAACTACTTGGCCTGCCTAATGGAGCCTCAAGTGGCTCAGGCTGCGCAGCCAGAGCAGGTTTCTCATGGTGTGAGAGACTCCCAGGGCTGTCAGACCTCTGGACACCTGCAGTCAAGATAATTACAAGGGGTTTCTGGCACTGGTGTGGGTTGAGTAATGGGGATCTCCAAAGTGCCTTCTTGTGGATAGCTACTCCAGCTTTGGACATGTTGGTACTTCCAGCCACCTACTGGGAAGTCAGGCGAGATTTCATGTCGGTTCTTTGAAAACTAAATCCAAGATGGTTCATTAAATCAGGTTAGATTGAGCTGATGGCTCTTTCTGGTGTGACTCTTGTTTTGCCAGATAGTTTCTGAGTGGCTCCATTTCTGACCATAAAAGTGAGTATTCCTCAAGCTACTCTGAAGTAGCTGCCAAAATGGAGTAGTGGAGGCAAAAAATAGTTTAAAATAGTGATTTTAAATTATAATAAAGCCTATTCCAAAAGATATTGGACAAGGTGATACATGTGTCATGTGTTACCCAACTTGAGTCATTACTTCTCTCAAGGTTACACAACAGCAGTGGGTTGTTTTCATATGACACTGTAGTAATGGAGAACTGTGTCTTGGTAAGGCCAGACAGATACAAAGCAACTCAAATAGAATCCTACAGTAGGGATACACCACAAAAACGCACTCAGGCTTAAAAAAAAAAAATACACTGCATATTGTAAATTTAAAAAAAAAAACAAAAAACAAAAAACAACCAACCCAACCCCAACATTTTTCTTTATTCATTCCTTTTATGATTATCCTGCAATATGGTGGTGTAAACCATATCTATTTTTTGTTTCTTCATTTTACTTCTCTATGTCCTGCTTTAATTAATTTAGATGCTTATTAATTTTTAAAACACTTGTGGTCCAGACGTCTTTCTGTAACTGCAAAATTACATTTTTTTTTTTAGAAAACAAAATAACTTTTTTCCTATCTTTCACATATGAGCCTGTCAGCGACAACTGCTACAAATTGTATACAACTCCCCCAGAGGATCATTTTACGTATTTTTGGATGCCCAAGATTCTTCATGTTTTCTGGCATGTTAAGAAGTTCCTAATTGATTAGCTTTAATGTATTTTTATGTATTATTATACTTTATATACCTTTTATTGGTTTTGCTTCCTTTGACTGAATAATTTTTTTTTCGTTCTACTGACATTTAGTTAACTCATGAAATATAAATCAGGCTTGCATATTTTCCTTGAGTCTTCTTTACAAGGAAGAGCTCAAAATGCAATACGATATGCAATGCAATGCTTAGAGAGCATGTCTGTAAGTTGTTTTCACAGTAGAAAGAGAGCTTATGTGTCAAATTGACAACATATAAATGACAATATTCTATGGGAATACCCTTTCTTAAGACTTCTTGAATTTCAATAAGAGCTTCAATTAAAAAAATAAAAAAAATTTGATTTTTTGATGCATTTGTGCTGTATACCAAATGATTTTTAAAAAAGGTTGAAAAGTTAATCTTACAATCATGTCTATACCCAGATCCTGCTGAATCAAGCAGATACCATTTACATTAGATTAACTGAATTTGAACCTATGTCATAAAAACATTCTTGTAAGTAGAAAAATCATGAAGGGGATTTTTCTTAATCAGTACTTCCTTCTGATAGATCAGTGGTGTGAGATGTGAGGTGCTTAACAAATATGCATTTGTTATTCCTTTAACACCGAGAGAGTTTTCTGGTACAATTTGACCTTCAAGAAGCTTTGTTATGAGCACAGTGCCAAGCAGCCAGCAGTGTCAGGAAGAACACTGAAGAACGGTGTGAGATCACAATTGTAAATAATGTTGCAATCTGCTTTGTGAACAATCTATCGTTTGTCTGTGTGGTTTTGTTCCCGGTGTTTAATACTGTGGGAGTGTTTTCTGTTGCTTTGTTCATTGTACTTTAACACTATGCCAAGTTTTCTGTCTTAGTAGTAGTGAAGTGTTTCTAATGACTTACCATGATTTTAACTATGGCATTATTATCTTTTGTTTAGGAGGTTTTGGTGTTTTGGGCCCAGACCTGGATACTTGGGGCTTTGTTCTTCTCTCTAGAGCACTATGGTCAGGAACATGAAGATATTGGCAATTAAGTGGAAAAACTCCAAACAGTCTGCTGAGGCGGGACATGTGCCCATTGATAAATGGCAGGAGGCAATAGCTCCGTTGGCCAATAATTCTCATTTCACCCAACCACC
>JANRGV010000051.1:89895211-89906881 GCA_024734035.1 Alethe castanea | reverse complement strand
GTGAGGGGCAGAGGAGGGGCAGGCACTGATCTCTGCTCTGTGGTGACAGTGACAGAACACAAGGGAATGGCCTGGAGTTGTCAGGGGAGGGTTAAATTGGGTATTAGAAAAAGGTTCTTCACAAGGAGGGTATTTGAGCACTGGAACAGTTTCCCCAGGGAAGTGGTCACAGCACCAAGGATGACAGAGTTCAAGAAGCATTTGGATAATGCTCTTGGGTACATGGTGTGATTCTTGGGGATGTGACTATGCAGAGACAGGAATTGGACTTTATCCAAGGGGATCCCCCTCCAACTCAGCATATTCTTTGATTCAGTGATGCTGGTAGGGATACAACATGGATGCTTAATATAATATTTAACTTGTATTAGATTTAATTAGAATAATTATTTGGAACTTTTAAACTTTTATTTTCCACAAAATTCTTCTTAAAAAAAAGGCACCTTTCAGAAGCAGGCCTTCCACAGAAGGGATAAAGTTATTTAGGAATAAGATCATTTGTTCAGTTTCTGTAGGAAGCTTCAAGCCCCAGACTAAGTTTCTTGGCTCAGCACTTGTCTTCCTATTCTCCCAGGCCACTTGCTCATTGTCATCTTTAGTGGGAGTCAGACAGTCTTGGGAGTCAGGACATCCAGCACAGGGAATTCTTGAAACAGTGACCTGCAAGATGCCTCTGTGGGAGGGCTTTCCTGGAACTGCAGTCCCTAGAGACCTCAGGATTCGTGATGTGGAGGCAGTCCAGATGGCAGGACTGCCTGGAGACACTGCAGGCTTTGTTCCCTCTCAGGTCACCAGCCAAGCTGGCAGGAAACCTGGCAGGCTTTTGATAGGGCCTGCCCCTCTTGCAGCCAAGCCATATATTGATCATTGCCCCGTTGTCTGTTCTGGTGTTTTACTGTGTTTTGACCAGGAAATCTATTTTGGGACCTGAAATCCTTTCCAAAAAATGAGCTTCATTTACATATGGAAGCTTCCACAAAATTTTCTGGTTTTTGTGAATTGACATTATACCCTAAACCCTACCAGATTCATTTTTATCCTGTTCCTAAAGTGGATTAGCTAAATGACCGTTAGCTACAGTTCTTGACAAGGAAAGGTCAGTTTCAAAAACTCTCTTTTGATCTATCTGGAAATTAGGCAGAAAGTAAGCTCTGGATCTGATGCTATCTGTACAGATGTGTCTGACGTCTAAGTACTGAACTTTCCTGGTAAGACTTCTTTCTTATGCTACCTTAAATTTTCATACAAAAGCTAGCCCTCAATTTTCTTAATTTAACTTTCATATCTACTTTTTTTCCATCCTCTTCTATGTATTTATAGTGTTACACACAGACACACACTATTTTTTTTCTAAGACATAACACTACTTCTACTTGAAGTTAGAAGCCAGACCTCTAGTTGTATAAACAGTCTCTAAGGCATGCATTTCAGGAAAGTCAGATACTTGTTTTCTTTATTTGTTTGTTTTAATGAGTGCTAATGAAGTTTTAAAGGTGATGTAGTAGTCTAGCAACTTTGGGATTTTCCCAAATGACAGTGCCAAGGACTGATAATTTCCTGTTGTGAAATTGTCTTTATAGAGATGGCTTCTAGCCCAAAAGCAAACCATATCTGATGCTTAGTGGTGCTGTGTTGGTTTGCCAGAATGGATGTTGGAAATGGATTTTGTTGATTTCCACGGAGAAAAATACCCAACTGACATTTAACTAAAACTTGTGCTACTGCAAAAAAACGTGATTGGCAACATGTTTTGAACAAACTCCAGGAAGGTGGTATCGGTGATCAATATTTGACAATGAAAATGCTTGTTTCAGTGAGCAAGTCTTTGCTATGCCAGAGAGATTAACATTAAGACATTATAATTATAATTTGTTTTGGCAGCTATATTTAAATCCATTCTTAATTCCCTCTTAATTTTTACCTTATGTGTACTTTGTAATGAGGATTCAGGGTTCTGGGTACTTTTTTTTTTTTTTCATTACTGTATTTATAGAGAATGTCTATTTACAGAGACATTGTTTCTGTCTTGGTTTTTACATTCACTTGAAATAAATTCTTGCTGTCCTTTAGACCACATACAAGTCTTACCAAGATCAAGAATTACTTTCTTGCCAACATGGCCAGCAAAGATTTGAATGTACGGTTTCATAAACTTGTTTATAAACTTGTTAACATAACAGTTTTACTTTGTTATATGTATTTTTAGGGTTTTTTTCGTGATTTGCTTGTGTGAATCCTGAAATCTCTGCAGTACATCTTTAAGTGTAGCTGAGCATATTCCTCTTGGATTTATTTTCTTAATTGCAGTTTTCTGAGCAGCATAGTGGCATGAAAGAGCTTGTGCTGCAGCTTTTCCTGTCAGACTTTAAGAAAAGCATGTGAAACAAACCTTGGAAAACTGACCAAATGCTGTAAATTCCCTCTATGCTGTTCTATTCATGTCTTTATTGCCCTTGTGCTCAGGAGAACACCCTTTTATGAGCCCACCTGCCAACAGCCTCAGTCGGCTAAAACAGTTTTGGGTGTCTTGAGAATGCTGAAGGAACCTTCAGAGAACCCTGCCAGAGATACTTAAACCTGGTGCAGCAGCCCTTACTGATTTGGCAAGTCTCAGGCTTTGAAGAGCAAAAGCATGCTCCTAGTCTCTGTTCCATCTTCCTTCCTGTGGTATTTCACATTTTTCCTGTATTTCAGATTTTAGCAGCATCAGTCTCCCTCAGTCCTAGGAATGGATTTCCTCTACCATACTTTGCTGGTGCTGTTTCATTTGCCAGATTTGCCTGGTACACAGGATCCCAGAACTGAAGAAAAGCTATGACTTAGGGCAGGTACCAGAAGGCAAAATACATTAAGTATGTCTACATAATACATTAAGTATGTATTATTTTGTATGTCTAGAAAATACATTAAGTATGTCACAGCTACCATCACTGATTGCCACAGGGTCCAAGGCACATCTTTTCATTTTCTTGGTGAAATGAAGACTTTGATCTTCCTTTTGAGGTTATAACACTTTTAGGAACACATTTTCTGTCATTTAGCACAATCATTTCTATCTCCCTCACTGAGACAGTGTTACTGGTAAGGAAAGGTGATGGTGAAGGACTTAAGGAAAAAAAGTACTGCAAGATGACATTCAGACAGTAACCAAGCTAGTTCCTCATCACTGTGTCTTGCATCCTGGGTGTAAAATGCATTTTAGGTGTCATTTGTAGACTCCCATGGTCTGGAAAGGTGATTCCACAATGTGTTTCAGGTGGCTGTCACCTGTACCAAGCATACTGAGTGGAAGAGTGTAACTGCCATGGATGCACGTAGTCCATCCCAGGAAGCATCAAGGTTGTGCCCTGTACCAGTCTGGACAGCAAATTGTTCATCTAACACCATAGATCTCTATGTTCTCAGACCAAGATGAGTAGGTTCTCCATCACAGGAACCTTCTGTCTACCTACTTAGATACCAGTTTCCCAATCCGAGTTGTGTCTGTCCCCATAACCTTTAGTCCTTCTATACTGTGTTAGATCTCAGCACCCTGATCTTAACATAACTGAATTTTACATATCCCTAATGACAGTATCTGTTCTTGCTAAGCTTGCATAATATATTGGGAGTGGAACTGTCTTCAATAAGACATTAGAGAAACCTTGCACTGGATCTAACACCCACTAGTCACTGGAAACATTTTGATGACACTTGATGCTGAGTCAGGCTATTAGTAATTATGTTTTGAAACTAAACGTCTGTTTAAAAATTCAATAAGCTACAAGGTTATGCTGTAGGAGTTGCTGTTTGTTTTACCAAAAAGTTAAATGTTTTCAGTTTAAGACCAATTATCTAATATAATTTGTACACTGCACAGCTGGTGTCCCAGTGATATCTCTGTCCTTTTGATTACACAGCCTGACCTTGCCCCCCTCACAACCCCAGATCTCATTATATCTGTGGGAATTTCACACTAGAGACTGAACACAATAAGGCCATTCTTGAATATACATTCCACTGTAATTCTTTGGCTGTAAAAAGATTTTGATTTAAAAAACCAATCAAATAAATAAAGAAACTGTTTTTATAAGAGCAAGTAGTGAGGATTAATTTAATCTGTAAAGAAACTTCTCAAGATTTCTTATGTAATGCAGGCTCTACCTAATCCTCTCAACTGTACATGTTAGCATTCTTGCCTTATGTTTGCTGCTATGACTTATTGGATTTAATATTATCCTGACTCCAGTTTACTGTGCATAACAATTCCAGGCATGCTTTCCAAGGTAATATACTCTAAATGAAATAATTTCCCATGTATTTTCAGTATACAATATTTTCTTTTCTTTAAAATTTTTGCTGTTATTGTGTATTCTAATTATGAGATTGTTCTGTGTAAGACAAACTAAAAATAACTCCTTCACTTTTACAAAAATGCTGAAAAGAATCCTGAAAAGTCTGAGCTTAATGATCTGAGGTAGAGAATCTTTTCCCAACACATGGACCCACTATAGACAGGATTACTCAGAAGCCTTTTCTTTCCTGAAGGTCTCTTTCTAGTCTTTGCAGACACATCTTTCTCTTTAATGGCCTGATCCCACAGTTCTGATGAAGTGTATTGAAAACAAGATTTCACTCGTGCTTTTTTTCTCCTTTATTCTCAGAATTTTGCTCGTCTTTCTTTCCTTCTTAGATCTGTCCTTATGCTCTCTGGGCATCATTCATGATTCTTATCAAGGGTTGTTAACAATCTTCTAGTCAGGTAGAAAATTCTCTCTGACATCGTTGCCCTGTCCTTTAGGTTATGAACATTCCCTTTGTTTGTGTGGTAATGACTTCTTCCCATCAGATAAAACCTTCTTCCTCAACACTGTAAACAAAAATAATTCATGAAAGCAAATTAATTTATGCATGTTAAAGATATTGTCAATGTCAGACACAAGGCGGAAAAAAAAAAAGAAATGCAAATGTACTGGTTTTTATGGTGGTTTGTGTTTTTCTCCCAGTCTTTGTGAATTTAAGGGAGTTAAGCATGTGAGAAATAAGCAGGGGATGCTGCGTGGAAGAATGCTGTTTCTGGAAAAGAGGTGGCTTCAGCTCTTACGTCTAAGAATGTACAAAGCAGGCTGAGGACACTTGAAGGGCAGAGCTGAAAGTGTCAAATAAACTGAAGCAGTATTGCTTCTGTTACCACCAGGGTCATGCTGGTGCTTTCTGTATAAAATAGAATATATCAAATAATCTGAACTCTGTTTTAAAATATTTTAATGTTTAGAGCAGTGGGTAAAACATACCTAGTATTTTAGATTTGTGGCAAATAAGTGGCTGTGGTAATCCACTGTCAGAGCTGTTTGTATATTTTATGGGAACAGATAATATATTGGACTCATAAAATAACTTTTAGTATAGGAAATGTTTTCTAATTAATTTTAAAATAATAAAAATAAAGCTAGAAACTCAAGTTACACAACTTACAGGTGTTTTCTTTGATTTTATACATAAGGGATTTTGCTTAAGAACAGTTGGGTGTTTAACAAACCTGTGTGTTTTCAGAAAATTAAGATACTAATGAAGCTGTTTGGAATCTCATTTTTCTGTAAATATATGGATAGTGTCCTTGTGCTTACGATTGTCATGTTTTGTGCCAAGGTTATTGTGGAGTGAGGTATTCCCACTGATGACATTTTGCATATTACTGCAAGTGTTCATACCTGCACCAGGAGAAGCTGTACTCCATACAGCAGTTTTCTCTGTGCAGAAGTAAATAACTTTTTATTGGTCTGTGTTCTCCCTTCGTGGTCAAACAGATTAAATGACTTGAAGATGTATTCATCTGGTGCCTCATCCTTATGCATAGTTGTTCATATGTTTCAGGTGACTTTTTATACAGCCTTTTCAGTCTGAAAATCAAGGGACAGGATGGGCTTGCCTGGGTGTAGCCAGAGCACCTATGTGCAGAATCAGAGGGGAGGTTGTGGTGCTGTACTTTAGGGCAGAGATGTAAGACTGTGATGGGGCTCTGAATTCAGCAGGCTCTTGGGACATCTGGATGGAGTGGGTTGCAACACTGTGTAATGTGTTAAAGTCCATCAGTTTGGGAGTTCAGCTGAAGCTCTGGCAGCATGACAACAGAACTAATCCTCCCTTGCTCTTTGGAGGCTGCAGACACTTGACTGCATGAGCCAGTGTTGTTGACAGGCATGACAAAGGGACTGTGGTGGAACAACCCCCAGTACGATCCCCACATCAGTAAAATTCTCCTAAACATATGCCGTGTTCCTTAAGGATAGAAGCAGAAAAATTCATCATAAATTCTGGGGAAGACACATAACCCATGTAGAGAGGTATAAGTTTCAGAGAAGGAGTGAGAAAAATTATACTACCAAATGTTTCAAGCCCAGTATGCTTTTCCTGTTGGTCAGATCATATCTGTGAAATGAGAAATACCAAACATAGTAAAGGAGACCAATAATAACTTAAAATTCCACTTAAGTTCAGGGTAACTACCTGCTTTTTTTTTGTCCAGTCATGTGACTAATTTAGGAGAGAGGTTTTCAGTGGATTAGCAGCATTGCATTTTTTTTGTACACTTTTCCTTTGCTTATATATTAATTTCTGTGATTGCCAATACTATGTCTTCTATAAATAGCTCTCTATTAATTTTTTTGCTTTCAGCTTCTTGAAAATAATGTCTTGTTAATACTATTTGATCCCTGTAAAATGTGATTTAGTTCTTCAGTACTCTTCTGGAAATCACCGTATGAACATATACCTTAATACCATTTTCATGTAAAACTTTGGTGTCAGTTATTTATGTTGCAAAGTCAACTCCTAATATGTAAATCTTATTTATGAAGCAACTGTTCTTTATGTCTCAGGTATACTTAAATATCATAGATCAACTGAAAAAAGCTAAGCTTTCCTTACCTAGTTTATCAACAGAGAAGCTGCAATGCCATAGAGAGTTACAGAGTCTTTGTGCTGCTTTCAAAACTTCAGTATTGTCATAGTTAAATTGTCTTCCTTGAGGGGTTATTATTCCTTTCAGATGTAGATCTGAACAGAAACTGAAAGGAATATAGTCTAGCTCCCACACCGATTTTCTTCTTGAATACTTCATACTTCTATGAAATGAACACTGATGTTCTTTGTGGTGTTCCTACAGGGAAATAAGTACAATCGGGTCATCCAAGAGCAGTAGATGGACCATGACATTACCTATTCAAACAGTAGCCTGTGTGTATTTGCCAGCAAATCCTCTCTGCACAACAAACCTACTGTTTTAGCAAGTTACACAAGAGATTTTGTCGTCAGGTTTTGTTTGAGTTTCCTTGTAATTTATGTGTACGAATATTTACTAAAAGGCCCAAAGAAATACAGGAAATGTACTGTAGTGATGCTCATTTTTAGAGGAGCATGTTAATAACTTTACATTCTAATCTGCAGGAATATTCCATGAGTGACCTTGGTACATAGCCAGTGAGCGGCCAAAATAGCTAAGCAGAAATGTTGTGTTCCTCACCAGGGAGGAGCTGCCTCCTTCTTTGGCTAAGAGGGATACTAGGATGCAAATAAAACTAAAAACTCAGTGACACCAAACCGCTGAAAGATCAGAGTATGGGCATCAAGGTTAGGGATTCTGGAAGACTTTTTAGGAGACATTTTGAAAAATGAAGCTTTGACAATAAAATGCTATTAACATGTAAGGCATTATCATGCAAAGTCAAATTCTGTCTCAGGCTAATGCATGTCAAAGCAGCATTCTCTTCACCTTACTATCAAGCCTCTGGTCTCTTCTCCCCCAAATTTTCACTGGAGAGAAAATGCTGTGTTAGGAGAGCCTGTGTGTGGGCTGAGCCAGCACCTGAGGGCTGGCGTCTCTGACACTGCAGTCCTGGGGCAGCTCTCCCAGATTGTGTCAGAGGTGGCCAACTGGAGCTGGACTGATGGATGTGCTTGGGAGAGCCTTACAGCTGACAGCAGCTGCTCACCCTTCTCTCTGCTTTTTCTGCCCTTGATGTGTTTGAAGCAGCTGGTGGGGGTGCAGAGCAAACAGCTGCAGGTTTGCCTTTCTCTTCCATTGGGACTGACTGAGGGTGTACTCACCAGTGTGCACCAGGAAGCAGTGCACCTTGAGTGCCCTCTCATTTTCTTGCCTTCACTTCTGATAGTCATCCTCGCTGCTGCCAGCATTCTCCTCTATCACCATGTCTTGGTATCCTGCTGATAAAAGAGGCAAAAAAGAATTTTTGAGTCTCCAGGACATGACTGTATGAAAAAAAGCCAGAGGAGTACAATACAAACTGCCTCAAATCAGAGAATAGCTAAAACCCCCAACACTGGTTGTTTAAAATCTGGGCTTTAAAAAGCCTTATCTGGGGAGGAAGGTATTTCTTTTTCCACTGTGTAGTGTGGGGAAAATCAAGAGAAAGAAAAAGGTCAGTAAAGAAGGTGGTAGCTTCCTGCTGTTTTTCATTGGCTTATTTGTCGGAGAAGAGTAGTAGGATCTCTGTGTTTAATAGCTGAGACAATCTGGGTGCACTTTGCTCCTTTCATGCATCTGTTTCAAGGAAAGCATTTTTGAACTCCTTGGTCTTTTCCCACTCATTGTTATTGTTTGTAACATGTCAGAGAGCATCTTGGGGAGCTGCAGGGCTCCCAGTTTACAGGTGGAGGATCACTGGGGAGCCAGGGGCTGCAGGTCCTCTGAAGAACAATGTGAGGTAGCCATTGTGGCTTGTAGTGGTGTGCTTGCCTATGTTGCCAACTTAGATGCTCACAGAGACTTTTAACCTCCTGTATTAAAGTCATAATTGTGCCGACTGATGTGAACTTCTTTGATGCTGACTAGCCACCTTGAACTTGCTTTTAGTTTCAGATAATTGTAAACAGAAATATAACATGCAAAATAAGTTCTAGTTTCAAATATTTATACCAAGAAAAGAGGAAACAAGAAGAAAGAGCAACACCAGCAAAAGAAAAATTAGCTGTTAATTCTTTTCTCGAAAAAGCTGAAACCTGCAGGTTTCTCCTCTGCAAGGGTCACAGTCACATTTATAATTCTTTGGGGTATATTAATGTCACTTATCCAGGTTGTAGTTCCTCAACCCTCCTGAGATATGGTGTCCCTTTGGCACGTCAGGAGCTGTCTTTCATACGTCCATCCTCAGCACCTTAATCCAGTGAACTCTTCTCACCTGCCTTGTCACCCCCAGGCTCACTGTGAAATAATCTGTATCTAATTAATCATATTTTTCTATCATCTTTTATAGAGATTATAAGATCTCCTTAGTTAGTCTTTGAAAGACCCTGTTAACTCATTCTTTACTGTGCCAATTTTGAAGCACTCTAAATGTAGTTGTGCATTTTAGATTGAACCTCAGAAAATGGTCTATAGCTCGTCATCTGTATTATGTATGGTATTCAAATCAGAAGGAGAAAAAAGAAACACACAATTAATAAAATGTTAATACCAAAAAGTATTTTAATTTTCTATCTTATTATTCGTGTGTATGTATGCTAAACCTGTTTTCATATGTTCAAACTCCATTTTTGAAATTTGCATCTGATGACTGAATGCATCCTAATACAAAACTGTCCTTAGCAAATACTCTGAATCTGTGTTACATTCAGACACTATAATTATGTTTAGAAAATGCTGATATTTTTTAGCACATGTAATTATTTTTCTCCTTAAAACATACAGAACCTTATTCAATAAAGCTATGCCAACAAAATATTTGATTTACACAGATGGAATATCCAGAAGAATTCATAGTAAAAGGTGCTGATCTACTCTTGACTTCAGCCAATGCAATAGAAGGTTGGACTTAGATTTGGTTATAAAAAAATCCCAGTAATTTCTCTCATCAAATCAGCATTACCCACTGCTATATTGTCCTCAAATATAATAGAAATATGTTGGTAATGATAAGGAGAAGTATTTTTGAAATTACAAAGGTACTGGGAAATGGATAAGCACATAGTCTCCAGTTAACACCAACTGTAACAGGAACATTTGGGAGATGTTAAGCAAATTAGTCTTGGTGTACTATGCATAATTGCTAATTATTTTTTCTGAGATAGCTCATTTATGTCATTTTCCAATAATCTTGGGTCATTCACTTTAAAGTGTTTCACATTGCATCCTTTGAAGGCAGTGACAGAACCCCTGCTGATTTTGAGGTTAAAATCTAAGAATCAAAGAATGGTTTATAGTTGGCACCAACTTGTGTGGCTTTCTTTTCTAAGAATTTACAGCCTAGAATTAGCAATGCATGGAGATTTCAGGATAAGGTATTTTGGCTAATGTGTGAAGGAAATAATTTCTTGTGCAGTTTTGCCCTCTGCCAAGATGGCAAGGTGCTGAATGCTTCTTTTCTTTCTGAAGGAAAACACTGCTATAAATGAAAGCAAAAAAACCCCTATCAAACAAAAAAGCCATATAAATTGGTTGGGATGACGTGATTTACCCTGCTGGATAATTCTTCTTTATAGATGTGTTTTACCCTATTATACTTACACATTTTTTTCCTTACTTTCTCATATGTCCTTTGCTGTTTGAAATTAAAGGTATTACTACTGTATTTTCAAGAAAACAAAATTAGAATAACTACTTTTGTAATACAGTGTTTGATTGAAAGAGTAAGTTCATTGGAGAACAAAGAAGTAAATCCTGTTTGTTATGAACAGCCAGCCATTGGAGTAAAAAGTGAATGTACTTTAAGTTCCACAGGTTTTCAGATCATGGGGAATGAATTATGCAAAAAGTATATTATTATAAAATAGGAAAACTGGGTTCAATCTATCTGAATTTTAACGAAATTCAGCTCATGTGCTGATGGTTACTGATACTCTAGGGATATATGCAGTATCTGTACAAAGGTGCCTTACTCTTTACTGGGTCATGTGTAAACCAGCTCTTTGCTGACTTGATGACTTTTGCGTTTATTATTCATGTTTGTACAAAACACAGAGATCTGACCTGAATATTTCATTTCTTTCTGTTCGAATGAACTGATTATCAAGTATCTTGTGTTTATTGATTAATCCTCAGTGCTCTTCTTAGTCTGTGTTTGTGGAGTCCACACTTTTACTGTTCTTGATCACTGACATCTCAGCTGTGATCTGTCCACTGCTCACATGGAAGAAGTTCTTTTCCACCATCTTTGAGTGCCTTTCTTTGTAACTTGCCTTACTGAATGCCCTTTTTTGACCTCAGATAATGTTATTAAAATTATATAGATTTACTGCTTCCTTACTGTTGCTTGAACACCCCTATAAATCATTGCCTTTAATAGTCATCTTACTATACCTCTTTTTTCTTGCTGCTTCATATATTTTTCTCACTCCCCCTTTCTTTTCAAAGCAGCTGCCTTATTCTTGTTAACTTCTTATCTATTCTTTTCTTATTTGAGAATGAAATGTAGTTCTATTATGTTCAAGCAGAGTGCAGTAAATTCTGGATGCCTCTCTTGTTCAGTGAGCTTATGCACTTGTCCATGTCATCTTCAAGCAGTATTATGTTATCTTATGTCATGTCAAAAGTTTTTACATCATAACATTTGATTTGATTATTGTTCTTACCAAGCTGGACTCTCACCTGGTCTTTGTGGTCAGAATAATGAATTCTTTACATGTTGACACAGGCAAAAAAAAAAAAAAAAAAAAAAAAAAAAAAAAAAAAAAAAA
>JANRGV010000051.1:89856315-89885823 GCA_024734035.1 Alethe castanea | reverse complement strand
AATATTCTTTCATTTTTTCATGGCATTGTTCATAGAAGCATGTAGAATGCTGTGGAAATCAGATATACTTCACCATAGAGGTCGCCATCTTGCCATAAGACCTTTCAGGATGGAAAGATCCGACTTTAAAAGCTCTGCAGTCCACCACAGACTCATAAAATCATTAATGTTGGAAAAAACCTCTAAGATCATGGAATCCAGCCATTATCCTAACGCTGCCATATCCATCATGAAACCATGTCCCCAAGCACTATATCTATACATTTTTTTAACTGTTCCGGGGATTGCAATTCAACTAATTCCCTGAGCAGATTGTTCCAGTGTTGACCACACTTTGAGTGAAGTAATTTTTCCTACTATCAAATCTAAACCTCCTCTGGCACAACTTGAGGCTGTTTCTTCTTGTCCTGTCTTTTGTTACCTGACAGAAGACACTCATTACAGCCTCCTTTAGGACAATTGAAGAGAGTGATTAGGTGTCCCCTGAGCCTCCTTTTCTACAAGTTAAACAACCTCAGCTGCTCCTCCTAAAACCTGTGCTCCTGACCCTTCTCCAGCTCTGTTTTCATTCTCTGGATACTCCATCCTGCTCTGAGCAGGAGTAGCTGCGTGGTCAAACCAGATTTTCTGGGACCATGCCCAGTGAGGTCTTCCATGCCAGTAATACTCTGGAATGGTGCCTGCTGCAGCCATCATGTTGTCTTTAGCTGGCACCTGCAGCATTTAATGCACAAGCCAAATGTGTGTCTGCCTGTTGGAGCAGCTCATGTTGTCACTACTCGTGCCCATCTCCTTTTTGCAGCCAAGCATTGCTGCTGCTCAGAGCTGTCCCTGTCTGTGCTGGTAGCTTATCCTTGGCAATCTGTGAGTGTGAGTATTCAGAAAAGAGAACAGGGGTTTGTAGGAGAGTATCACATATTATCTGCCAGCTGCAGGGTACCATTTTATCTTGATTATTTGTGCGACAGATTGTACAAATGAATGTAATTTTGCAAATTAGGCAGCACCTTGCTGCTGTCTTCTGTCCCTCATATATCTAGTTATGATATAAATATCATCATTTATATGTTATGGCAGTGGTTTTCTACCTTTGCTCTGGACTTACTCAGAGGGATCTGCACAGGTAACTAAGAAAAACAGTACTTTAGCAAGGAGGCTTAAGTTTGTTACTCCAGAGTCTCATTTCCACTGCAAGTGCTGTAGAGGTGCATAAGTTCAAACAGAATAAAAACCTTGCTAGAATGAGTTATAGTCATGCCCAGTGGAAGAAATCCAAACCAAGTCAATTCTCCAAACATTAGGATCATAAAATCTGAACATCAGGCTCTACTTCCATTCTTTCTGGTTTATCTGCTTCCAATTCCTTTAAATCCTTTGTATGAATTAAAACCCACTGAATTGTGCTGTTACAGCCTGATACCTACAGTGATCTGGGATAGAAATACTAATTATATTTATTGACAAATTTAATTCAGGATTTGAAATAAGATATAAAATAAATATAATAATTTTGTTCAGTATCTATCCCTTATTACCTTCAGGACCTGATTACATGGCAAGGATTGTCCATGAAGTGGTAGCTCTACCTGAACCTTATGGAGCTTGGAAAGGTTGGGGAAAGGTGTGACATGATACATTAGTTTCAGTTTTCAGAGGTTAGAGACTTGAACTCGACTCTCCCATGGATGAAGAAGTAATACTGGGGGTGAAACATGATATCTTGGTGTCAGCTTTCTTATTGTGAGACAGCCTGTGAAACTTTCATCTGTGCCTCAGTAGAGCGATTTACTGGAGTTTAGACCAAATGAGAAGAGGAGGCTGAAAAGAAGAATTGTAGACCTGTAGTTGGTCTGTGACACAGGAACCCATTACCTCTGTGGCAGCATGTGCAGGATGTGTGATGACCCAAGCAAGAGTGACACATAGGTGTTCTGTCACACTGAATGGTTAGTGGTATAAGAGAGCTAGCAAATGTTTTGAAGTGTTTTCTCCTTCACATGAATAGTATTTCTTCTATTCCAGGGTTAGGCAGGAGGTGGTAATAATTTATTTATATCCTGGTGTCCTAGAGAATTCTCACATCTTGGACATGTCCTCTGTCTCCAATGAGGAACTCAAGGGACAAAATAGTAAAAATTTGCAGGTGGTGGAAATGAGAGCTCTAAACAGAAGCAGATGTTTGTTACAGCCTTTATTCAGCACCTATCCCATTTATTTAGGCTGGTATTTCATGATAGTGTCTCCTAACACTCATGTCATGGTTTATTTCTGCAATAACAGAGCTGAGTACACCATGGCTGCAGGGAAAAATTCCTTTTCCTTGTACATGCTTATAACACTGACCTGTGGCATGAGGTTAAGATTGTTACTGAAATGAGATGCTTAGCATGGCTGAGTGATCCTGCCTGCTGGAAATGAAAGTGGGAGGCAGAGTCAGAAGTCATCTGCCCTGGGAATCCTGAAAAAGCAGGAGGAGTGGGTCTGTGAAATGAACCTCTGCTTGGGAGTTTTAGGGTCCTGTGAAGGCACATAAAGCAAGTCTGGGGGAGCAAAGAGGTTTTGATGAAAGGTATTTGTTTGAGAAGCTTATATTGAAAAAATATATAAAAGATTGCTAATACAATATATGTATTTCGTATTCTATTTTGACAGACTGAATGTATCTCATGTATCAGTGATATATAGTGCAAACTTTTAAGAAAAAGATATTATAAGTCAGGTGTCATGAAAAACATCTAAAAATTGGGGTTTTAATTATTCAATTAAGAACAAATGGGTTTTATCTTACTCACCTTAACATAAATAGAGCCACAGCTAGAATATTTTTACTTCTATTACACTTTAATCTCTATCTCTCACTGTCATCACAGGAAAATAGGATATTATTTACCACCTATGAATGACAGTATGTCTGTACCAGTTATATGTGTTTATCTATTTTTTGTTCTCTAGTTCCTGAGTTTGTGTGACAGTGACAGAAACACAACATGAATTTTTTAATTTGAACTCATTTTCTACCTAATCTAAATATTAACAAGTTTGAGATTCATGAGACTGGGTGCAAGGAAAGAGATAAAAATAAAATTTTATATTAGTACGTAGACATAGGAAGTTATACTTAGAAAAATGTATTTTGAGCGGTCAATCAGCCAATTAGCTTGGCACATTTGTAATTGTAGTCTAATAATTTGCTAAGTGGGTTTCTAGTAAATAAAACTTAGCTCACAGCAACAACTTTCCTAACAATGACAACCACATCGAATAGCATTTAATAATTTTATCAAGATGAATTTTTATATTAAATTGGTATTTGGAAAAATACACTTTGAAATAACAGCAAAAGGACCAGTATATTAACTTGGACAATGGAAGACTAAAAATATTCCAACTTTGAATTCAACTAAGAATGAGTTCTATTTATAGTAGTTTCATGGAAATCAGTTATCCACCAATTATTTTTTGTCATTATTTTGTTTGCCACTGTAAGAAATCTGTCTGTAAAGAGAAGAATCAGCACTTTGTGTGGAAAACTTTACTGAGGACTTGTAAGAAATTCCTTATAATTTTGGTATTTGGAGTGCTTTTTTCTTCTAATGTAGTTATTCTGCAAACAGCAAAGAAATCTAGCCACCCTTAAAATCAGATGAAAGATGATTATAAAGGTCAAAGTACCATATTTTCTCACCATATTGGCACAGCATGTGTGAAGCTTCAGATTCTGATATTACATTTTTTGAGAAGATTGCAGCAGGAACAGAGAGCAGAAAAAACCCCCAAACCAACAACATAACCCTCCCAACCTCTTTATTTCCATTTATGAAATTGTAGCAATATAGCACTTTTCAATCCTGAAATACCTTCTTGCTTTGAATAATCACATTTATTTAATTTTCTTGTTTAATACAAATTAATATCCTGCATCACCGTGAATTTTGCCATTTCTAAATTATAAAACGAAACAGAAAATATTTTGAGATAATTGAATTAACACCTGAATCAAAATTGCAACAATATAAATATGATTATTTTAAAGCAAATGAAATCTGAGATGGAATTAATTCTAATCTGTTTTTAAACAAATGAAAATAATTAAGTCAGCAAAAGCTTAGTTTGATTTAAAGCAAATAAAGAGTTGTCCTAATGCAAGTTTTTTAATATATCATAAAGGAGCACCACCAATTAAAGAAAAATGCTGTTTATTACAAGAGGTGCTTTCCATTTGTTTGCTTTTGAGCAAATGCCTTCAGTGAAAACAAGAGCAATGTAAGACCCACTAAGAGAAATCTGCAAGTTTTGACTCCTGCACATCCCTTTAGCTAACAGAGATGGGTCAGTGTGGTATCACTTGCAGGAAGACAAATGTGAGTAGTATGGCCAGAACTGGTCTTCTTGCTACTGCCATTCTTGTACATTGGAAGACAGCAGTCCCTGACAACTTCCCCCCATCTATGAGGTGATTCAGAGAGCCCTGACTCAGTCCACTTAAAAGCTTTTTGATGTAAGAATGGGATCTGGCAAGGAGTGTGGGCAGGAGGGCACCACACACAGTGGAAGAGCACTTGGTCATTTGTTACTAGCTTTTCATCCAGCCAGAGTACAAATGTTCCTGTTGGAAGAGCACTTTACTCTCTTTCATTTCATAGTTGATTTTAAAACAAAAAGTGTTATTCTCAGAAAAAAAAGGAGAAAGATGAAATCTGGTATCTTTGGCTGTAAATCCTACTGTGAATGTCTCTCTGTGCAGGATGACATTTCAGAGAAGATGGAAGCAGTATTCAGAGCACATTGACAGGCAGTAGATCTAGGCCATACCACCTCAGGTTGGTGGGCTCCTGCTGTGGTGCAAATCCTGTTATGAAGTACAACACATAAAATATATATAGGACCTTGTAAAGGCATCTACAGAAAATAGAGCAATGTATTAAGATCATATTTTGAGACTTAATCGATAGCTTTCAAATATGATCCCTTTCCTATGAAAGGAATCAAAGCTTTTTCCTCTGGAAAGTTTTGTAAATGTTGACATCTAAACTGAGAAAGGAGGGAAGCAAGCATATAGGAATTTCCTCTTTTTTTTTCTCTTTTCGTGGGAAGAATAGTATTTTTGTCTTTAGGTAGCTTATTGCAGGAGGCTCTTAAAAAATGTTAGAACAATGTATTCCTTACTCAACAATAATTTCATGTGAAATGAGAGACATTTTTTATTCAGGTTGCTCATGAATTGAGCAGCTTGTTTTTCAGATGCTTTCCTTTCAAGACAATAATTTGATTCTGTTAGCTACAGTACTAATATTAGTTGCAGAAGTGATATGTGTAAATCATATAGACATAGTTGTGAAAAGTAAAGCTTTTAAGGCAAACTAAATTACTTAATTCCTCTTAATAAGCAATGAATATATAGATTTATTTTCTCTTGGAATGACGTTTTTCTTTCTTGTAAGCAGTAATGTTAGAGTTGCAATAATAATTTCTGTTTGATTTCTACTTCAGTTTCTTCAACGTCTATAAAACCCTTTTATGTTTATCCAGTTATTTCATCAGTAAAGGTGCCTGAAGATTTGTAGACTAGTCCATCCTTTGACGCTGCTTTTTCTCGGTTGGTCAAATGAGATCAAGCTGTTCAGTTTCTTCTGTTTTTCTCTTCTTCCTCTACTTCCTCTTCTTTCTTTTCTTCCTCTTCCTCTTTTTCAAATTATCAACCATATTTCCCCATTTTAATTTGACCCAGAAAGGACAGTGTTGCACATGTTCACAATCAAATGTTATAATGCCTATCTTCCCTCGTTTTCCTGCCCATACAGCTGTCCTACAGTAGGATATGGCCACAAGTGTAGTGCTTGATGGGAGATGTGGAAGGTGACCTTAGAGACTGATGTAAACACTTTTGTCAGGAAAGCCACTAAACATGCTTTTGTTTTCACTTACCCATGAAGATCCAGCTCTCACTAGCAATCATCCTTGCTCTCCTAGCCTTGGCCAGGTTTGCCTAGGACATACCCAGTAATTACTCTGACAGTGCAAGGGAGAGAAGCCTTTCAGATGCCAGTGGTGTGGCTTCACAAGCCAGAAATTCTCATGGGTTAGTTCTTCACTTTACTGAGGGGCTCTCTTTACAGAGCTTTACAGGTTCCTTTGGAGAACTGAGTGAAGAGGCTGACCTGAGTGTCAGATAAACTGAGCTGCTGTGCCCATTGTTGCTTTTGTGTGGCTGTCCACCCAGTACACCAAACAAGGAATCTTGTGATCTTACCTGTTAATCTCGTGCATATATGCTATTTTTGTCTTGGTACTCTGCCTAAACTTGCACTATATTGAATTCATTTTATTGTTCCATATTAATTTTTATGGTATATAACCTTTCTTTTTCCGTTTCACTGTTTCAATTTATGTTAACTTTTCT
This sequence comes from Alethe castanea, assembly GCA_024734035.1. Classification (NCBI taxonomy): domain Eukaryota; kingdom Metazoa; phylum Chordata; class Aves; order Passeriformes; family Muscicapidae; genus Alethe; species Alethe castanea. The sequence goes on along the minus strand of JANRGV010000051.1, from coordinate 89,879,423 downwards.
CTCCTTAGTCACTGCTTAGCTAAGCTATGCATATTTAATTCTTTTCATCTTTCCTCATAAATCAGTCCCTCGGGCCCCAAAACCATTTGTGGTAGTTTCTTTTGAACTGCTCCAATTTGACTGTCGAGAATTGAATGCAATATTCCAGATAAGTTGCCCTTCTGCAGAATGGAGGAGGGCCAGTTTCCCATCCTCTTGCTGTTTGAAAACTGAGATGGCAGTCCCTTGATGTGCACAGAAGAGTGACCAAAGGCCTACATATTAGCCCTGGTGCAGAGTTTTTGTTAGCTCCACTGTGTGGTAAACTACTTTTCCATCTGCTTTTACTTTACAGTAATCTCTGTAAATTATTAGATTGCATGTTGAACCACAGTTCACTTGGCATAGAATTTCCTTTCCTGTGTGCTTGCCAGTCCTTATGGTTAGGTCTGTGACCCACTGCTTCCTTTTTAACTCCCTATGTTGTGTGATACTCAATATCCTCCTTGTCTTGATTCACATAGTTCTTTACTAGCTTTTATATATGCAGGTTTTTGCAAATTTTGATTTATGTGTTTTTCTCCCATATTTTTTTGTAATTCTCGTCTGCTGTATGACTCTTGAGCCCTGGCATATTTGCTGACTACGTAGTGATATCTGAGAATGTCTGTAATAAAAGAATAGCTTTTGAAACAATCTGATTTTTTGTTTCTTTATTCAAGCAATTGGTTGTTGGTGCTGCTGTTCAATTTTTTCAGTACCCTTGAGGTGTAGCAACTGCAATTTTGGCTTCCTCTCACTGTTCACCAATGTGTTAGTTCACCTTCCCAAATTTCAGATTTGCAAGTGTTAACAACAGTCTTAGTGTTTTTCACTGACTATTGTGTTAAGTACCTGTAACAAAACATTTACATTATACTGTGATGGCAGAAAGAATTTTCCAGTGCATCTCTTCCCAGGTGCACGTGCTTCCCTTCTCTCTATCCTATATCTGAAAGTGTGGGCTAGAGATTCATGTATTATTACATCTCCATTTAATGCACAGTAAGGAAATAACTGTTATCATCAAAGCTTAATTGTCACTTCGTAAGTCTTGTATTGCAGTCAAATAAAGACAGCTACATCTGTGCAAGGACTAGAAAGGAGTTATGTTCTTTAAGGAAAATTTCTCATCTGTTCCTTCTTCTCTTTCTTTGTCATTTGGCAAGCCCAGCTCTTCATTCTCATTCTACCTTCTGATTTGGAGCTTCTTGAGTTTTACTTTTGGTGTGATTTACAGGAATTTGGATTATTCAAATATGACCAAATATTCTGATGCTATTTCCTCACAGGCTTTACAATTGACAAGCATTAATTAGTATATTATTCTAACAAATATACATTGCAAGCATCTGAAAATGCCAAATAAAAAGTGACATAAATTCACAGATCGAGAAGTTAAAGGGTTAGCAAACAGCCAATTTGTTTTCTCTTCTAAGTTGTCTGTATATAGTTATATATTTAAAATGTGTTAGTGCAGTCAGTGTTAATCAGATGACTGTTGTTTTCTGATTGCTTTAAACTCTCTCTTCAGATCCTGATATAGAAATTTGGACTATTTCGTAAAAAAAAAACATTAGCTGCTTTATGATTAAGCTTTGGAAAAGACATATGCATATTTTGCTTTGATCTGTCTAAGGAAACAAAGTCTTTGTGATTATGTTACTTGTGTGTGTGCATCTTGTAGTTTTTCTTCCCATGATAATTTCCAAACTCATTACCCAGTTGCAAGTAAATGTTTCAAAACCAGGTTAATTGTTACATGGTTTATTCAATCAAGTAAGTACTACATTGCCTAGTAGTGTTGTACTACTATTTCTTTATGATTAGAAATTATAATGTGGCTTTTCTACTATATGGATGTCAGGTTTTGCTTACAAGCCATTATCTCTTGTCACACAAGGTACTGAGTAATGTCAAGTACCTTGCAAGAAAATTTAAGCATGCTGCAAGTTTCTTCTTCGTGGTGTGCTGGTTTCAGCTGGGGTAGAGTTAATTTTTGTCACAGTGTCACAGTGTACAAGGCTCTGTTTTGGATTTGTGCTGAACACAAGGCTGATAATGTACAGATGTTGCTGAGCAGGGCTAACACAGAGCCAAGGCCTTTTCTGCTTTTCATACAGCCATGGTGGGTAGGAAGTTGTTGGTGCATGGGAGGCTGGGAGGAGACACAGCCAGGACAGGTGACCCCAGTTGACCAAAGGGAATTCCAGACCATGCTCATAATAGAAAGTAGGGAGGAAGAAGGAGGAAGGGTATGCATTTGGAGTGATGTTGTTTGTCTCTGTAATAACCATTATATGTGATGGGGTCTTGCTCTCCTGGAGATGGCTGAACACCTGCCCAACCATGGGAAGCAGTGAATTAATTTCTTTTTACTTTGCTTGTGTGTGCAGTTTTAGCTTTCCCAGTTAAACTGTATTTCAACCCATGAGTTGTCTTTTACCTTTCCTATTCTCTCCCCAGTTCTGCTAGTGGGAGAGTGACTGAGCACCTGTGTGGGGTTTGGTGGCTGGAGTCAAACTACAGTGCTTGGGTGAAAAGCAATGCCATGCACACTTTTCACCACTTGCCTTGCTGCAAGCAAAAGAAAGATAAGGTGGTGGTGGGACAAGCTTCAGAGGGTGTGTCTACACGTCATAAACAATGAAGGAAAGGCATTGGACTGCTGATGTTCTACTGTATTGTTATTTAGCTTGCTGGATCATTTTTTGAAGTGTCCCTACTAGTCCTCTCTATGGCAAAGGCTGCAGATGGTGTCTAGAGACCCCTCCCAATAGACTGGGCAGATGAAACACCTCCAAATTGTGTGTTCTATGCCCTGTGCAGTCTTTCATCTATTTCAAAGGCTTTGTAGGCTCAAATACTATTCTCTGCCTATGTATACCCTCCTACTGCTTACTAGAACATATATATACACCTTTGAGTTTATGTTGTAAAATACCTTTCTCCCATGTTGCAGTGCAGTCTTCACTTTAGACACTGTGAAATTTAGAAGCCACAGAAAAAGATAGTTATATCTTAGAGCACAAGAGCACAGCAAAATCAAAGGGGAACTTGGACTATATCCTGTGCTGTCTAGATGTGTTTAATTTGTTCTGCATGAACCTTCACTAGTGAACATGAGCTGGTATATAACATTTAACTGACAAGCTTTTTTTTTCCCCTTCTCCTTTTCTTTTTTTTTTTTCTTCTTTTTTTTTTTGTCAGGGAATACTTATATCCTAAGTTTTGTGGCTGATTGCTCAAAGGACTTACTTGAATTCCAAAAGAGCAGTGTTTCAACTGTTTCGACCTATTGTCTGAATACTCATTATTTAAAGTTGCTACAATAAAGCCCTGAATTCACTTTGAGCACAGACTTTCATCTCCAAAAAGCCCATCTGGGATATTCTATGAGATTAATGGGTTAATGTGTTTAACTCATATCTGAGACTGTGCAATCTTTCTAGTTGGAAGCTCCTGTACTCCAGAGCAGACAATGGTATCTTAATTTGTTTCACAAAAGGTTCTGAAGTTTGCAGGAGAAATTACTTGAAGTATGCTGTGCTTTGTAGGAATCCAGACTGCACCTTTGTCTCATCCTTCAAGGGAGTACAGAAGGATAATGGCAGTAGAGAGGGGATGGAGATAGCAGCTTTACCCAAAATAAACAGTATGAGCTTGACCAGATCATGTATGTTCATTTTGCTTGCATTCCTGTAGTTTCTGGATGTGATCCACAGATGAGGACTACTGCTCTGGGACATACAGACTTTTTCAGACCATTCATGCTTCTGAATTCCCTGTACATCAAAAACAGACAAAAGAAAATTTATTTTTGTGTCTCTGAAAAATGAGAAGAACCCCATACATATGTATTTGAAACCTGTTTTTTATTACACTGAAGGCTAATGCACAGGCAAGCAGTTTGGCTGCATTTGTTGAATAAGCTGGCACACAGTTAATGAATTTTACCTAGAACATAAAATCTCCATATGTCACAGACTGCTACATGGCATAAATCACAAATGACAGTGCAGAGCCCTCTGTTATATTTAATTGGGTATTATTCAGACTCTCTTCTATCACTACAATGGCAAGATCCCAAACTGGTTAATTCTTTGATTTAAATATAATGCATTTTTAGAAAATGCCAGTGTAACTTCACTGAATTGCTGATAGATAGATAATAGAGTCTGTTAGGAAGCCTGTAGAGTTGATAAATAGCATCTGATAAATAACTTTTCCTTGGTATCAGGCTGGAAATTGATTGCAGTTCCTACTTACCAGTCTAGTCACATCGAAAGGCTCTTGAAGAACAGCATACAGGAGTGGGGTTTTATAAGAGGGTGGCTGCTTGAATGTGCTCAGGATTGCTCTTTAGCAAAGATAGAATTGGGTGTTAAGCAGAAATTGAGGAAGCTTTGTGCACTGGGTCATTTAAGAGCTCTGACTTTCTAATTACATCTAAAAGCAGCCCTGTGGAGCCAAGAATAGGAGAAGCTCATCAGCTCCTTTACAGTAATGTAATTTATTCTCAGAGGACTTGGAATTAATTGAATACTTTACATTCTTTGCAAGGTAAATAGTTTACATTTATACTGCTCCCTCATGATTATCTACTTTTGGGGTGGGAAGGGGAACCAAGAAAAAAGAAAAAGGATGAAGCCCATTGCTAAAGTCAGCAGATCTGTACTGACCTGATGGAAACGTTTCAGCTGTGGAAATCAGGCTGAGTGGTTGCAAGCACCACACTTCACTCACAGCTTAATAAAATTAATGGAGAGGCTGTTCAAATGGTAAGTAATTTTCCCTGTGCTGAACCAAGGATTTTCAAATCTAACTATTTTGATGCTTGCCTTTATGTTTCAATTTGAGATGGATTTAAACTAAGCTAGCCTTTCCTGTGGCTGTTCTTAGCCCCATTTCTTTTGGAAACTGTAAGATCAGTAGAAAATACATAATAACTTTTGATTTCTGAAGAGATCACCTGTTAAAAATGCACTGATCTGTGGTTCAGACACAATGACTTCAGTTATGCCATAGTATTTATATCACTGATTTCTTATAGAATTCACTCAGCTTCATAAATACTAATACATTTTTATTTATAATTCAACATAATAAATTTAAATAATATGCATTGTTGGTAGAATAAAAGCCTCCTGTATAATAAGATCATTATGTATAAGAGCAAAGTGCATTAGTGAAAGGGCCAGTGCTTTAATTTCTAGTCTGACTTCTGTTAGCAAACAAGGAGTGCACATTAATGTAGCTTTTTGAACTGGATGGAGCTGCACTGAATTACACCATCTGTGTATCTGAATCTGTAGGTACCAAAGCACTTGCTGCTCATTGCATGCCTCTCCCACATATCTTTGTTAGTACTGTAGTTATGGTTAGCTAACCAGCTTTAAAAGTGTTGTACAATAGTACTGTCTTTTATTTGTTGAATGAATCCTAATCCATTTAAGCATTTATTGAAGTCATTAAAATTTTGAAATATTTTATCTTTTGGCAATTCAGGACAATTTCAGTTATCTAAATTAGAATGTAGATGATTAATTGCAGTTGTGAAAATGGGCTGATATCATGTCTTTAGCAAGAATAGACCAAGATAGGGACTAAGAGTCAGAGGACCCAAACTAAACACAGTATATATTTCTAAGGGTTTCTTTTCCTTTTTCCTTTAGTGTGATTAAACTGCTTAAAGACTATTGCTTTGGTAGCAGTGTCAAGCAGATACCTTCTCAGAATCTCAGATTATTGTTTTTCCAGGTACTTTAAACCCTCTATATTTTGTTTCAATGCTATAAAGTCCATAGTCTCTCAAATACCCACAACTTTATTTATTCATTGTTTAAAATATCAAAAAAATCAGCATGTTTGCATAAGATATGCATGTCTCTTTCTATATTGAAATTTGTAATTTTAAGCATTATGCTCCATCATTCCATGTCACCTTGAGAGGCTTGCTGCATTAAGCAATATCAACAGTTTGATTGTGCGCTTGCCTTTAAAGAAAAGTTACATGCAATGTCAAAATATAGGGAGGTGTCAATGTATGTAGACATTCAACTTTCCAGTCTGGAAATGCCTCCTAATCTGTGACCCAGATTAGACAGGGACATAATCACCCCCATGTAATATGAATTACCACCTGAGCTGCATTTTTAAGGATGACTACTCTCCCAGTTTAAATGTCACACTAACGTTAGTAGACATAAAGCCATAAGAAGCAGTATAAGGGAAAGCTGTATCATATGGTTTCTGAAAAATGGTGTGGCAAAAATGTCCCTGCATACTGTAAAGTTACATGAACTCAAATCATATGCAGATGATGTAAGAACACTTCTATAACAATCACATTCTTCCTCTCTGTTTATGTCCCATCACCCTTCCTGTGCTCTTCATTTTGTTCAGGTGCTGGTGCTTGTAATGTTACAAAATATTTCTTCTCTCATCTTCACAGTGAGAATCAGTGACAATTCAAAGCAAACCGTTTCTCTTTACTCAGAAATCTCTAGTTTGTACAGGCAGGATCAAAACTGTAATTTGTCTTGTGATGCAGATGTCACACTCTCCAATTGTGAGTAAATTGCTACAATTTTATGAACATGTTATTTTAAAGCAACGATTCTTCTCTTTCTTGTGGTTCATGGTGGACCCAGTCAATGAAGCAGCTCTTCGCTAGCAAGCATCATTGAAACTTTTTTTTCCTGCTGATTACAGTGGAAATGACTTCCTTTTTCCTGTACTAATTAGTAATCAATGTAATATGGCAAAAATTGCTCTGGTTTTGATATTTCAGCGTTGGGTAGAGGTTTCTATATTGTGTGCTTTTACAGAAGATGCAGACCTTAAAACGATATGCTTCCTAGCAATCATGTTTAATCTAGTAATTTTTGTCCAGAGCATCCCATTAAATAAATAATAACCTGGTAAACCCTGCCAGCTTTTTCATGGCTGACACTGCCAATGTGTTCCCTGGTGCAGTCTACCATGACCATCACAGTGACCTTATCAAGTCTCTGCACATTAGTGTAATTTGTCATGCACTGAGGCAAGAACTGCATGAAATAATCTTCAAATCTGATATTTTATGTAATGAGATATAAACTCTTCACCAGATAGAAATTCAGAAGGCAACCTTTTTCCCTACCCACAAATCTTTACCATACTGCCTCCTGACTAGCACTCTCAAAACCAGCTCTGTTTTGGATCATGTTTTCCATCTGTCTTCTGCTACTGAATGGGGTTGTTCTTGTACCAAATCAGTGTGGCAGCTTGTGCCAGTTTTCTCATAAATGGGGAAGGAAAGGATGGACAGACCTGCTGCACGTTACCTTTTTAGGAGGCTTTTAATAGCTTTTCTTTGGAGTCTGTCTGTAGCTGAGTTGTCATTCTCTAAGCAGTAACTGTTTACATCTGCCTAATGAAGTTGTGGATTTTAGCAGCTATTTTTTCCTGGAGGATTTCTTTACAGCTGAAGCTGTTGCTGCTGTTGGCAGTACTCACTTAGGATAGAGTAGTTGGGATACTTCAAATAGGAGAGCTTCATCCTAGGGATTGGTTTACCAGAAACTTTGGGCAGTTCAAGAGGTTAAGTGCATATCTTCATGCCTGAGTCTGACTAGCCCTATACCTCAGTACAGGCTGGGAACTGGCTGACCTGAGCTGCAATCCTTCTGAAGAGTGTGCAAGGGTTACAATGGACACAGAGTTGAATGAGAGCCAGCTCTACATGCTGATGGTAACTCAGGCAAACCACACAGGGGGTATGTTCAGAGGAGTTTGGCCAGCAGACAGAGGGACCTCACTGCCTGCTGCTACTTGGGGCTACTGAAGCTGCACTTGCAAATATGTGGTCTTGGTCCCACAAGACTAAGACTGACATTGAGGCAATAGAATGAGAGCATTGGAAAGCTACCAGGACAACTAACAGAAATGACAAAGCTGAAGTCTTCTCAATGGTAACAGTGATGACAAGGAATAATGGCTATCAAAAGAACTCAAGGCACTTCTGATAGAAGTCAGTGCAGCACTTAAACAGTTTACCCAGGCAACTTGTAGAATCCATTAATGGAGGTTTTTAAGGCTGGTAGCAAGACAAAGTTATCTGATCCAGTGTTAGTGAATTACCCCATGCTTCATTACCCCATGCTAAACCATCCACAGAATTTCCTCTAGAAGGTCGTCTATAACCATCCTGTGTTTGAGTTGAGCTCTCTTGAGGTGTGAAAGAAGCTCCATGTCTTACACCATCATCAGTTCCCCTGCTCAGCAGGACCACAGAGCCTCAATGGTGTATTCTTAGAGATGAGCACCTGAAAGATTGATTCAGGGAGTTTGCCTTGTCTGCATTTATACCATGTTACTTAATCTGGGCTTAATCTAATGAGGTTGCTAACCTGCAGCTGTTACACCCACAGGCACTGATTTCATCTGAGTTGTATCAGGTTCCAGATGTGCTGAGAAAAGAAATTCCATCTTCAGTTCTTTAATTCTCAGCTGAGACCAGTGCCCAAATGGATCAAGAGTCCTTTTCTCATTTGGCCTGAATTGCTTTGACTCTGGCCACGTGCTGGAAGCTGCCATGTGAGACCAGTTGTGGCAGTCAAGCACTGTTCCTCATACAGCAAATAGACAGACTCATACAAGCTGAAAGTCATCCCAGTGGAGAGGCAGAGGGCACTAAGCCAGGAACATCCTTCCTGAAAGTGGAATCTGCCTGTGAGAGCATCTTTGCTGTGCTATGTTTGGCCAAGACACTGATTTGTTTGATTTCTTGCCTTCGATGAGGAGAGCAGTGTGATGGCAAAGATGTCTACAGCTTGCATCAGTCTCATTTGTGATACAGCAGCAAACACTACCAGTTCCTCCTAAGAACAGAGACTGCACATGAGTTAAGCTGAGGAAAAGCAAAGATACCATTAAAGTCTTTGGTTAGCAAACAGTGCAGATTTACAGCTATGACTAGAACAGCAGCCACAATTCTCAGCCTCAGATGAGTTTTCAAAGTATAAACATCAAGTTCATTTGCAGCCTGTTGGAGCTCAAATGCATGGCTGCTCCTTTTTCCCATCATAGAGAAGAAGGAATGAGCAGTGCAGGGGTGGGTTCCCAGCTGCAGGCAAACATGGTTTAACACAGCAAGCTGATTTTCACTGTGGCTATGAGCCTTGCTGGCAGGCATTATAGCCACATTTAGAAGTGTTAGGATATAAGCTAAGGGAGTTACAAGCCAAAAGGCCTGTGTAGGCTAAAGGCTTGGCTGCTGAAATATTTTATACACAGCAGAACAATTCTAATCGAGATTTGAAGTTTGCTTATTCTGCAGTCCTACCATGAGAAAAAGAAGGTGCAGTTGCAAACTACCTCAGGCTGAGGAGGATGGTCTGAACGTAGCTCTGCTATAGGATTGAATGCTCTGAAAGCTCGGATTGAGGCCAGAATAAAGTTACATTTTCTGCAGTGTTACAGAATTACCCTGTCATTTCCTTGTGTCTTCCAACAAGGAAATGAAAGAAATGAAACATATAATTTTTGCTATGAAATGAAACATATCATTTAAGGTCAAGTGGAAAATTTTTATACAGCAGGAGTTGTTGGCTTTGACATGCAAGAACAAAGGGTTTGTGTTTTGCCTTAACACAAGCCAATACTTGTTTCCAGTTTTTAGTGTAGCAGCTCATTTTCTTCTAACTAGAAGGGCATGCTAAGAAAGGAACAGAAATTATAGGGAGAGAGTAGCCTGTGTTAAAAGTGATTGACTGAGTTTGACCTGTAGAATTGTATTCTATATCTGCTTCTGTCATAGTTTCCAATTTTGGGAAATCTGGTTTGAGACCATGGTTTGTAATTTATAGTCAATACATATAATATTTAATGTAATATGTTATATACACGTACATGATATGTGTATTATATATTATAATACATAATATAGTATATATTATATGCACACATGCCCATTATATAATATTTGTATTATCTGAAATTTATGAAATAATATACAAATAATTTAGCAAATTAATATATGATGTTGTACATAGAATTTACAGAGTGATTGGCATGCAGACCTAAGACTATAATTTTATATTTTATTATGGAATTGTGATACCTTTAAAGCAAACCAAAACATGTTAAAAAAGAACAAAAATTCTGGAATGGGACATCCTAAATTGTGAGTGATTTAAAAAGAAAATCATTGTTTTTCACTTCCAGATAAGAATACTCTGTTGCCTTTTTTTAAATGAAAATAAATGTATATTTGGATGCTTTTATGTGCTATAATGACATGAGCTTTACAAAATCCTGTCAAGAGATTTTTAATTATGCCTTCAAAGCAGGGTTTGAATGATATTCAATAGATTAAACACATGTCAAACCATAAGGAGAAAACAAAGTGGTAATTTAGTCAGCACTACATTGAGGTGTGCCCTCAATGAGATAGGGATCCCTTGATGATGTAACTCCACAAAACAAGTAGACAAAAACAGTTCGCTAAGTTGTAGAATAATGCTAATTTTGGTATTTCTTAACTACACGGGGTAAATTGAGTCTGCGTTTCCTTTAAGAGGTCTTACTTCAAACTACGGAGAGAAAATCTACCTCATCTGGGCTGCTGTCAGTCCTTAGAAATTACAAATTTGAGCACCTAGCCCCCATCTGAAGGACATTCATATACATTAAGTAGAGCATCAGAATAAGAATTGATGGGGTGGTCTCTAGCCACCACATCAAAAGGCCTTAGTGCAAGATAGTGGGCACATTGTTGATAGAGGTGGATTCATATTCAAGGGCTTGGGCAATAAAATTATCTGACAATCCATTAGCCTCCTTCTGTAACATAACAGTCCCTTGAAAAGTAAGTAGCAGTACTCAAGTCTCCTATGGTCTTTGCTCTCAGTGGAAGAGAGAACATACTTGAAAATAACTGTGTTATTGCAATGTCAGCAAAAATATCATATTTAATGGTAAAAACAGCAAAGGAATCTGGCTTAAAGGAAATGTTGTGAATATTAGGAATAACTGATTCAAAGACACATTTGTAATTGTTTCTGCATAAAGATTTTAGTATCTGATGGTTTCATTTCAAGGATCAATTTTGATGTCTCTCAACAATCAGTTTTAAAAAATAGAAAAAAGTTATACACATGGTTAGGAACCTGAAGTGACTGATATTTTTGAGAAGTAGTTATCTGAGTGCCCACTGCATGCTAATGAAATCATTAAAATTCACAGAATCACTGGAAGAGACCTTCAACATCATCGAGTCCAGCCATGCCCCAACACCTCGACTAAACCATGGCACTAAGTGCCACATCTAGTCTTTATTTAAACACATCCAGGGATGGTGACTCTACCACCTCCCCAGGCAGACCATTCCAGTACTTTATCACTCCTTCTGCGAAATACCTTTTCCTAATATCCAACCTAATTTTCCCTTGACACAGCTTGAGACTGTGTCCTCTGGTTCTGTCAGTTGCTGCCTGGAGAAAGAGACCAACCCCACCTGACTACAGCCACCTTTCAGGGAGCTGTAAAGAGTGATAAGGTCACCCCTGAGTCTCCTTTTCTCCAGGCTGAACAATCCCAGTCCCTCAGCCATTCCTCACAGGGTTTGTGTTCCAAGCCTCTCACCAGCCTCGTTGCCTTCTCTGGACGTGCTCAGGCATCTCAACGTCCTTCCTAAACTGAGAGGCTCTGATATTATGGTGTTTTTTCTTCTCACTGAATACAGGAATTTGCCAACCTCTAAAGCAAGAGGAAAATGAATAAAAAAGAGGCATAGGCATCAAACTAGCTTGAGTTCATAGCAGTGTCTTGTTTGTAAGCAAATACTAGCCCACTTGAACTGTATTGGAATATTTAGGTATTTTGCCCATCTCACATTTGAACTTTCAGACTTCTTTCTATTCACATTTGTTCACATGAACTGAGCCAGCTTTTTAAAAATTCATCAGTGATTTAATGGAATGAGTTATGTGTTATTCACAAAAGGTATAGACTCTGTAGTCAGCCTTGGTTACGTGGAGTGGGAGGAACTTACACGATGGGGTTGCACGTGGTTAGAGCAACAAAACAATTGGTGGAGGTTTCGTGGCACATTTGAAAGCGAGATCTAAATTTGCTTGTGTTTAATTTCTTGCAGGCTGTTTCCAGCTATGTAATGTTTTTCGGACCCATGAGATGGAAATTGAGCAGTGCTTGCTGGAGTCCCTCCCCCTGGGCCAGCGGCAGCGGCTGGTCAAGCGCATGCGCTGTGACCAAATAAAGGCGTACTACGAACGAGAAAAAGCCTTCCAGAAACGGGAGGGCTACGGGAAGAAGCTGAAACATGGAAAGAATCAACGAGTTCGTTTTAATCTTGCTGATATGGTACAGGACGCAATCATACGTCATGATGATAAAGAAGGTACATATTCATGTGCTACGGTGTTTTCCTTTGTGCAGTAGAAGTTTGAGAGGAAAAGCTTTCTTGTTCTGCTCATCTGTCTTTATGTAAAATATAAAATACTAATCATAAAATGATATCAATTAAATGTGCAGGCGTGTATTGCGTACAACACATTACAAATCCTTATTGAAATGAATAAGGTGTGGAGAGTAAACCTTCAGACACCTAATGAATTTATTTTGAGATTAGTATGAACTAATATATTTCAAAACTAGTAAGGACTATGACTCTATCATTATGCCTGGTCTCTTACATACCTACATGAGCCATAGAATTTAACACAAGTTACTTTGAAAATAAAGTTCTCGTTTTTAGCCAAAATTTGGAGTAAGGGATGCTGTTGTTAGTGACATTGGCAAGAGAGCAAGGAGATGGTGTTGACCCACAGTTACACCAGATAGAAGGTCATCTTTCTGCTTGTGAAATTGTTCATGTCCTTCTGAAATATGTAACCACACTTTAGGGCTCTGTTTTTAGTTTCCTGGCACTGTGTGAATCCCTGGTACAGCTGATAGTAACCTGAGTAATTTGTAATGTACTCCTCAGAAGTGAACCAAACCTTGCAGTATGAATCTCCCAACTTTTAGAAGTCCCCAGAAATTCCCACACTGTTGTGTAGGAGGGAGGGATATAAGAAAAGAACTGATGCAATGTTGTTGGCAACTCCTTTGCAAACAGAGTTTATGTCAGTTGTTTGTAATCACATTAATGTAAAAAGGGGAGACATTAACATAAAAAGGGGAGACTCTGAGACAGACACACATCATGCAAAGAACTTGACAAATTTCTCCTAATTTTATCAGTTTGATCAGGTATGCCTTTTTTACTCACTCCTGAATCTTCACTTTATTGTACATTTGCTCTATCATTGCTTATCACTCAGGTATAGTCATACACATTTAGACCTTTACAAGAAATGAATCAAAAAGCTCTTCTTTTCAAGTGAGTGCACAGGGCATCATTTATAACTAAATTATAAATAAAATTCACAACCTTTCATTCTACTCTCCTAGTATGTGCAGGAATTATAAACAAAGATCTTCCTCCATGTTCCCAAAGCTCCAAATTTCTTTAAAAATCAAGCAGAATATTAGGTATGACTTTTAACATTCTGTAAAAGTCAGATACTCGAGGCTATTTTTGGTATTCACACTGAAGAAATGTAGGTTGATTATTCCAATGGTGGGTAGGGCTTCAGCAGTGTTTTGTGTTGCCTATACTTGGCCTTGAGCTGCACCTGAATCAGAATATAAACTTCAGCAAGTCCTGAGACTGAATAATGTAAGCAGAAAAGGAAGACATCTCAGGCAGATGAAAGTAAAATGGAGGAAAACCGGGAATGTTATCCTGCACTTGAAACAGATAAAACAGGTCCTCAAAAGCAAGGAGATCAAATAGCCCACAGATAACATAGTCCTGAATTTGTTGCCTGTGGTTCTTTCCTAGGGCTATGAAAATGTGTGGTTGTTGTCTTCAGGCAGCTTTGGGACCTGCAAGTGCCTGCCTGTTGTGTTTTTAGCCAAATGTTCCCAGAGCCTACTTGCTTTGGGGTGAAAAATTCTATATTGATAATTATCATTAAAAATAACAACAACAGCAACAACAAAGTTTAAACTCACAGACATGGAAGCTGCTTTCCTACTATTCTTGCTGATTGGAACATCCAACCAGGACTGCAACCAGTGAATATACCTGCATTAGAATTTCTATTCAAATTAGACATACCCTTTTGTAATAGATATCACATTTATTTACAGTATTTGGTCATGTTTTATGGAGCATGTAACGTAAATTCCTTTCAGGCAAAACTGTACTAGAAGATGTCATCTGGAAGTACAGCTAGTGCCCCAAAACAGTAATGAGTTTTCAGTCCATAAGGCTCAGCTAGACAGAGCCTGAAGTAATCCCATGGAAGTAGTGGGGTATAGCTGGGGAAGTTGGGCTTTTGCTACGACCTGTTTCTCTTGTCTGTTTAATCAAATTTTACAATGTGCTCAGCAATCAACAGCATTGGATAGGTGTAAAAGACAGCTAAGAAAAGTGTTTTGCAGTTCTATGAACGAAATGCAAAAAAACATTGTATAGAAAGTGGAAAGAGGGTACAACAATGGGATAGAAGGAGTTTTCCAAGTGAAGCCCAGGGTTTCAGTTTTTTCTGAAGTATCAATAGACTGTTAGACTGACAGTGCATTTTGAAGCGGTGAGTTGTTGTTCTGGTTTGGTAGGCAAGATAAATTGACTACCATTAATATATATAGAAAGATAAATTTATAATGTGGCTGGTGCAGAGACATTTCATAGAACCATTTCAGTCTGGTCAGAATTTCAGTCTTACAAATTCATTGTCTTTGTTATTCATGAAAAATGTAATATGTCTTCTCCAAAATTACTATAGCAGCTGCTACTGGGCACAAAATGCATTGCTGTTTTTGCATGCTAAAAGGAGTGACCATTAGTTTGCTCTAAAATAAATTTTAGTATGGACTTTGAGAAATTTTTATTAGTGACTTGCTTTGTCTCAAATTTATAAATGAAATAGATACGCATTTGATTTCTCAATAGGTTTAAAATTAGTGAAATGATGTATCTTTGCTCTTTTTTATTAACTATATATTTTTTTACTATCCGTAACTGTTCTTTAGTATTTTATCTGACCCAGGGAGATTGAAGGGAAATCCTCCTCTGTCTCCTTGCAGCATCCCGTAGTTTCTGTTTTAAAGCAATGTATTTTTACTGCTGTTGATGGGCCACATTCACCCACACTACTAGCAGTGAGCATTTTGGGAGATTCTGCAACTATTATTCTCAGTGTTGACATGTATAGAAGCAGAAGCTGATGAATAAGTGAGTGCACTGTTTTTTGACACTGATTTTGTACATCTTTACTGCTGGCAAGGGAATACCTCTAGTTAATTTTCCTTTAAATACTATGTATTTTTCTTCTTTGAGATAATAAATCCCTAATAAAAATGGACAGCAGTAAATTTGTCTTGCTGACATCAGTCACATAAATGTACTGCAAAATGGGAGATGTAGCCAAGCTGGCTTCTGCATCCCATTCCTTCCCACTGTGAACTAGGCATGCTTGCCCCTATATGTGGCATTATCATGTGGACTCAGGTCTTTTCTGATACATGCACAAGTCATGCATTTGCTGAGTCACGTGAGTCAAATACAAGTCATATATTTGCTGAGCCTGTACATCAGCTGAGACTCCTCTACAAGCAGTTAAGAAATGAACCAAGCACTCAGGAAATAAACTGATGGAGTCTCAGTCTGCATTTCTGCTTCAAATATAAGGTAGTCGAAGAGATCCTTAGTATTTGAGCCTCTTGAGAATAAGGAATGTGTGCCCTTCCTGAGGCAAAGGTGCAGTTATTGGCACTGACAGCTCTGGGAAACAGTGGCTGCTTTGAAAGATGTGATTTTTGGAACGTGACCTGATAGATAAGCTTGCTACCATGAAAACAGTAACTAAAAGTGAACGTGACAGTCCTGTACCTGAAATCTAACATGGGGGAAACTTAAAGGACTGGCTTTAGTTTTATCATCTTCTGTTATATTCTGTAACCCATGTTCTCAGTCATCCTGCAGAATTACTTAAAATGTAGGATTGTCGGAAAATTTTTGTATGCATTAAGTATCTTTTGTTGTAAAACCTCTGAGTTGTAATGCAGCCATGATGTGTACCATAAAGTCTGCGGGCTGGCAGGTGGTGCTAGGTCAGGGTACAAAGTACAGAGCCATCAAATTCAGTCTGGAGACAAAAGACTCCTGTGAAAATCAGCATTACAAAAGGGAAATGCAGATTCCCTAAACCTATTTAAAGCCCATTTCATCCTTCTGATGAGCAATATGCTGATTCTGTGACAGCATTGTGATTCTAAACAGCAGCAGTACTCGGGTGATCTAGTGTTAGCATAATGCCGAGTCTCTAGTCATGATTCTTTGTCCTTTTGTAGTGTCTGACTCCCTGTTTTAGTCAGTCCTCCTCAGTTCTCCTAGAGCTTCTTCCTAGCTCTGCAGAGCTGCCAGTGTGACTTTGCCTTTAGAGATGGAATGCTGGGATATGGTGGCTGGGGCCAGCCTTACTCTCCCTTCTCTCACCAGAGTATGTCAGAAAAAGGTGATTTTAAAAGAAGATGATACCAATATTCTAATTTCCCTGCAGTGCTCACTGCTGGGGCAGGTCTCCTGGGACTGGGTCCTAGCCCCAGTTGCTGCCCCAGGGCAGTTTCATAGTGCAGGAAAGAAAACAGAAATCCTATCTCACTTTCCTTCCTGTGATGCCAGTATCACTAGCTGTTTGAAAGATGTAATATTATTGTGAGATTGGTAGTATCATGATATTTGAAAGGGTTGGAATAATCAATGTAATGGAAGGGTTTAGTATCATTAGTTATTTCAATAAGCACTGTATAATTTACAATGCTATGATAAATTTCAGTTATATTAATTAAAAGAGTGTGCAAGTGAGCATAAAAAGGGGATACAGGTGGGACTGGTGCTGAGCTATGATTTACATCTGAACAACTCGGGGCTATAAAGAGGGCTCAGGGGAGGGGAAACAAAATCTATTCAGAAGAAGAATGTATCATTAATTTAAGGTGGCAGATCAGTTGACCATTAGCTTTCATTAGGAGAATGTGTCAGAAATGTTATAGTAATCCTTCCTATTTGTGGAAAAAATATAGAAATAATCTGAAACAGAAGACTAAGGCTGAAACTGAGCCTTAGTTAAACCAGGAGTTTTTTATTATTTCCTTGCATTGTTTTCAAATCAACTAACTGATTTCTTATTTTTGCATCTTATTACTTTAGGCTTGGTTATGCTTTACTGTCCTTTTTCCAGTAGAAACAGCTTGGTTGTTACATACAAGATGTTCTGCAAAACAGTGGGTTGCACTGACTGTGCCTGGCAAACATCTCAGGACTAATTTACTGATCCTCAACAATCAGTTTTAACATTGCCAGCAGTCTTTTGGAAAAGTTGGAAGAAGCAGGGTGTGGGCAGTAGTGACAGGTTGGTGAGTGCAAGGCTCCATTATGTGAAACCTGTTGTCAGTCAATAATGTCTAACATAGACTCTTCTCATTTTATCATTGAGAAGAATGGGAACATATTCAGGTAGCCTGTGTGCTGTTGAGATTCTGACTACCCTTTAAGATGTTTGATGAAACCTCCTCTTCTCAAACTGATTGCAGGCAGCTTTTCTGATTTTTACGTGTTGCATGTTCTGGGATGAATGGTGAGAAAGCAAGGCTCCGAGCTTGGCAGTGTCTAGTTTTTAAAATTTACCAAACCCTTGGATGAGGATGGCATTTTTGTGTGCCAGAAATTCAGAGGCATCTTTGCTACTAGAAGAGACAGAAAGATAAAAGCAAATATTTACTAAAACCAGGGAATTTTAGTAACAGAAGAGTTTTTTAGAAATACAGAGTAATAAAATGCATCATTATGCTTAATGTTTAGGAAAGAGGTGCAAAACAGGTGTAACATTAAATCTCCCAAGTTAGGTCCTTATCATTAAGGCAGAGTTTCCTTAAATTAGGCAAAAATATCTCCATCTTGAGTTTAATAAAAGGGTGAATCTGGAAAAGAGATGGATATCTGTGTGAAAGTGCAGATTAATCATCATAGATTACCATAATCCACTCTTATTTGCTTCCACCTTTAAAAATCTTCCTGCCTCGTTTCTTATGATTAATATTTAATATCACCTTCTTTCATTCCATTCTCCTCCCAAAGGTACTTTAATTAGCATTTCTTTTATATACTGGATGTTGCAGCTGCAGCCTTCTGAAGAGGCAGGGTTAAAATAATAACAAATGATTATAAATTATAATAAATAAGGAAAATTAAATGCATGGGTTATTTATATTTTATATATATGTGTATATATATATACACACACACACACACTTGTTATACATGTATTATACTAAAGGCATAAAGGCCATAAATATAAACACAGTTGATGAATCAGAATTTAGTTGTGTAATCTGAATAACTTTCCCTAGTTTTCCGTGCACTCTTGATTTTCTGTTGGTTGACCTGACTTCTACCATTTATTCAAGCTCTGAGAAGTAAAAAATGACAAATAGTTGTAGTATGTTTAGCATTCACAGATAACCTTCATGACAAAAGAAAGCTCCCAGATTAAAAGAAATAAATTAAATCTTGGATCGAAAACCTGAACTAATAAGAAATGAGACAAATAAGACCACTTAGTAAGATTCTGCATAGTGACATCATGAAGAGGGAACCCCTCTCCCAAAAAAAAGCAATTTAATCTAGTTTCAGTTTGAGGAGTTTAAAACTTGGAATGATCAAGAACATTCAGAACAGAGCTATAATGTATTGCATACTCCATTACCTTATTGTAGCATGCCCAATCCTTTTTTATAATGCTTTCTTTCAGGATTGTTCTAGCATTATTTAATATATTTTAATTTCAGATTACTATTTACACTCATTCTAAACTTCATTAAAGCCTATTTTTCATCTTTCTGGGGAAGCAAATGGAATTCATTATGCATATAATAATAGGCAGACTTCCCCACACAAAGCTATTTTGGATTTTACAGTGTTTCCCTTGAAGCAGTGGAGAAAAAAGTACATTGGACAGTAATCTAAAAAGGGACTATTTTCAAATGTTGGTTTGCTGGGAACTATTGTAGAAGAAATCACAACACATATGTATGATAATTTATACAGTTTAATATTTGTTGTGCAATCCTAAAGAGACATGAGCACTAGACACTGAAAAGTGAAGTCAAGAGCCTAATCAGAGCATATGAAATTAATGAAGTACACAAAAATTTTGTGAGTTGGGGCTTTTGGAAAGAAAGAAGACTATATAATGTAAATGATTGCTTTCACAAGACAAATTCATGCATTCTGGACTCGGAATCTTGTCTGTAACTTTGGATGACACTAATGCAGCTGACTGTCCAATGTGCTGCTGGTGATTTAATCTGTCCTGGGTATAGGAAAATGAAGTATATATCAACCATCCCAATCCACCCATTGGTGAAGAAGCTTTTCTAAAGGCCCAGAAGGCAGAGACATTTCAAACTAGGGCAAGGCAAGGCTTTAATCCTATAGATTCAGCATGGTTGTTAACTTTCTTTGGCTCCATGTGAGCTGAATTCAGCAACGCAGGGCATCTTTTTGTTATGATGCAGAGAAACATAATGCCTTTAGTTATTGGGTAGCAGATGTTTAGTAATTAAAGCAGTCCATTTCAAAAGCAATCATAAAATCACAGGGAGATGAAATTTGAATACATCTGAATTCCTGCAGGATTCCATATGCGCTTTTTGTCCATGTGTTTACATTTTTAGTAATTTGGTGAAGTTGACGACTGAATATTAAATGATTTGTTGTTGATAAAAATATGTATGACTGCTAATATTTAGCACTTATTTAATTGGAAAAAAGTTAGGCTCTCAGAAAAAGGTATGCCATGTCAAAAAGTGAAGAATAGACTTGAGGGTGTAGATTTAATCTATTTTTTGTTCTCCATTTGAACTGTCTAACCCAAGAGTGCTTCTGCTCCATGACTACTTTTCTCTCAGCCATGAAATTGTCCTGGTTTGTTTCAGCTGCAGTTTTTGTCTCTGCATATGCCCAGAACTACCTTGGTTTGAGCAGCTATCCTCTCTCTGTACCAAGTGGGGAAATAAAGAAAAAGCATCCCTGTGTTTTGGGTCCGCCTCAGTAGGGAGATTCATACCAAGTATAATTTATCTGTCTTTTGATCAAATGGAGTTATGATGTCCTCCTTCTCTCCACAAAAACTGAGCTTGGAGCTGTGAGCCACCCATTTCTGCTGGCCCACAGGTTTTGCCTGTGGACTGCTTTGAGAGCCATTTTTTGTCTATGCATTTCTCTGTCCCACTGACTCTTCTGTCCCCTTTTGTCCACACACCTCAAGTATCTCTAGCAGTGTTCAGCCTGCCATGTCTTTTTCCTGGGGAAGGACCCGAGAGGCAAATTGGATCTAGCTGTTCTTGCTTACATTACAGTAAACTGTAGAAAGGTGAATGAATAGTAAACTGTTGTACAAAAATCTCAACGCTATCTTTGTCTGCCACTAACTGTGTTTTGAAAACAGGAGTATATTCTGGGCTATTTGCAGTCCTGTTTCACCTGCCTAAGCTCTGACTAAATAAAAACCGAGATATGTGTTTGAATGTCGTGATTCCCTTTTAGTGACTTTGGGTGTCTATAAGTTCACCCTGAAGAATTTGTTGAAAGGCTTTTTGCTTACTGATATAGAATTTCTAGAAACTCAGCTTTCAGATTTTTCTTTAAATCACAGATTTCTAAAATGCATGCACTGAATTGCTTGGTTTCTATGCAGATAAGTCTGTTCTTGAGCTTTAACCCTACATATCCAAACAAAACCACATTTGATTAACTAGAAATCAAATGTTGTTTCAATTGCAAGTGTAAAACATAGTATTTATGAAAGAACCTTTGTAAAAAACACACATATTCCTAATTTTTTTTTTTAAATTTACTTCTGAACACATTTTCAAAATTCTCAAATATTTATTTTGGTAGGCTATAATATGAAGCTTTTCTCCAGTTGGAAAAGTCAGTGTGTATATTATTCATAACTTCGAATCAGACTTACTCAAAAGGAAACTAAAATGCCAAGAAAAATTATTTTGAAAACCATTATCCCTAAACAAGAGTTCAACTTTTAAAGAGTGGTCTGAACAGACAGACACATATCTGTTCCTTTTTTATTTAATTTTAAATCTATTAAGCTTATTTATAGTTCAATGCTCACGGGCTTTTTTCCCATAAGACCTTCTTTACATTTAATAATAAAAAGTTTTTCACTTTAGCATGTGTTGTGGTTTAACCCAACATGTGGCCAGCAGCCAAGCTCCAAGCAAGTGGTCACTCACTTACTCCCCTACCAGCAGAATCAGGGGGAGAATTGGAAGAGGAGAGCTTGTGGGCTGAGACATAGACAGTTTAATAGGGAAAGCAAATGCCACACACACAAGCAGTGAAAAACAAGGAATAAATTCACTGCTTCCTATGCTCAGGCAGGTGTTCAGCCTTCTTCAGGGGAGGAGGGCCTCATCACATGTAATGGTGACTTGTAAAGACAAATTCCAACATGCTAAATATGCACCCTTCTTTTCCCCCCTTTTTATACACTGAGCATGATGTCCTATGGTCTGGAACATCCCTTTGGTCAGTTGGGGGTCACCTGTCCTGGCTGTGTCTCCTCCCAACCTCCCATGCATCAACAACTTCCTGCCCACCATGCTTGTACAAACAGCAGAAAAGGCCTTGGCTCTGTGTTAGCCCTGCTCAGCAATAACAAAAACATCTCTATATTATTGACCCTGTGTTCAGCACAAATCCAAAACATGGCCCCCTACGAGCCACAGTGAAGAAAATTAACTCTACCCCAGCTGAAACCAGCACAGCATGCTCCAGCATTCAAGTATGAAGAAACACAAGGACTAATCACTCACAAATTCACTGTCATGCCAATAAAGATTCGTTAAGCCATTAGCAACTTACAAATTGGCACCTGGCATTCTTCCTATTCATTTGAAAGGGGATCCACAGTGGGATGCAAGACTCTAAATTGGCAGCAATCAGAAGCCTATTCTCTCTGTGAAAGATGGTTTCCACTGAGTAGCAGGTACTGCTGACATTCTCTGGTTATTGTTATAAGTCACTGATTTAAAAAATTGCTGTAACATAAGAAGATCGTAGTCTATTCTTATGAAATAAAAAGAGAACAAGAATAGATTATTTTCTGTGCAATTTGCTTTTGATTCCATCTCCAGTGTAATTATTGTGCTTCATATTGATTTCCAATATTTCAGTAAAAAGGGGAAAGTTTTCAGTATCTATCTTTCAATATCACTTACTTTAAAATGTTTTCATTTCAATCACAAATTGCACTATGATAGAAATTTAGATTGAAGAACTACAAAAATCAGTAGCGAAAAACCTTTTTTGTTTTTTATGAGCAAACCTTTACAGCAATAATACAGTTTTTTACAAAAATTAACTTAAGTCCTTAAAAATATTTTTAATTTAAAAATTCAGCTTTGGGAGCATTTTTCTACTAGGGCATACTCAAATTTCTGCACTGGAGGATTAAATTAAAATTGAATACTTAAGCAAAAGACCTTATTCTGACATCTTGCAACATGCAGACTTTATTTTATGACTATCAAATTAGTTGATGGTTTGAGAAGAACGTTCCTTCAAAATTTCTCAAGCATGGAGTTTGATTGGAGGTTTTGTGGAGTGGAATGACTAAGTGGAGTATCTTTCTCTAGAACCATTCAAGTCATAACTAAATGAATATAATCAGAGTGACTAAATGCAGAAAATATTTTTTTTAAATGGCTAAGTCCTATCTCTTTAGGGTTTTATTCTGCTATTTTTTAACAAGAGCATGTGCCAAATTGTGCACCTGGAATGGGGCAACTCTGGATGTACAGACAGACTGGGGAGTGAGATGCTGGAGAGCAGTGGCACAGAAAGGGACCTGGGGCTCCTGGTCAGTGGCAAGTTGAACATGAGCCAGCAGAGCCCTGGAGCCAGGAGGGGCAGCCCTGTCCTGGGGGCATCAGGCACAGCATGGCCAGCTGGG
>JANRGV010000051.1:89832077-89856215 GCA_024734035.1 Alethe castanea | reverse complement strand
AAGGGGGGTAACAAAGATGGTGAAAGGCCTTGAGGATGTGAGATGTCACATAGTGATTCATGTCATTATAATCAATATAAACAAGAATACTAAATCCAAAGTAAAACATGGACATGAGACACAAGAATATCTAATGAGTTCATTATATTTGTTTAAATCACTTTGCTGTAAATTGTTAGTTTTTTTGTTTTTATGTATTTTTATTATTTTGTCACTATAATTATGAATTGTATCCACTTTTATGTATAAGGAAAATACAAGCTTGCTTCGACATGAGCTTGCTTGCTAGGAGTGTAACCTGAAAACATGTTTGAGCCTTGTCCAGACCTGATGGGGGCTTGTGGCCACTGCTGCCCGAGTCCTAGCCAAATGTTTGGACTTGTTCAGACTTGTACCCCAGCACAGTGGGCATGTCACACCCACCAAGAAACTGCCTATAAAAGGGGCAGTGACCAAACGTGAGATGGACGTGTTGGCAGAGCACGGACTCCCCACGTCCCCAGCGCTGCGTTGCCTGTTCCTTATCAACAAACTAATAAATTGCCTTCTTGATTGACCTTCCTGATTGTGGTGAGTAATTTATAACAAGGAGAAGCTGTATGGGCTGAGGTCACTTGGTCTGTTCAGCCTGAGAGGAGACCTCACTGCAGTTACAGCTTCTTGTGAGGGGCAGAGGAGGGGCAGGCACTGATCTGGTGGTGGCAGGGTCTGAGGAAATGACCTGAAGTTGTGTTAGGGGAGGTTTAGGCTGGATATCAGGAAAAGATTTTTCACCCAGAAAGTGGTTGGGCACTCCAGCAGGATCCCCACGGAAGGGCTCACAGCACCAAGCCTAGCAGATTTTAAGAAGCATTTGAACAATGCTCTCAGGTACATGGTGTGACTTTCGGGGTGTCCTGAGCAGGAGTTGGACTCGATGTTCCTCATAGGTCTGTCCAACTCGGCAACTTTTATGATTATTTCGTTCTGTCTGAATCCTAGTACCTTTCCCAGTAAAAACATAGATATATCTGAGAATGAAACAGATTTGTTTATATAGTGCCTAGTGTTTTTTCTTCCTCAATACAAATTCAAAACACAAAGTACATATACTGCTTATTATTTCAGTCATCTTTTTCTCTGAGACATGAGCTGGAGGATTCTTTCTTCTCAATGCACTGAGGTATCATCTTAACTCAGTCTGCAAGGCTTTTTAGCGGTTAAAACCTTTCTCACTTCAAATTGACAGTGAACAAACTCTATAGCTGTGCTAGAAATTAGTAGAAAGCTTATAAGGCAGAATGTATAGAAAACTGATTCTTCTCAATTATCATTAATTGCAGCCTTTACAGTAATAGGTTGTTACAGTGGAGGAATTGAATGTTTCAAGGATACAGTCAATAAGTCTAAGAGAATGGCTAATTTAGCTTGTGTTTCTGTGTGAATTGCATCCAAGAATGGAGGTGGAAATGTGAGTGTTTAAGGTGAAATTCACAATGTTTCTAAATATCCTGTTTTGAACAAGAGTTTTAAGTATATGCAAAAGCTTCAAGGTAGAATTCAATCAGCCTGGAACCACATACTGCTTTCTTAATGTTTCTTTCTGATGACTCTGCTACAATGCTATGTAAACTTGACCTTCGAGGAGCACAGTCATTTTGCAGGATAGTGAGATGTTTAGAGGAGGTAATTTCTCACACCACACAATTTTTAGGGTTCTGAGTATATTTGGAGCTCAGAAGATAAACATGACAGCTGTAGCACTAAATCCTTGAGTCAGGGTTGGTGCTCCACATTTTAGCAATCATGACTACTGCTGACATAAAATGGTATTTTTTTCCAGACTTCCACATTTACCCATTGACAGTACAGAAAATATGCGTTGAAGTGTTCTTAAAGCTGTAAATATCTGTGTGAAATTTGAAGTGCTGCTTTGTTTCTTAGTCTACTAAAAGGACATACTATAAGAGAGTGCCAACCATCAAACCTTTTAATAATGGTAATCTGAACTTCATTGCCTTCTCAGTTCCTGTACAGGGTGAATGTTAGACCTCTTTTGCTTTCAAGCTTCTCCCTAAAAATCTTGTGGATCACATATTTAGATTTATACAAGTTGAACAGAAAAGAACAGATGTAAAGTCCAAATATATATAGTTATACTGATGCTTCTGGATTAGTCCTTATCTCTTAACTTAGGCACTTCTGGTGTGGAGCTCTCTCTGACTTCTTCCCAGTTTGCCAGATTTATGTACCAGCTACCTGCCAGATGTGTTGTTTGAGCAAATGAGAACATGTGGCATTGGATGTCACTGGATATCACTCTGTAGTTGTTGCTCATCACTGCAGCCCAAACCTACCATGTGGCTCTATATGAACATGGACTTGTTGGTATGACTCAGAATTGAGAGCTCCTCTTCTGTCAGGTGATGTTGGCTGCTCCTTTCCCTTTCTGACATCAAGACTGAATTCACAGAGTTAAAAGATCAGTCTGCCTACAAAGACTTCAGAAGGTCCAATAGTCCAATATCATGCTGACTTTGTAGAGGAATGAGATGACTTGGATATTGAACTAAGGCAGCTCTTATTATTGAGTGCAAGAGAAGACTAAAAAAGCAGAGAAATTCTTATGGAGAGCAACTGATAATTCTGCTTCAAAGCCAAATTAAACCATCACCTTTTGTGTCAGACTTTCTTCTTTCCATAAACTATAGAACAGAGGTGATTTTACCAGGTACTGTGTGAGTGTAATTTTGTTAACTACACGCCTACTTTTGTTAACTACATGGCCTATAACACCAGTTCACACTGTGGCAACCCATACCTGTGAAAAATGAAGTAAAATGTAAATAAAGCAAAATTTGTTTTGTGTTGGTTGCTCCAGCTTTGGCATAATAATTTGCTATTCTAGTGGCTGACTGATATCAGAGAAGAGGAGGCAGAGGGTCTGTCATACGTCACGTCCTATGTTCCCAGATCCTCAAATGCTTCACTGGTAACCCTGTGTAGGTTCACCTTACATAAGATTGATATGTAGAGTTAGCTTTCTAAGCTAAAGTGATGTTGAATGCAGAACTGTTTGTTCTTCCAGTTTCTCTCTTTGATTGCACATTTCTTTCAGATGAACTGTTATAAATCTGTCATTTCAGTCCCCTGTGCACCTGTATGGTTTTTTGCATTTCATACTGAACTTTGAAATCAAATGAAGTCTACATTGCTGCAGTCTTCAGCTGCCCAAGTCTGACAGTCTTATCTCAAGGCAGATACATGGTGGTGTTTTCCTTTGCTTATTCTGAGGTGTTTTAAGTGTCAGTCACAGTTTTAAAGTTTGATAGCTCTTTCCTTCCGTGCTGGCTTTATACACATGGTTCGTCGTTCGTGGGGTGATAATGTGTTCATTGCTTATTTTCCAACTGTTTTTTGTTGTTGGCATATTGGTAGTGGTGGTTATTGCTGTAACTGGTGTGGAAAAATGAAGGTGTTAGCCAGAATGCACTGGAGTTGGAAGCCTCCAGAAAGAGGTGTAGGATGTGAGTGAGTGGGAGCAGGAGGATTTCCCGGAGGCTGCTCTTGTGCAGTCAGAGCAGCCCTGACTGGAAGAGATTGTCTCCTGTCTGGACTTGTCTGTGGGCAATTCGCTCTCCTTGCTGGACCTCCAGGCCACCCACCAGTTATCAGAGAGACTAATAAAGATTCCAGAATGTATTAAAACAAATGTAATTAAAACAGGACCCTTAACAGCTGTTGTTAGTTAGTTAGTTGCACCTTTGTTGTAGTCACTACTGACAGAAGACTCCTAGTCTGCACAAATACCCAGCACACAAGTGTGAAAGTCAGTATATGGACCCCCTTGTCAGAAATTAACAAGGACTAAAAAGGCTGTTGTGTTATATTGTGAAATGTGACAAGTTTACCCTTTGTCAAGTGTGAAAGAATTCCTTGCAGATTGGGGGTTTGGGAGCCAACACGTGAGAAAAGTTCTAGTTATAACTGTCAGACCCTTCATATCATGGAAAGAGGTGAAAATTAGAAAAGACTGAAGAAGACTTGAACATCAGTGGGTATAACCTGCTTGAAATACTTTTAGGGAAAATATCGTTTACTTCAAGAATGCAGCAATTCAGCCAAATCAAATTCTGGAAAACAAATGATGAGAAATGAAAACATCTTTGGGCTAGGTGCACAGGCATAGTTATTTTCTTTGAAGACTTGTGGCACGAATCTTTCACCTAACCAGTATGTGAAGATATTAATATGTGTTTTATGTAATGCACAGGTTAATAGAAGACTTGGTAACCCCCATGTTGTAACCAATGCAGTAAGTGCTAAATAGAACTGTAAGGTGACACTTGATGAGTTTACCCAAACTGAAGCATTCATGTGGCATGCATGCATTTTATATTCATGTTTATATGGGAGACTCATGACAGGACCCCATACACTGCTTTCCTGGAGTGATCATGACCAAACAGTACAGATAATCTCTCCAGACCTCTGGTACCAGTTCCTCAGTCACAAATCCTTAGCAGAATAGGAGGGGCTTCACACTCTCTCTCCAGAGGCTCAGATTTATGGATGTGGAGATTCCATCCCTGAGTTGACAAAGAAAGAAAATCCTATTCCATCACCTCCAATAGGAGGTGTCGTTCTGTCCATATGTGCAAGGAGTCATAAGTCTTTTCAAACTTCATGAATTTTCTTAGGAAAAGAAAAAGAAATTGAGAGGTGAGGGTGTGCATTGTGAAGTAGAAAAGAACCACTAAGAAGTTTAATATGTTATTCTTGGTTGGTTTTAGGAAACTGTGAAAGATTGTGACTGAATGCTGATATTGTTGAAAAATGTGTGACAGGAATACACCAAAATCCAATTTCTCTCTATCTTAAAACTCTATAAAAGTGAGGAGGGGGTTGATTTCATTTTTGTGTGGAGGGTTTCTCCATGGCTATTCACATCTCTTGACCACCTCTGGGATGTCTGACAGAGGATGCTGGTATCAGTAGTGTGAAGTGTGCTGATAGTTCAGAGTTTACCATACAGCAGAATGTGTCTCAACCAGAAAGTGTTTCACAACACACCAGTTTTAATGCGCTGTAAAATTACATATATAGATAAATAGGATTTTAGTCAGAAGAACTTCATTATGTGGACATTCAAAGTGCCAAGGTAGAACAGCAGAGACTTGACTATGCTCCTATGAAACCTATGGAAGCGTGGAAGGGACTGTAAATCCTTCTGGAGGTGATAGTTTGTTCAAAATTAATTAAATATGTGTAAATGCTGTAAGGGCACCATGAGGGCCAGCTGCTCATGGGGGCCACCCCAGGGCAGCTGGACAGAGCCTGGCAGCCAGGGCCTGTCCCACTGCCCCAGCTGGATGTTATGTCAATGCTATATTCTCTAATTCAGAAAATTTCATTCATGATTTTATGATGCCGTTCCTACCACTATTTTAACTGCAGGCTCTTTGTATCAGATTTAGCATTTGTGTGGCTGCAGAGTAAGTCAGTTCAGCAAACTGATCCAAAAGAAGGTGCACCACCGCTAGAATCAACAGCTAAATTCTGTACCTCTGAACCAATTTACCCTCCTGTTATACAGCTGCTGAGGCTGATGCAGAGAAATAAAGAAAACATGTGGGTGTCTTGGAAACACTGACTTGATTTTACTTGTTCCCTAAGGATATTTCTGATACCACATGGCACTTAAAAAGTGTGTTTCTAACACAGTTTAAAGCTAAGCTAAAATTGAGGCTGCCGTTGCTTGCTCTCTGTCTGGCTCTGCTTGTCTCACCCTTTTGTCCTCCCATCTTTGTGCTCATTTTGGAATGAGGCAGGGAGATGAACCATCTGGAAACTGCCTTTCATAAGGCTGGTTTTCAGCTGGTTTAGCTCTTCATCCCAGCTCATGGCAGCATGACATGTGGCGCTGCTGTGCAAAGATGAGGGCAGGAGTGTGTGAATGAATGCAGGAGCAAGAGGGGAGCAGCTCTGGTTTTAACAATTCAAACTGTCACAGATGACACGCTGTGAAAGGTGGTGCCTGAGCCACAATATATCAAGTGATGAGATATTCCTGTAGCTACACATTTTCTTCATAGTTTTGGTCACTCACACCACACACACAAGTATTTTAGATAAATGCATGGATCAGTAATGCCCCTAGTTTGTTCTATACTGCCTGATTCAGTTTGCTTCCATGTGCACTGCACACCCTGGGAATTCCAGGAGACACACGGGAACTAACAGCCAGTGGTCTACAGCTGGTAATTGGTACCATTTAGCAGCTGCTGAGCAGGATAGTGTCTGTTATCCTTGAAGATCTCTAATACAAATCGTAATGAGTTGCTTACAAGGCTTCTAAGCCAGCTGGTATAAACTTGCTCTGCATGTTGAGGGATTTAACGAGGGACTGACTCTTGAATATATTGAATATAAGTCAGTAGTAATTTGATTTATGCCCATTAAGTAATGTTGGCATCGGATCAACATAAATGTTGGTGAAACAGAGGGGGTGTACAGTCTGTTCAGATGAAAATTTGTGTTGTATGCAAATTCTGTAACTGTTACAATTGAGGAAAAGCATGTGTATTGATGTATGGAACAGAGACTAGACAGAACAAAAGGAATAAAGTAGGTAATTACTGAAAGGACACACTTCGGGCAGTGCAAGAGTCTGGCTGGGGCTACACCCAAATCAAATCCAAGATGGATCCTGGTCACAAGTTTTGACACTTTTATAAGTTTTGGTTCATCCACGTATTGGGGTCAATTGTCCAACCACAGTCCCAGGCTATGAAATATCAGCCCCCTGCTTTGCCCCATTTCCCTCACCATTGCTTCTGCTTTTTGGGTAATGGGTGTCTTTGATTCTCTAGCTGGGAAGGAATTGTTTTGTCTAACTACCCTGTGAAGAGAACTTACTAACACCTAACATGAAGTTTCAGAGTTACACACTAAGCAGCATAGAATCTGAAAAATATAAAAGCTAAAACCCAAGGTATCAGTATGACAATGGTTTTCAAATTAAGGTACTGACCACAGAATGAATTATTTTGCTGATGTGTGTTTTAGTTTTTATGATTTAGTGACTATAGGACTGGAAATTTGCAAATTCTGAAATAAATTTAACTTATTTTGTAAAATGCTGTAAGGTCTGAGGTTTTTATTCAATTCTACCAACATTTGAATGTACAGTCAGATGTTTCTGAAAAGTTCCAGGTTGCTGAAAAGTTGGCCTAAAACTTGTACTGGTAATTTAATGAGCTTTCAAAGAAATATCTAAGGTGAACCTAGTGGGTTGTGAGTTTTTTGTAATACTTGACTGTAGCCTGATGATAAAGTTATTATTGGTTTTAGTCATCTTTTTCAGGAACTCCAGGAAAATCATGGCAGACATAAAATACGTGTAACACATGAAATACACGACCTAAATGCTAAAATATTTAATTTCCTTTTTTTTTCTTTTCTTTATTTCTTAACCTTGAAATAAATAAATCTGATTAACTAGCTGGAAGTGAAAGTTTTAAGAACAGCTATTTTTAAGTTTACTGTATGCTCGTCTACTTTCCCCTAAGGTTAATTTTAGAGTGTTCAACTTCTGGCAAACTTTACCAAGTTTCGTTTTATTGTAATTTTATCTCACTAACAGACTTTCTGGGTTCAGTAAGGTCTGTGCTATTTTGTTGACAGAGCTATTTGTCCTTCAGAAGTAGCTATGCTGGCAAATCCCTGGCTGTGTTATTAGCTGTCATGATAGACCCAGTATTTTTAGCTAAGTATGTGTTATTTTGTAAGGTGGTGTTGAGTGATTATAGCAACACTTCTGTTACATACACAGGTTGTAGGTGCAGTGAGATAAAATCACAGCTTTATTAGCAACTAAGACCTTACCATAATAATTCCCTCCCTCTGGCCTGGCCAAAGCTCTAAATGGAGGCGAAACCACAGGTCACCAAGATTGCTTTTTGATCCTTGGTGTGCCCCTTGCAGCAGTGCCTTTGGGCCATAGAAATGAATAGATACTTCCAGTCTTCTCAAAATTTATACCACTGTTTTGCTTTCCACATCACAACATAACTCAGGCATGCTAGTGCTGACTGCTGCCCATTGCCACTTTTGAGTAAGGAGATAGGTTAACTTGTCATTGCTTGGGCATTGTAAGAGGCACACACAAGGATTTTTTTAAGCCATTGGGTTTGTGGACTTAATATTTTCCAGTGGAGACACAGACTGCATTATATTTAATGTACACAGAAATGAAAGAGGGGGAATTGCCTGAAGGAAAAGTTTAAATGTAGAAGTTCTTGAATAACTGTAGTCCCTAACTCATAAATTATTCTGGCTATGTCTACAGTGATGGAGATGTCTGTCCCATCAGAGAACTGTGATTCTCCTCATGGATCTTACTGGAGTTTGACTTAGAGAGCTGTGGCTCAGAGACATAACCATTGTTTTCCATATGGTTTTCCAGTTCAGATAGCTCAGGTAACAGGAAGGCTGTGCCCTCAACCTGCAGCATGACAGTGCGTGGCAGGAAGGTGGCAGGGCTGGTCAGTGCCTGGGCCTGGACACACAGCAGCTGATGGATGGCACCAGGCATGGTCGAAAGGGGCACAAGACTAGGCACAAAGAAAGGGAATTATCTTGTCACATGCTTACCTGTGCTGCTTGAAGGTTGCTCCCACACTGAGTGATCAAGCCCCTCAGCTGCTTCCAAGGCTGGAGTCTGACTCATTTATCCACAAATAGAGTATGGGAAAGAATTACCATGTATTTTGATCTTCCAGCATCAAAGCTGGGAGTGATGACGAGTGGGGCTGTAGGACTACCTCTGTCTGTCTGTCTGTCTTATTGGTGTCTTGGTTTGTTTCTTTTGAAGGTAATATTGTGTCCAATGGAGCACTGAAATCAGCCTGATATTCCACATCATCTTTTAATTTTAGAAGAGAATCAATGACCCAGTTGCTTTGGGATCATGGTATCATGATTCCTGGCTACCTGAAAAAAAACTATAAACTGTGGGAACTCTGACAGGGAGGATGGAAATGCCAGCCCTGTCCTTATCAGTGCTCTGTTCAATCAGTAGGCACTATATCTTGGATAGGCAAGGCTAAGACTCTCCAATTCAACCAGTATGGAAAGAGTAATTTCCCTCTCTTCGTTTCTGAAGTCTGTGAATGGCCACTTATCTGTCCAAATGTGCATATTTTCTTTATGGTTTGCTGCCTTTAATCTTTGTGCAGCAAAGATGGGAACTTATTTCCAAGAGTTCTCCTAAAAATGAGGAGATCTGAACAAGCCTGACAGATGTTGCCAGTGAACTCTGGAAATATTTCATGTGAAAAGCAGTGGGATTACAAATCAGTTATTTGCAAAGCTCATTAAGGGCATGACTGCTCTGAATAAACACTGTCAACTGATGAGCTTGCTCTGAAGGAAAGCCTGAGCCATTGCACTAGGGATAGTGGGGATAGTAATAGCAGCAGTATTGCTGCAGGAAATGGCCTTGTTAGGTAAACAAGACACCTTAAAACAAAGATTAAAAAATTAGATTACCAACACTGGTACTTGGATTTTAAAATTTATTTTTTAACTACTCATAGGCAAGGCATGAGGTAAATATTTTTTATAAGACTACATTAACCAAACATTTATGGCACCTTGCATTATTTCATTTGGTGTTCTAATTATGAAATTGCTAGAGACTAGAGTTCATCTGTTTTCACATGCAGCTGAATTGTGTAGCAGGTTTCTCTTAAACACCTTTGGTACAAGCTGAAAGGTATGGAATGACTGCTGAGAAATGAGAAAAGAGAACTAAAGAGGTGTGAATGTGGAGAGAATTCTAAATGATTAATCTGTACAGAGTTTAAGATGCCAGTGGTGGACAAAATATCTGACTGTGGAGGAACTAATGGGAAAAACATGACTCTTAACTGGTGGAAGTGGAAGGGGTGGAAGGATGCTATTGCACATCTTTCAGTATTACTTCTGTTGTGATTCAATTTCATAATCAGTTTGTGCCCAAACTACTTTCATGTATTGGTGGAAAGTGGTGGCTACACCATTTTCCTTATTTGTACCCATTACCCAGTGCCACATTCCCGATCCTTAGTCTAGTGGGGAAACTAACTTTGTGTATTCCAAGTGACAAAAACGTGCAGCCTGGGGTAGGAAGAGAATGTGATAATCCATTCCAGAATCAGCAGCATTTTAGCTATGCAAGCCATGCTTATGCACATCATGAACAAGTAAAGCCTTCCAGCTGGAGTTTTTCTTGCTAAATTAAAGAGAACAAAAATAGATGTTAACAGGAACAAAGTTTACACCTGCTGGCTGCTATTCCCCAGAGGAACAGTTAATAGGAGCATACACTGGCACTCTATATACAGCACAGTAGATGGCTAAATGTTAGGGTTTACATATGTTAGGTGTCTCTCTTCTGTCTGCTCTGTTACTACTAAAACTGAGTTTGCTGTGAATGCAACATTGCCCAGCACCTAAGTTTGTGTTGCCATCAGTAGCAGATCCCTGGTGAGTTACTGATAGCCCTGGGCCTTCTGAATTCACCTTTCAGGCTCTGCTGTGACTTCAGATCAGAACTCCTTTTGTCTGCAGCATACATAGGGTCACAGATAGCTCTAGAGCCAACGTAGCTAGATTATAACCACAGGGCAGTGTAAGTGCGAGTTGCTGCTATATCATAATCCTTAATGCATTTTGCACCACAGTTACACAGAACTAAACAAAACTCTGCTGGGTAATTGTCACCTTGTCATCAGCCAGTTCCTATAACAACTAAAACAAAGCTCAAAGCAAGTCAAGACTAGCCCGGAAAAAGTAAAGCCTTACAGCCCCAGTTCCATAGGCAAAGTTAGTACAAGACCTGTGCCTGGTAACAGGCACAGCAATAATGACTTTACTGCATTATAAGACTATATTATAAATTGTAATCTAGTCAATACAATCAATGGAAAGTGAAAAGGTATTCAGCTCTCTGGAATAATTTGGTTAAAATTGCTACATCAAGGATACATAAAAAGCTCTTTTGATTATTACCTTTCCTGATGAGAGTTCAGTGCATCCAGTGCTTTCTAAAACACCTTCATTATATATGAAATAGGTATGAAATTCTGTTCTAAGTTGTCAATAATTTTGTGTGTCAATTTTGTGTATCAGTGAATGGATGGACCTGTTTATACGCACACAGGAAGGGCTTCAGAGTTTGCTGAAAGGTTTTTACTTTTGGGGTTGTTGTTTTTTTTTTTTCCAGGTAAATGTCAGTTTCCTGATTTTAACTCAGTTTTTAGTCTCATCTTTCCTATAAACTTTTCTTTACAAGAATGATTGCAAGTAAAACAAGTTTTAAAAGAAAATCTTGTGAAAGCTTCCTTAAAATTGCACTAATTAAGAGATATTTTGCATTTCCTGAATAGAGGTTTATATTACTTTCTGTCCTCATTAGGGGATTAAATCCCAAATTACTAGCAGTAGCTAATATTTACTATCTAAATACTTTTGGGCTGTAGTTCTATCAAAAGGAAAATTCACCTTATTCCCATAAGGTGAATATTTTCTGCTGACTACTGAAGTCTTAAGTAAATGATCTAAGTGAGCTATCTAGTAGGAAGGGGGATTTGTTTCTGTGATCTTCTTGATTTCTTCTTTTTATTGTGTTTTGCAGAGGGGATAAATTCAAGGAAGGAATAACTTTTTTTACTTGTTTTTAGATTCAAAAGCATGCAGCACATAATACTGATCCAGGACACAGACTTTTGCCCAGTTGAAAGGAGAGTTTGCATATCTTGTCCTGGTAGTCTGTGTAATGTGAATTTCCTGAAGCACTGATCAAGCTGTGTGCAATAATGAGGAAAAAGACACCAGACCAAAAAAAATAAGCTACTGATCTTTTATCCACGTTCCCTAATGTTTTTGTATGTGACTCAGTAATTTGCTTGTGGTCATAATTATTTAATAGTCTTCTTGAAGATTGGGGTTAGCATATTAATTCTTTATGCTGTAATCTTGGTGTACATTTCTGCTGGTAGAAAAAAAATAAGGCCAACCAATTAATTCTAATGGATTTCAAACTCAGATCTAGAAATGGTCTGTCATTTTTTTGATTTCAACTGCAAGGACTTGTAAAATGGATCTGGAAAGGCATTACTTTGTTTTGCATAGCTTCTCTGTGAGAACCAAGTCTTCAGCAGTCGGTGGGAGGAAGATATTCAATAAATTGCCCATATTTTTTATACTCGAGTAGCTAGAGTTACTTTCTGCCTCTTGGTTACTGTTTTAGAGTCCAGATGAAATTCTTGTGGAATACTGTTAGAAATGCATTTTGCCAACCGACTGACCTTCCCATGTGTCCTGGTTCTGCCAAAAGAGAGACGTCTTCATCCTGTCTTTGCATAGAAGGATCTATCCTAAAGTCACTTTTGGGGATCCCAAGGCTCATAATGATTGAGTTCATCTCAGTGACTCAACAAGAAATTCCACATTTGATTTTTCCTGGTGTTATTTTTTGTGCCATCAGAGTCGGTTCCCACATGCAGAGACAGCCAGAGGTAAAGGTGTGTAAGTCCCTTTGTGAATGGGGAAGGGTTACAGACTCCTTTGGTTAACACCTTACCTGTCTTATCCCATCTTGTAGAAACACAGACTGAGGATGCTGTTTCAAATCAGTCCTTGTCAATATCAGAATTCTGCCACCAACACAGCGTGTGCTTGCTCTGCCACCACATGGTGTATGATTTTTTTCCCCCCTGGAAAACAGGAGGTGGAGGAAAGGGAACGTTTTGGAGTGTTAATTTCTTCAGGTGAAATCCTGATGGGATTTGGAGAATGAAATTATTTTCAGAGCCTCAAAAAATCTTCTGTGATAGGGAAATAATATTTTCTGCCTTACTAAAGAAATGGCATGACATAGGACAATTGGAAATATTAACACTTGAGGAGGATGTATTGCATGCCTGTTTAAGGAAGGAGGACTTACAAGTCTTTATTCACTTTAAACCTGAGGTAGAGAGAGCATCTCCATATGTGGTCAGAAATTTAGGTATTAAAAAAAGGAGCTTAGTTTTGAACCTCTATTTTTAGTGGTCTCTCTCTGGATGAGTACAAGTATGTGCTTCAATATGAGATTTGTGGATCTGAGAGAGCAAAAAGGAATAGTTTGCTTTTTATTGTTCATCCATTTCTCTTGACATTATGAAATATTATAAATAATTCTGTACCTTCCCACTCTGGCTCTGTGCTTTTCATCTTGCTTAAGAGGTATCGTGCAGGTTTTTTCTATTCTATGCTACCTAATGCTCCTATTCTACTTTTGGTGGATGCACTGGGTACAACAGGGACTTCTAATAGTGGCTAACTTTCAAATTGGCATTTGCCAGAACATATAAATATTTTACAGTTATGTAAATTAAATGAGACAAGATCTTTGGTAAGGAGAAATAGGTACCATGAAACTATTCATAAAGTAAAAATTAATACAGTACTTTTGGTTGATCTTCAAAGTTTAAAAAAAGAGCAAAAGATTAAATTACTTTGGCTAACTATTGTAAATATTTGTCCATTATACCAGTGTGTTTTTTGCTATATCATGTGTTTAATAATGATGATACTGATGTTTCACTCTAATTTTATAGATTTGCAACTATTTAACCAAATATTCTTTCTTAGGAGAAATTTTTCTAGGGCACCTTGTCAAAAATAATTCAGCACATTCAGAAAACATTGCTTCTATAAATTGACAATATTTGAAAAGAAAAGTGACCCCTTTCAAATAGGTTAAGTAAGTGTCTGAATGCAGCAAGATGTTTAAATGTACAGTGAAAATGGAGTTGGAATATATCCTTGGGAGAAAGAAAACAGACACAGAAAATGTATAGATAGGAAAGAGGTGGTGGCCATGAGTCTGTTGGCAGATTCACAGAAAAGCCTTGAGAGAAATCCCTGGCCCTTCTGTAAGACAGACATCTCAGTGGAACCCATCTCACAACTTAAAATTTCTTTGCAGTTGTTCGCACAAGTGCATCCAGGATCTTAACTAAGAATTAAGCTCAAGACAGAAGCACCTGTGCTCCCACTCAGGAAACATTATTGGCAGCTATTCTCATGGAAGGAGGCCTTTTAAAAGGGTTTTTCATTCCAGTTTAATGAAGACAGGGTTGCAATAGTGGTGTGGAGTCCCCTGGTATTGCCAGGCGTTGCTACTGTGCAGTTCTGTTCAAGGAATGAACTTTTTCCATGAGTCAGTCATTGCTTTGATTCAGAGTGAAAAGGTTATAAAGGCAATAAGGACCATGGGGGGAAAGTGCTGAATTTTCACACTTGAGTGAGCACCAGTGTGAAGGGTTATGGTTTTGCTTGCACTTATAAGCCTGTTTTCATTTCAAAGGGGTTTGATACATGTAACTGGGAGTGGAGTGTGGCTCCAAATATCGTTTTAAAGATTATGCTGCATCAGTGATCTGACAATGCACTGGAAAGGTTAAATTGAGTGCAGACCATTTCGCTTTGGTATTATGATTAATTTCAAGCGATATCAGTTATGAATACTAGTTTCAAATATTTACTGAAAAAGCTAATATATCACATGGGAACTTTGAAAAGTAAAATAACACCAGCTAACTGTGATTTTGCTCCCAAATGAACAGATCAGATGATTGTGACCTTGACAGGGCTCTTTCTTCCAGCCCTCCCCTCCCCTCTCATATGTACAAAACTGACATGCTCATCTGTATACTTGAAAAATCCTTGATACTGATATTTATATTGATACTTGATATTGATATTTACTATTCATTATCAAAGGTCTTTTGCTTTACAGGCTTAACTATTAAAACAGGTGAGATGGCAAATGCTGACATGATAGTTTTGCAGTTACATAAGATGTTTGAATATATTATTAAATCCCCTGATGAAGATGATTAAGAACCAGCCTATTAACAGTTCAGAATTAGGTGTACTGCTGTTATACTAGGTATATTAGGCATATTAACTCTTTTTGCTCTTTTCTTTGATATTTCAGTACTACGGCTGTTGAAGGATGGTGCTGACCCTCATATGCTCCTTTCTTCAGGAGGCTCCTTGCTCCATCTGGTAAGAGTGATTGAAGATTAGCGTTAGTGACTGTGAATAAACTTGGTGGGATAGTGAGTAGCAGATTTGGAATATTAACAAAGAAGAAAGGATTAGAAGGTTTTTGTTTTTTTAATATACACTGAGCTCTGCCATGGCTATGATTTGCATCCAGATATGTTTTTTAAATAAAAGGTCATTTTTGAGTTGCTTACAGAAGAAAGGATCATGTCATTGGGGTGGTAGCTAACAAAGGAGAATGAAGTATTTTAGTTAGAAATTATCTGTGCAGCAAGAAAGAGCAAAGGAAATACTGCTTGATTCCAAATAGAAAATTATATGGTTCAAAGATTCACAGGTCCTATATGAAAAAAAAACATGATTTAGCATTTTTCCTTTTGTTTTTGTGACACTTTCTTGCACCAGTTTCCTACATGTGGATATTTAACACATTATCTGCATTTAGTTTATAGTTATTTGCATAGCAATTCAGATTAGTAAAAGGAAGATAAAAGAAAAACAATTGGTATATAATACTGAAAGTAAAAACAAGAGGTAAGGATATGAAAGGCAGACAGAAAGAAAATATCATTGGAGTAGAATTTTGGCATTGCTGAAAACAGTAGCAAAACTCATAAATAATTCCTACATCTTGTGATCCTTTTCTTTGGTCTGTGATGCTTTAGTCTCAGACACGCTGTCTATTCAATGTGAAATTACTTTCAGAAATTTGGATCCAACTTTGTTGCACACTGTGGCTCAAAGAAATGTGACTGAGCAAAGTAATGACAAGTCTGCTGACAGTGTTTCATTTATACAAAATAGAGTAATTTATTGATGAGAAAGAGCCCCTCTAATATTACTGGGCTCTGGCACACCTGTAACCATGCTCTTGCAAGATACAGTGTTTCCCTTATGTAACTAATTTGTGGTTTTCATCTTCCATGGCCACAAGAACTTTAGGGAATAGAGGCCAAGGTAAGGGGAAAGTGCAGTACTGATTTGGAAATTTAGAAATTTGAATTATCTTTTCCCTTATCCAACTATTTCACTGTAAAGATGCTCAATCACTCTTTAAAAATGCAGTCAAAGTGAGATTTGGTTTTCTTTGGTATTCTCAAAATAGAGGCATCCCAAATCTTACCCCATCCCAAAAGACCTAGGAGATTATCTTCAGATGTTTAGTGTGGATGATTTGACATGTGTCAGGCATTTTAAAGTAAAAGAAAGAAATATTAATCTTCAGGGATTTTAAGTTGCTTTATGTCTTGGTTTAATTTAGGTTTGCCAATTTTACTATACTCAATTTCTCTTTGAGATAGGATTTAGGAGCAAAAACAAGGAAGGCCTAAAACTTAAAAGGATATAAAGAAGAAATTTATTAATAACACAGAGAAAAATAAGAAATTCGGAATAAGATTTCCAGATCACTCTGTCCTCCCCCCGCCCATATTTCTTAACAACAACACACAAAGACACTTCAATCAGTCTTCCACTTAAATAATCATTTCAGTTCACTTTAGAGAGAAAAGTTCTTTCTCGTGTCCACAGGGTTTGTCTTCACTTTTACAATTTGCATCTGCCTGGGAAAAATTGCAAATCGTGGAACTCCCCCCATCTTCACAGCCTTTCCAGAACTGTGTTATGGGTCATGTCAAAAAAACTCATGGGGTATTACTTTTAAGAGCAAGCTGTTCAAAGGCAAAAAGTTTTCTTCATCTCTTTTTTCAATCAAATGTCTCTGTTCATCTTTCCATTCTCCAGAACAGAGACCCCCATTCCCTTGGGGCAAAAGATCCTTTTCTCAAACACTTATAACCCCTTCATGCGTTTTCTCTATGATTTAAAGGAATTTCAGTGTAGTCCAGTCCACCCTATAGCTTACAATAAAAGGTTTTTCAGCCAACCTATTCATGGCGTCTCTTCAGTCTCTTCCCATCTGGAAACTTATCTCTTACTTCACTGACTCTAGTATCCTTTCTGCTTTATTCCTCTCATTCAAGGGAGCTCAGGAGATCTGCAGTCTTATCCGAGCATTGGAAGGGTTAAAATTGCACACAGAAGGTGAAGGGAGTTGTGCCAGGATTTTTCAGGCCACGCAGGCTGCATGGAGAAGACTTGGCTGGACCAGAGCCCGGCTGCATTTCTCCCAAGCTGCGTGGGCAGCTGTGGGGGGGAACTAGGATCTTAGCACAGGTTTCTCTCTCCCCTGGCCATCAGGGCCCCTAGTTAAAAACAGGGGGGGTCTCAGTGGCTCCCCCACCCCTGCCCAGCCAGGCCACATGGGGAGGGGGGCCAAGCCGGCCAGCCTTACCTTCTCAAAAGCTGGAAGCCAAAAGAGAAAGATTTCACTTTACTGATGTGATTCATGGAGGTGAAGTAACTTTTAATTGGTTTCCCAGGCTGTCAATTATTAAATCAGCTTTCTGATTGGTCCCAGAAACCCATAGAGGAAGTTCTCATAGAGGAAAACTTCTGTGTGTGTACGTCTGTACTCTGTGCTCCTCTTCCTTTCATGCAAAACCAGCACACATTATCTAGTTTAGCTGCAGCACAGTTTTTAACTACAGATAAAATCTGCAATTGAACTGTGCCATTTTAGGTTTCTTGATCTGTGTCATGCACCAATTCACTGTCACAATCAATATCTCTCAACTGGTGCCTGCTGCTTCACAGGCAAACATATGCTTCCAAAGGAAGGAAAGCTTTCTCCAGAAGGAAATTTGCAGTAGAGTGGGTAAGCTACCTATCTCTAGCCCTAACCCTAGGCTGAGCAGTTAAACCTGTATGGGTGTGAGACTGGATCCAGGCAGCAAAGTGTGGAGAGAGCATTGTTATAACAGTCCTACATTTTCCTTGGCATGGCTATTGTAGCTACAGACTCCCAGAACCTTGAGGCTTTGGAGTTTTCTGAGCCCAAACCCTAGCTGTAACCCTAACCCTAGGCTGAGCACCTAAACCTGTGTGGGAGTGAGACCTGAGGGAAGCAGAAAAGTGTGGATGGAGCCATGTTATGGCAGTCCTGTGTTCTCCTTGGCGTACCAATTGTAGTGGCAAAGTCCCAGAACCTCAAGGCTTGGCAATTTTCTGAACCCTAACCCTAGCTGTATCCTAAATGCTAGCTGTACCCCTAACCCTAGGCTGAGCAGTTAAACCTGCGTGGGGGTGAGCCTGGACCCAAGCATAGAGGTGTGGAGGGAGCCATGTTTTGACAGTCTGGTTTTCCCTTGGCATGTGTTTTGTAGCTGCAGAGTCGTTGTGATTTTCTAAACCCTAACCCTTGGCATTACTCTAAACCTATGCTGGTCAGTTAAACCTGTTTGGGGGTGCGACTGGAGCCAGGCAGTGAAGTGTGGAGGGAGCCATTGTTATACCAGTCCTGTGCTCCCCTTGGAATGCCTATTGTAGCTGCACTGTCCCTGGAACTCTGGTTGGTAGTTTCCTGAACCCTAATCCTAGGCGTAAGCCTAGACCTGCATGGGAGTGAGGCCTGAGGGAAGCAGAAATGTGTCGATGGAGCCTTGTTATGGCAGTCCTGAGTTCTTCTTGGCATGCCTTTTGGAGTTTCAGACTCCCACAACCTAGGGTCTTTGCTGTTTTCTGAACCCTAACTTTAGGCGTAAGCCTAACCCTAGCTGTAGCCTTAACCCTAGTCTGAGTACTTCAGCCTGAATGGGGGTTGAGCTGTATCCAGGCAGCAAAGTGTGGAGAGACCCCTTGCTATAACAGTCCTATGTTCTCCTTGGCATGCCTGTTGTAGCTGGAGACTCCCAGAACCTCAGGGCGTTGTTGTTTTCTGAACCCTAACCCTAGGCGTAACCCTAACCCTAACCCTGCCTGATTAAACTGCCTCACTTTAATCAGACCTACTCATAAGTACTCATAATTCATTTATAGGAAAATGCTCATCCTACTGGTGATAGAGATAAACCTGAATTCAGTGAAATTGGGATTTGACCTTGATTTGAGAGCAGTACAGACAGGAGAGGAGAATCGTGATACAGGGCAGCAAGATAAGCCAAACTTATTTTTAGCAGGAATTGAAACTAGTAGTTTAGCAAGCATCTGTGTTATATTCTTAAAGCCCTCTCAGATCCATTCTAACTGTTAGTTTTACAACTGTGAAGCTGCTTGGTCCAAAGGGGATCTTAGTGTTTATTCTTTCCACTTGTAGGCTAAATGTTTTGGTGTCAGAATGAATGGAAAATATATGTACATTATTCTCCTTAAAATCTGATTCATTATGTAATTCTGTTTTCCTTTTCCATATCTCTTAATTTCCAAAATATGATATAATTATTAAAAAAAAAAAAGTGACACTTTATAAAGATTCTGTTTTTGTCTCTATAGAGAGCATCCCAATATAGTTGAATCTAGGCAAGCTATGGGAACTTCGAAGGTATTCACTGAACCCTCTTTAGGTTCCATGAGAAGGGAAGTACAATAAAAAGCAAGTATGTGCCTGAGCTGCCTGTACAGTACAAAGCACACGGTGTCAGGTCAAGGCACACAGGCAATCACCCACCCCCACCCTTATAACAAAGTATATGTGTCACAGTTTTATTCTGGATCTTTAACTGAGCTTGTCCAATTTTTCACAAAACCTATTAAACAAGAATCAAGGAGCAGCAACAAATCTACGCTGCAGCTAATCACAAAAGGCTCTACATCTATTATTAATACACAGAATGGCTCAGTGATACCTGTCACCTCTAGAACTGGTTATTTGTTAGGCTTTTGGTTTTTTTTTGCTTAACAATGGCTTGAAAATATGGTTGGTGTTAGATTATGCTATCTGTAA
The DNA here is from genome assembly GCA_024734035.1 of Alethe castanea. Lineage (NCBI taxonomy): Eukaryota > Metazoa > Chordata > Aves > Passeriformes > Muscicapidae > Alethe > Alethe castanea. The sequence continues at coordinate 89,836,354 of JANRGV010000051.1, read as the reverse complement.
TATAAAATGTCTTACCTCTGATTTCTTAAATTTCAGCATAGAACAGCTCAATTTAAGTTGTACTGATACAATGAATGATACTGATGCAACAAAACAAAACTATTTCTAGAGCTGCCAGATAAGTTACACAAGCTAAAGGAAATACATTAGGATTCTATTTCTGTTCTGTAATTTAATTGTCAGTATATTTGGAAATCATTTTGGGTGGGACTGCTTTTTATCCTTATAGAATTTAATATTGATCTGCAGCGTTATCTATATTTATGATCGTAGGAGTACATGCAGCTGCTGCATTCTGCTGAAGGTCTCAGCTATATCTTGGCTTCACAGTCAAATCCAATTACACACTTTTCCTTCTTCCTCACTTCCTTTAGCATCCTGGTTTCCATGCCAGATTAAAATAAGTCTCCCCATAACCTCTTCCCCATGGGGAAGGAGATAGGATCCTTCTCTAAAGAGTTACTGGGCTTGTGTGTGAGGCCAGAGTTAGGATCTTAACTGAGGTGCCCTGATTGTCTTTTAAGGTATCATCCATAACTTTACACATGGGAAGTCACAGATGTGACAGAGGAGTAAGGTCAAAACAATGTCTAGGCCATTTTCTTCTTCTCTACTGAAATTGTGACCATGACCAAAGTATAGAAACATGCACACATATACAAACACACATGCATCCCTCTACCCCCCAATAACACCCTCAGTGTCCAGAGTATTTATCTGGCAGAGAGACAGGAATTTGTATGGTTGGTGAATTTGAAATAGATGTGGGGTATGAAAAAGGGTGTATTATTGCCCTGAACTGCATAGAAGGCAGAGAAATTCCGGTATGCATGCACATATGTATGTGTGGGTGTGCATATACTTAGCACTACTTATGATGTGATCATCATGCACTGATGCCTGTGCTCTGATTTGCAATGACAGTACTGAACAGAATAAAAAAGCCTCATCCTTATTGTAGATTCAGCAAGATTTCATAAGGAGGTAGAGGATTCTGTGAATCATGCACAAGGAACTGGAAATCTCCACACAATTATTTCTATAGATTCCTCAGCTGTTGTTCCTTACAAACACAGCAGCTTAACTACAGTGTGTCATCTGCCCAATTTAAATTGTATGTAATAAATTTAGTTGTACACTGAGAAAACACCATCCCTAATCTGCTCTTTTTTCTTCTAGTGTGCTCGCTACGATAATACATTTGCTGCAGAAATTCTAATTGACAGAGGAGTAAATGTAAATCATCAAGATGAGGATTTTTGGACATCAATGCATGTAGCCTGTGCCTGTGATAATCCTGATATTGTCCTGCTACTGCTACTAGTAAGTAAAGCAAGCCAATGAATTTTATGCTTGAAAAGGAGACAGAATGTAGCACCCTAAGGTCTGAAACTGCTGTATGAATGCAAAATATTGCTACTAATCATATTACTGAAAACATGTACAGTGTTCGTTTTTCTTAACATTGCTTTGGTGCTCAGGATTTTTAGAAGGCATTTTTAGGACTTCAATAAGAATAAATTGCAAACATCAATGTCAAGTATCTCCTGTTTCTTCCCTGTGGTCCAGAGCTTATATCTCTGATAAGCACTCAGTCCCAAATGGGCTATTCAGATAATTTCTTTTCTTTTCTCCTTGTCACTTTCTATTAAGGGTTGAGTTCTCAGACAATCTTATAAAAAACTTCCTCTGAAAAGCAAGTATTGGCTCACTTATACTCAGTAGTCATTAAAAATGTTTGTGGACATGGTCAAAATGAGACGAATTTAATATTTATGTAAACAACTTTATCTTTTTAATCCTGGGTTTGCCCAGTATAGTAATAGATGTGGCGTTCAGCCCTTTTAGAGAGCAGTAGTGGGCCCAGATGGCCAAGAAGGCCAATGGCATCCTGGCCTGTACCAGAAATAGTGGCCAGCAGGAGCAGGGCAGGGATTGTCCCCTGTACTCAGAACTGATGAGGCCACACCTCAAATCCTGTGCTCAGTTCTGGGCCCCCACTGCAAAGAAAGACACTGAGGGGCTGGAATGAGTCCAGAGAAAGGCAGGGGAGCTGGGAAAGGGTCTGGAGCACAAGTCCTGTGAGGAGCAGCTGAGGGAGTTGGGGATGTTTAGGATGGAGAAGAACTGGCTCAGAGAAAACCTGAAAGAAGGTTGTAAAAAGGTGGGTGTTGGCCTCTCTGGCCAGGTAGCAATCAACAGGACAAGAAATGACCTCAAGTCGCACCAGGGGAAGTTGAGATTGAATATTTCAAAAACTTTCTGTGCTGCAAGAGCCCATTGGAATGGGCTGCCCCGAGAAGTGGCAGAGTCAACATCCCTGGAAGTTTTTAGAAGGTGTGTAGATGTGACAGCTATGGACATGGTTTAGTGATGGACTTGGCAGTGCTGAGTTAATGTTTGGACTCAATGATCTTGTGTCCTTTCTACCCTAAATGGTTCTCTGGTTCTGTTTTGTGTTTCTATTCCTAGGACCACAAACTCTACTTTTATGCAATGGTGCTAATGCAGCTCTTCCTCTCAGTTCATTGATATTGCTTTAAAACAGTAGTGCAGAAATAGCTCACAGTTCTGACTTAAAGTTTTTTTGGTCTTTTTGTATAGTTTAAAAATGTTTATGTTTTAAATAGGTTGTTGCAAAGTCTGAGTTTCTTGTCATGCTTATAATTGTATTGCAATGTTACAAGTAAATGGAAGGGATATATATTTTTAGACTGCATACTTGATAATACATTTCATGAAATCTCTTTGGGAGATTATTTAGTCCATTCCCTCTGCTCAGACAAGAGCTAGGTACACCAGCTTGCCCAGGACCAAATCATCAAGGATGGAAAGTCCACAAACTCACTGGGCAACCTGTACAGTAAAAAAAAACAAAAAAAAAAAAAACAGAAAAACAAACCAAAACCAACAAAAACCCCAAACCAAAACAGAACAACAAACCAAAAACAACAACAAAAAATCAGATACATCTGATTTTAAACAGTATCATTACTCCTGGCAAATAAAGGATACAATTTCCAGGTCTTTTTTTGTCTCTTGTATTACCTCAATCTGTCCAGCGTAGACACCTCTGAAGCCTATGTATACTTTGTGTTCTACATGTACTCCTAGACTGATAAACAAATTAGAACAGAGCAGTTTATTTATAAAAACTCTTGTACTATGGGAAACTCTTGCAAGAGAACGAGTTTTCAGAAACTCTGAATGCAGTGCTGTTATCATTAATAGGAACAGTTTAGGTTATAGAGGGCACTTATAAAATTTCCCTTGCCAATTTTTGCAAGAAGCTTGATCTGATTAAGCTTCAAGTATTTCTATACAGGGTTATATCCAAAATAATTTTCAAGTTTCCATCATTTGAATGTCTTTTGATTTGATCCTTGTGTGTTACAAGCTGCCTTCATCTGAAGGTTCTAAGTATTTTCTGATAACTTGGTTATCTACTACATTAAAATTTCAATAAATAAGGGTACATGCATGTGGATTTTTGTAGATAAAGTTTGAATTGTCCATATTATTTGCAATAATGTCTGGTAAATTTGCCCACATTTAGGTGGTCAGCCCTTTCAAAGGCAGAGTTTCCTTGACTAGATAAATAATAGCTCTATACTCTCCCTTCTGGAGTCAAAATAAGGAATTTTAAATTTTGAGATTTAAAGATTTTTAAAGAGGTGGCAGAGGAAGGGAAATTGGTAAGCAGTAGGTTTTGAACCATCACATTCATGTTATCTTTAATAACATTTGACAAATTGAAGATGAAAATTGAGGTTGGATAGACTTATTTTTCACAATTCTGAATTGCCTTTGCGTGAGCAATTCATATTAGAAATTACTTTGCCTTGAGGTTAGTGTTTCATGGACCATGTCTAATGTGTAGCATGAGCCTCGATAATGACAATATGAGCTACAGTCAGCTTCTATTATGCCACAGTTTTTCACTGGAAGAAAAAATAATAGTTCTTGTAACCTCAGGAATTACTTTTAAACAAATGTTTCTTCTGGACTGAGTTTATATTCCAGACAATACCATATTTTCTGTTTTAAAGATGTGACCTAAAAGGTAACAGCATGGTCCTTTAATTGTTGAATTCAGATTTCTGGAAAAGTCACAGAAGCCAGTGGAGATTTTCTCAGTAAGGACTTAAAATATTTCTTGAAGGGGAAGTAGAACAAATTAAAAAAAAAAAAATATATGATATTGTCCTAGTTTGGGACAAATTAGGGGAAAATTCCCAAAGGAAACCCCTCGGAGGATTAACCTCCAAACTCCTCCC
>JANRGV010000051.1:89804967-89831977 GCA_024734035.1 Alethe castanea | reverse complement strand
TCTCAAATCAGCTCTGAGGGCACAGGAACAGAACATACACAACACGATTTGGGATATGAAACACTGTCACCCCAGGAAGCCAGAAAGCTATAAGGCTATGAATGAAGATTTGCTTAAACATTCCCTCTTTCTGACTTCACCCCACTTTTGGTGGTCTTCATTTTGCTCTGGCTGAGACAAGATAGTGACTTGTCATTCATCATCTCAACTGTGGTAACTCACAATTTCTTTGCAATTTCTTTGGTCTGGTGTATAACAAGGAAAAAATCAAAGCTAATTCAGTGCAAACTAGTAGGGGCTGTAGCTGTTTGCAATGTGGTAATCTGCTGTCGTGTCCTGTTGTATGGCTATTGGAATTGTAAGTACTGTTTTTGGAATAGATGCATAATGAAATGCTTGAATTTTTTCTCTCCATAATTTCCAGCACTTTACCCTTGGTGGTGTAGCTTTCCAGGGACATATTTCTGTCTTCTCAGTTTTGTAGCTGTCAGCAAGGGGAGGGGAGCCCTGGAGGGAACATCCAGGAGATACATCCAGTGTGTGCTAAGGAGTGGGTCAGTGAGGAGCTCACCCCAGGGCACTGCCTGCACGTGAGGAGGTGCAGAGATCAGGAGTGATCCATAGGGATCTGCCATACATGCCAATGAGGGGGGAAAGGTCACGTTCATCAGCCACTGCTCGACCACATCAGCGCTGCGTATTCTCCCCGTGGCACAGCCAATTGCTTTTCATGGGTTTTGCATGGAGCAGGCATGGAATGTACAGCTCAGCCTAGGGTTAGGCTTACGCCTGGAGTTAGGGTTACGCCTAGGGTTAGGGTTCAGAAAACCACAACGCCCACAGCTCCAAGAACTCCGCAGTTTAAAAAGGCATGGCAAGCCGAACACAAATGTGCCACGACACAGCTCCAGCCACATCTCTTTGACTGGCAGCCGCATCATCCCCATGAACTTTCAGTGCTCTGCCTAGGGTTAGGCTTATGCCTAGTGTTGGGGCTCAGAAACCCACAAAGCCCACAATGCAGTGTAAAAAGGCATGCCAAGCCAAACACAACGCCGCTACAACTTTGCTCCATCCACATTTTTCTGCTTGGCACCAGCTGCACCTCATGAGACCTTTACAGCTCTGCCTAGGGTTAGGGTTCCACCTAGGGTTAGGGTTCAGAAAACCAGAAACCTCGGAGCTCCAAGCACTCTGCAACAGGCATGAGTGAAAGCAAGCATGCCTAGCGGAACACAAAACTCCTACAACATGGCTCCTTCAACACCTTTCTGCTTGTCACCAGGCACATCCCTGTAAAGATTTCCTGCTCTGCCTAGGGTTAGGCTTGAGAAAATGACAAACTCCACAGCTTTAAGTACTCTGCAGTGTAAAAAGGCATGCCACACTGAAGACAACACTGCCACAGCTACTCTCCATCCATATTTTTCTTTTTGGTACCCACCTAACCTCATGAGGCCCTTACAACTCTGCCTAGAGTTTGGGTTTTGCCTAGGGTTAGGCTTGAGAAAACTACAAACCCCAGAGCTCCAAGCACTCTGCAGTATAAAATGCATGTCAAGTTCACCACAAAACTGCCACAACATGACTTCTTTGACACCTTTTTGTGCTTGGCATTAGGTTCACCCCCATGAGAATTTACTGCTCAGCCAATAGTTAGGCTAATGCCTGGAGTTAGAGTTACACTTAGGGTTAGGTTTCAGAAAACCACAAAGCCCAGAGCTTCAAGCACAGTGCAGTGTAAAAGGGCATGGCAAGCCGAACACAACACTGCCACAACTTCTCTCCATCCACATTTTTCTGCTTGGCACCAGCCTCACCCCATGAAGTTTTTCAGCTCTGCCTAGGGGTTAGGCTTACGCCTTGTGTTAGGGTTTCGCCTGGGGTTAGGGTTCAGAAAAGCACAAACCCAAGAGCTTTAAACCCACTGCAGCTACAAAAAGCCTGCCAGCTAAAACACGAGGCTGCCACAACATGGCTCCATTGACAACTTTCTGCTTGGTACCAGGCTCGCTCCAGGTTGAAGATAATGGTGAAGCATCATCATATGGGGTGCATTGCAACATTGTATTTTATGTTAATTCCCACACTTGTTCTATATTGAATTGAAACACTAGTCAAGATTTGTACCTTAGTATCCAGTATTCTTTGTCTCATGCTACCAGAGCTGCAGAATGTCCAAGCACCAGCATTTAGATGCTGCTCCTGCTTTGTTAGCTGTAGCAAGTGTTTAATCCTCTCACTTTAAATGTGGCTTTAAACTTGCGCCCATCACTTGCAGTTTAATTATTCCTCCACAAAATACAATTTTAATCTTCAAATACTTTTAATTGATACATAAGACTGGGTAACCTTCACTTTACTTGTGCACTGTTCAAACCATCTTCTTGTCATGACAGCTCAGCCCCACAGTCTCTCATTCACTCCCACCAGATCAGGATCACAAGGATGAAAGTGAGAAAATTTGGAGATAAAGACAGTTTAATAGGGAAAGCAAAAGCTGCACACACAAGCAAAGCAAAAGAAAAATTAATTTGCCATGTCCTATCAGCAGGCAGGTGTTCAGCCATCTCCAGGGAAGCTGAACTCCACCACATGTAGTGGTGGGAAGACAAATGCCATCACTCTGAACATCCTCCTCCTTCCTGCTTCTTTCCCCACCTTTATATGCTGAGTATGAGGCCATATGGTGTGGGATATCCCTCTGAGCAGTTGGGGCCTGCTGTTCCTGCTGGGACAGCTCCTTTGCACCATCAGCCTGCATTGGTGGGGTGAGGAACAGAAATGGCCTTAGCTCTGTGTAAGTGCTGCTCAGAAATAGCTAAAACATCCCTGTGTTATCAACACCCTCTTCAACACAAATCCAAAACACACACTGGCTCCTGGGAAGAAAATCGCACAATACCAGCCAGAACCAGCACATATGTGGTGCAATAAACATTGATACTGTGGCAGCTTTGTAAATTAACTTGGCTTCTCTGGCAGTAGGCTAGGTAGGTAAAAATACCACTTTGTAGAACCTTTTAATTTTTTTATTTTTTTTCTATTCTCTCTGACTGCATTATTTTTCATAATGAATTCTGTGTTTTAGAGGATCAGCACTGGTTCACAATCATATTGAGCTCCCATGTTTAGTTCTTTTTCTTGAGATAGCTATGGCTGCGTTGCCAACCACAGGTTTCTTTATGGCTTGTTCACTTTAATTTCAGAGCATAGCACAGGTAATCATCATGACGCTGTACAGTTTGGCTCACACATTACAAGTTGATAGCTATTATTTTTCTTTTCTAATGTATTTTAGGTTTTGGTTTTGGGGTTTTTTTTTCCCTTCTCCTACTCCCAAAGAACCATGAAATGTTTTGATGTTGACTGAGGTTGAGAGCAACAGAGAGAAACAGAGAGAAAGAAAGCTGATGAGAATATGTTTTTACAGGGTACTTCATTTTGCTATTGTAAGGAGGCACCTTTTAGTGGGCAACACCAATGTTAGATTTTCACCATCCTCAATGCAGATCTTGTCAAATGAAACTGGGAAGGTGAGGATAGTATTTTGGCATGTGGCACAGTATAAATTTATTATTTATTTATTCTTTCACAGATCTGAAAGCATTACTATGATAAACCTGGCACTTAATTACTTAGAAGAGATAAGTACTACATCCTCAGAACATTCTTAATACAATTTTAATTGACCTTACTAGGAAAAGTAAGTGTAAATTCTGTCTGCTAACTAATTACATGTTTCATCACATACTTTTTGGAACCTAGAACTGAAGCACAAAATGCAAATCTGGCACTGAAGGCTAAAAGTACAAATTAAAAAAAAAAAAGTAAAATCGAGGCTGAATATTTTTTCTCTCCCCTATTTAAGAACTTAGGAAAATCTGTGCTTGGCAGTGTGCAAAAGGGAGTTACCATAAAATCATTCCTTGGATTTAGAGCAACAATAGATGAGCAGTATCAGGTATGTAATACTATACTATCCACTGTATGTGTAATCCACCTTTGAATTTGCTGTAAAACCCCCTTTCTAAAATCAGATGTATTTTTACTGGAAAAAATTTACGTGAACCGACTTCCTGGTGGGATGAGGCTGTAACTCTTTTCTGCTCCCCCACACAGTTCATAATGGCACATATCTGAAGTCATGTAATCAGACAGCAGTTACATAGTTATTTTGCCCTTGTTCTTTGCAACTGCATCAGGCTGTGTTATCAAGCAGAGATGAATGATCAAAATGCCATTATCTTTAAAACTTAAAGAAAGGTCCTTCTATTTCATAGTTTCAGAAACAATTACTTCCTCAGAGGAAGCAATTCTGCCCTCCCACTCAATCTTGCTCAGTATGACTTCCTCCTTTGAGTCAATATGAGAGGAAGCAGGGATGGGGAAAGAATGAAGAGCAGTTAGAGGTCATGAGGACACAGTGGCTAACAGTGATAGTATAAATGATCATGTGCCCTGAAAGAAAAATGATTCTTCTGTCTTTCCAGAGACAGTTATTTGTAGTAAGGAAATTCAAATAGCTTTTTTTCTTTTTTTTCTGTGAAAGCTACAAGTATCTATTTGAATTCACCCACAGTTTGCAGAGGCTGGTGGATGTGTGAGAAGCGTAGGAGGGAACTTCCAGAGACTGTGTAGTACTGGCTTATAGCCTTTCATCATTGCTAGCTGAGATAACATAGAACTAACCTAGATGAAGGACACTAATTAACTAATCTAGGTGATGCCTTTTAATGAGTTGCTGAACACCAGATGGCAAATCTTTTACTCTTGGGAAACTGTAAAAAAATATTAGTCTTTCTCCATAAAGACTGGGGGAAAGGGATGAAGCTAGCTAGTCATGCAGCACTAAAGATGGTCCAAAGAGAGATAAGAACAGGAAACTGACTGGATACAGCACAAAGGTCAAAGCATTTGACTTTGAGCATTATCATGAAAGTAATGAGCTAGCCTAGAAAAAAAAAAGAGGATGATATAAAAAAAAAAGAAATAGCATTGAACTTCAATTGACAGGTGAAATAACCAGTGAAATAGAATCTGCAGTTCACTGTGCAAAGAATGCTAAATCATGGCATAAATCAAAGCCTTTTTACATGGGAAGTAGCTACAGAAAGTAAGACTGAAGAGTCTGTAAATACTTACTTGATGTCTGGAAATCCCTCCCTCTCTCTCACACACACACTTTAACTCTCTGCCTCCCTTCATCCCTCCCTCCCTTTCACCCTCCATCCCTCTGTCCAGGTGGAAAACATTTGGGGTTGGGGTTGAGACTTAGGACACAGACCATGGCTATTAAGCAGCAGATCTGTATACTCTGGAGTTCTTAGCATCGGATCATTTCCAGAAAACAAAAACTCCTGGAGGTAAAAGAGAGTTAGACCTGTTGGAAAAAAATATCACCCCCAGTTTTGGCTGGAGCAGGTCAGGAAAAGTATGCTGAGAGATGGACAACATGCACAAAAATGAGGAATTTTGGATAAGCTTCAATTCTCTTTTTCCTGATAAAAAGAGGATCAAGGAATGGCAAGAAAACGAAAATCAACATCTGGCTTTGATCTTCAGTAAACATAGTTTTGTGAATAAAGAAGATGATCTGGGGATGTTCCATCACCGGGGGATATTTGTAGAAGGTGAAATTCATTCTTCATGCAAAGTGGTCTCTGCTTGAATCACTGGCATAATTATTTTGTGAGTTGCTCATGGAGTAGCTAGGGAATTGAAGAAAACTGTTAGTTAAATTGTAGAATTGAAAAGCGGCTTGATAGTGAAGAACTTGGTAAGAAGACTACAGCACAGCTATTAATAGAGAAATGGGCCTGAGAGCTGCTGAGGTTTCATTAGAATTGGTCCTATGACATTATTTTGAGTTTTCAGTGGTAACCCTGAGAGGAAAAATAGGGGTATGAGAATGCAATATGTTGAAGAAATTCTGCAATGTCTTATCTATTGGGGTGAGGATTATAATGCTGTGTAGAAATAATAGAGTATCTTTGAAGACTTAAGTAATAAAAACAGCTTGAAATTTCAGTGTACAAATACAAGGTCATGGTCTGAGCAACAGACGTTTCTGTGATATGCTCTGGAACCATCAGCTGGAAATTTGGGAAAAGACCTCAGAGCTTTAGTAAATTTTAAGACAATTGTATACTGCAAACATACAACTTCAGGTGGGGAAAAACAGATTCTTGGATTTGTCAGAATGAAAATATTGGAAGAGAAGGAGAAGAGTGGTTTTGCTACTGTCCAAGTGCTGACAGCCTGCAGTTAGCTATCTACAGCCATGCTCAAGAATGGGAAATTGTACCAAGGAAACCTGCAAGGGTAAGAGTGGGAGTAAAAGCTCATCTTAAGAGAAGGGAATAAAAATAATACATTATACTTTGAAAAAATCAAAACAGGGAGGTTGTAAAAATTTCTGTAAATATATCAGGATAGAGGAAGAGGTATGAAAAAGCTTTTAAAACCTGAAGTTACTACAAGCATGAAAGCAAATGATTGCAAAGGTGTTCAACAATAAACTTAAGGCAGAAATTAAACTAAGCTTTCGTAAAGTTAGGAGTTATATGTTGGAAAGCAGCATTCTGTGCAGGAATAATAGGGATTAAAAGCCACAAACTTGAATTTAATTTGCTTTAAAATTGATCCTAAAGTTGTAAATGACATTATGTGATAGGTCTTACCTGCATTACCAAAGTGATGCTTCAGGAGATCTGTTGTAGTGTTATATTTCCACATGACAGCTGTTCAGAGGGCTGTGTGGATATAATTATTCTGCTTGTGTTCTTAAGACAATAAAGTAACATACAGATGATATTAAAAAACATAATATTGTGAACAATAAATGGCAAGTAAAGTTATATGTTAGATATATGATGTCTGTCAGACTATGCTTAATTTCTGTAGCCCAAAAACAGACAGGAGAAAAGTTCATGGAAGAACACAGCTCAGAAAGAAAAGCCAAGTACTGGGCTCAGAAAGAGAAGTTAAGAACTGGGCAAACGTACTGCTTTTCAAGCATTAAAAATAGTTCTGTTTGTTTATTTTTAATGCTGTTTCCAGATATTCAAAAGCAAAATACATAATGGCCAAATAGCATGAAATCAAGGGATGAAAAAAAAAAAAAAAAGGCCATAAAAGTTAGATGTTTAGTCTCTGTGTTTAGTCTCTGGAAGTAAGTTGAGAATGGCATTTAGATAAGTAGGTAATTGTGTGCCTCAGAAGTTTTTATTTTTTTTTTTTAAATAATTCTGGATTTTCAGTGGGAAGAAGGATGTTTTATTATTTTTAAAAAAGTATTAGTAAATTTTGTTTCCAAAGGGCTGACATCAGGGAAGATGGACATTTCCTAGCCAAATTTCAATTAAAAAATCTGTTTAATTGGTATATGGGATTGGAAAGGCAGTATAATTTAGTAATCAGGGCAAAAAATGCACATCTTTCATTTGGATCTGTATTTATTTTTGAGCAATGCTTTCCTACTGTGACAGATTTTGACATCAACTATTGAAGTAAACTGAACTTAGAAGCAGACCTTGAATAGCCATATCATTAGAATTTAAGCAAAATTTTTTTTAAAAGAAGTACTAAACCTTATTTTTATCATTAAAATATAATAATAATAATAAATAGTACCATTAATTAATAAAATAGAAATATTTTATTATATTATTTAATATATTATTTATTTGGATAAGAGCTGTCCCTGAGTGCTAAAAACAAATCCTTAAACCAACAGCCTCCTCTCTGTCATATGTGATTTTTTGTGTGTTTTCATTTCAGAAATGCTGAATGAAATATCACTATGGCATAGTTTGTAATGCATAATTTAAAAGGGCCTGGGAGCATGAACCTGAGAAAAAAGAACCATCAAATGAACCTCCATGAATTCTTGAATTTCTGAGTGAACTAGTAGGGGAAAATGCAGTGCTGATAAAATTTATCAAAAGTTCAAGGACAACTTACCTTGACATGGCACTATAAAGATTGATGTGTAGAGTCATTGGAAAGAAAACTGCTGCAGGAAAAACTGGCTTACATATTGAAAGCAGATGGTTTAGGTAAATTGTAACAGTGCAGGGTTAGTGGAGCTAATAAATGAGGTGACGTGAAAGTCATTAAAAGACTCACATTTGCACTCGTGTTTAAAGACTTTTCAGTCAGAATAGGAATGGTGGAGAAAAAGCATTGGCTTTCCAAATCTAGAATAATTGGTGTGGAATATGTGGAAAAAGTAGGTAATTCAGTTCAGTGTAGAACAATATAAAATAGTGAGACTGGTTTGGATAGTGAAGTGTAGGAGTTAAAGTAATGAAAAGAAAAATAATGGAAAGTTGGATGTACTTTATTTTTTCTGTTTTGATAGTGAGCTTGAGCAAGATGTGGTTGCTGTCTGCAAGGTTAAAAGGCTAAAAAGGTGTTGGAAAATGTATAAAAAAGCTAGCTTATGAAAGCACAGGAGAAAACTAACCTTTATATTATTTCTGAATAACAGTTGTATCTTCAGCTATTTGAAGTAAAAGTTTGTCAAATCAGACTTAAATTTCAAATCAATCATAAATTTCAAATGACTCCCTGTAAAAACTATGATACATTGTGAATTTTTAAAACACAAAATAATAAATAATATTAATAATAATATTTTTCCAAATTTTATATAATGGAAATTATTTTTTTAATTAAAATGAATACTGCAAGATTACTGACTTGCATTTATTGGGAAGAGGGATATTCTTTAGAATTATGACAGTAATGGAAGGTGGAAAAATTCATTTTCTGGAATGAAGTCCAGAGAATAGTAAAGGGATTATTATGGACAATTGTTTCTTGGCAAGGTGATAGGCAGTTGATAGATTAATGCCTGTTACTTCATCAACTGCTAAAATTACACTTTATGAACATGAGGAGAATAATTTGTCTAGTAAAACACACAGATAAATCCTTGATGGATGGCATAGCATTATGTCTTTGAAGTATTTATTTCAATTTTATGTAGAATTTCATCACTTTTTCAATACATATATTAATCCACAGAGACCAAATATTGCAAATAGACCTGGAGTTTGATTAATATATAAATGTCAACTGTGGTTATACTTGTATTGCTAGCATTTATAAGCATATGTTTTTCTTTTCATATAATCAATTTCAAAATTTGGCATGGAGTGTGTATTTCCCCCACAGCTGTATTAGGGACTAACTTGCTGCAGTCCCACACAGCAAGTTACTACTGACTATGACTGGAAGATTTTCTTGTCTACTGCACTTTATTCATTACCTAAGCACAGGAAAATAATCAAGTTTTCTGCTTTTCTGGTGAGTTCTCTGATTATATGCTGATGTTCTGAGCAACCAGTTTTCTATTAAGGTGATACTGGCATACTAAACTTGCTAAATAGATTTGGTATTTCACAAGATGATTTGTTTCTAGAAGATCTGGATTTAATTACTAGCCAGCAAGGCAGCATCACCCAGAGTGCAAATTAAGCTACTGTACAGTCCCTTCCCTGTGCTCTTGGGAACATACTGATGTTTTCAATCAACATAATGAATCTGTTTCATAGCAAAAATGCAAATTACGGAGTAAAATAGCATTTTTGTACTCTTACTTCCTTGCATGATACATTTATCTTTGCAGAACCTATATGCTGTACACAGCTATCATTTTTTGCATACTGTTTAATCTCCCGCTTTTTACACCAGACACGTGTAGTACAGATTTTCTTTCTTTTTACTCTGTGTGTATATACGTTAACATAGGCTCTGACTTTTTCTCTGCATTAATAAAATGGTAAGATCTGATGTCATACCTGAAGTAGTGCTATTTATTTATGTGTGGCATTTTAAGTGTATTTGATTTACACACACACATGCACATAGATATGTATACACACGTGTGTATGTAATCTCAAAATGGACTAGAGAATGAAAATCAAAACATTCAGCATCTGTATTTTTCAATTTGCATAAATACATAGATAAGGATATGACAGTGTGCACAGAGAGGAAGAGAAGATGGTTTTCCAAATCATGGGGATTAAGGAGAAGATGATGTTAAACAGGGTCTTGAGGTTTGCCCCTAGTTAGACATTCTACATTTATGTTATTTGCACTGAACCTGTAAACTACAAGGTCTTCAGAAAACAACTTTCAATCTTTCCTGAGCCACTAAAATCAACTTCCATTCTTTCCTGCCATGCAGTTGTATTGTTTGTTCTGCCCTCATCTGTAGTGGTTTGGGGTGGAAACTCTTTCAAGTGAAGCTACAAGGCAGAACTTTCTCCCACAATTTTGTTTGGAGCTTGTGTATATCTGTCTATGTCTGTATGTATGTATCTATCTATCTATATCTATCTATCTATATCTATATCTATATCTATATCATCTATATCTATAGCTATTGCTATATCTATATCTATAGCTATAGCTATATCTATATCATCTATATCTATATCTAATCTATATCTATATCATCTATATCCATCTATCTATCTCTATATGTGTGTGTGACTACTTTCCCATATATATGCTTGCATATATACGTACATGCATGCAAACACATAGAACTTTGTAAGGAAACGTATTACTAAAACTTTAACCTCGATGTCTTATATTTTATTTGTACTTATCAGTGCAGTAGTGGATCATAAGAGGATGCTTCTTATTTCCATTTTGCCTAAAATAAAACTATGCCTTACTAACTGTCCAATTTTGTATGCAAGTGTTCTTGCTAACTCCAGCGAGTAATCTTTTTAATTCTTAAAGTATGAGATTTGTTTGACCTTATGTAATTACAATCTTGCTTAATGGTTATAAAGTAATTGTTCACTCTAACTGTGTTGTCAGATTAAAAGACTTTTTGACAGACAATTCCAAAGGCTCACTCCCTACTGTGTGAAGGAGAATTTCTTTCTATTTGTTCTAAAAATAAAAGACAATTTCAAAAAGTGACCTTTTGTTGGAGTATTATATAAGTCAGGGACTGATCATTTTTCTGTGTGCCTGTCATAATTTTTAATGATTACAATTAAAATAAAATTAGAATAAAGTGTGCTTCTATACTGTTATCAGAGACATTCAGTGCTCGAATAATTTCGTTTCATGAGCTCTGCTACTGATGGGAAGTTTGCAAGTCCCATGTGCAGAAACAGATGGGGGAATTTTAGTCTTTAGTCATCAATGCTCTTTGAAGTTTCCTTTCTAATTCCCTTTTCTTGCCAAATAATTTGAGAGCTGGCAATATCAAGTCAAATACCCCTCCTTCTGTACTTCAACTATCCTTTTTTTTTGACCTCATTCTGATCTTTTGTTTTTTTGCTGCAGTGTCTTAATAATAGAACAGAATGAGGATGCTATTCTAGGCAAAGAGGACTTTTTTTTGGTGATATATAACATGCAAGTCGAGTTTTTCTTTGATTTCTTCAATTCTTTAATCTACCTCCACATTCAGTAAAAATATGAAATTTCAGTGAGAAAATATATTCTGAATTTTTTCTCTTTTTTCATGCTTTCAGGTAAAATGGTTTTAAAAGAGTTAAAAGCACGTCAACTTATTTTTGTGGCATTCAAACAGGTACATCCAATTCATGTAATTATTCCAAATAAGATTATTTTTTTGCATACTAAGGTAAAAGGAGTGTCTTCATGCTCTTAGAGCCCTTCTGATACCTTGATGCCTCATAATTTTGTTTCTTTTCTGAGAAGCCCTCACTGAAAATGTGCAACACGTATTTTGAACCAAGAGATGCCTCCATAAAGTAGGAAAGTAAGAAATAAACACAGTTATTATTTTCTTTTTTGCCATACTTGGTTTTGGAGATGAAATTCTTAGATATATAATTCTTCATTAGCTGCTTCTTAATGTGACACCTTTTTTTAATGGAAGGAAAATTATTGGCATGTAGAATATTGAAATGTTGATATTGTAGTAAGACAAGTGTGTATCTTGAGAGTAAGATTGGTTTCTGTAATTTCTGGTTGAATAAAGCATGTGTGCAGAGGCTGGACAATTGGATGTTTAAACTCATAGCTGTGTGAGAGCCCTAGATTGAATATGTTCTGCCCATGGCCTGTCCCACCAGAAACTATAGATTCATTTGCCCTACACTGTGGCTAAACTAAAATGTCTCGTGCCTGAGTGCACATTTAGCCTCTAAAAGCAAGAGTAAAAAATATTTTTGTTAAGGCTTGTTTCCTCACAAACATAAAACCAATAGTGATTGCATATGAAGACACACTGAGGCTGAAGCAATTAGTGCTCAAATTGTATGGCAAAATTTAGTCGTGCATTTGAGATAGAGATTTTCATGATGGTAAGAATGATCAGCTGAAGTTGTTGCAAAACTTCAGAATGAAGTATGGAAGTGAAGAAACAGAAATGGATATTACAAAAATAATTCAGTTCTTCCAATTTCTAGTCAAACTAGCTGGATGATTCTCAGTGTTTCCAGATACTTGTGTGGGAGAAGAGAGAAAATAAGAATAATTCCTTGAGGCAAGGCTAAGTCAAGGAAATCAGACTATATTTAGTGTAGAAATTAAGGCCTTAAATTCTGAGAAACCTTGGTGGTGTGTACTAGGATTCAGAATATGAAGAATCCACCATGAAAGACAATTTGCTGTCTGCTTAAGATCCAAGTACAAATCTGTATGCCTTTAGAAGTAATAGAATCATGAATGTTGTAGTTCTAGGGCATGGAAATAGTGGTAACTTGAGAAATATACATTACTTTTTATTTGACTGCTTCTGGATAAGTAGCTTTTAACTTTTTATTTCATAGCTGCATGCTAAATTATATTTTACTTTGAAAGATGCTATTACAAACATGCTACGCTTCTAGAGTGTTTTCAGAAGTGTTCAGTACTGGAATTGAGTGGGATTTTATTTGCCTTTTTCATGCCTTCCAGCTGATGGGCAGAATCTAAGTCCCCATGGTGCACAAACAGATGGGAGAATGTTGGTCTTTCGTTTTCAGTCATCAGTGCTAATTCTTTTATCTTCTGCATGCATTAGTCAAACAGACTATGCCTGTCAAGCAATCTGTAATATGTGCCATGACAGCCTTTTTCTTTTTTTAAACTCTACTGAAAATCTTTTCTGTGAACTGACATTGCCTACATTCTATTAGTTTAAGGAGGAAAATGCTTTATTTATGAACTAAATTATTGCCAAAATGGTTTTGGAACTTTGACAATTTTAAAGTACTATTTTTTTACTATTTTTTGAAGTAATTCAACAATCAAGAAGTATGTTTTCAAATACAATTGGGGATTTTTGTAGACATTGGTGATGCTATATATAGATATACAACTATGTGATGTTTTTTATGGACAGACACTGTATTGGCACAAACTTTTATCCTTTCTTACCCAGCATGCCACAGAGATACACGCTTGGGATTTCTGGAACACTATGAGGTTCTTTATGCACACTGGCAAGCACCCATAAATCTTTATTTCTAGAGTATAACAAGAAACCAAGTCTGTTTGGATGAACAGCTAAGTTGCATATTCGGATTTTGGTACCCCTTTTTGCAACATGGAACCCAGAAGTGCCATGAATTAAAGAACTTATCCAGAGAGCAGCTGAAATACTTTACTTATGTGCGGAAGAGTAAATATCAAACTGCATTTATATGATCATTCCTTGACTGGTTTAGCATGTACCTGTGATGAAAATAAGTAAAGTAGTGGCATAGCATGAATTTGTATTAATAGAAATGCATCTATTTTAGCAATTATGCAAAGATATTGGCATAAAATTTTCAGCATTGCATTATCTCCTGATTACGTTAAAGTGTTTTTTTTGAGATATGTTTTTTATCCTGTTCAGTTTATTTTGTATGCCTGGAAGGCACTTATAAGGCTCTGAATTCAGCTTTGATTCTGTAAGCTGTGTTGTCACAGACATAAGGGATTGAGCTCTGTGTTTGTGTATTTATGATGTGGGTGGGATCAGGCATCCTGAAAATGAATTCAGACCTTTATTATATCACAAGTTAAGCTCATCCAGATGGCAGACAGTTCCTACTCCCTATGAAAGAGTAGTTTTAGTAATGTGAGAGGCATGGACTTATAGATAGTAGCAACAGAGTGCTACTCTTACAGAGTTGAAAGCCCTGAAATAGAAGAAATATTGCAGACAGATGATCATCACCTCTCCTGTGTGAGAGGTGGCAACTCCTACTGCAGGTAATAATTGATTCAAGTTTATGGAAGGAGTCCTGTGAATGGTGCCCTGGGCCAGCACAGTTTGGAGAAGTGTGCTATCTGCAAGTCCATGTAAGAGGAAGACAGAGACCTTTCTGTTTGTATTAAGGAAGAATTTATTTTCATGTGTATGCCTTAACATAATGCCCTACTATGAAGGAAATCAGCTGAGCAGGAGGATTTGTTCCCTGCATTTTCTCTATAGCTACACAAGCCCATGTAAGGCATGCATAAAACATTTGTTAGTGTACCTAGCATTTGTTACTTTGATTTGTGATCCACAGATTTTAGTTCTGAATTTGTATGTATAGGTATGGAGTTTGGGTCCTTGTTCAAATTATTTTGCTAAGAGACACTCCGGAAAGAAAGGAAGAAAATATTTTCAGTTTGGAAACTCCCCCTTAATGTCACCCCTGTTTGCATTTCTTCAATACTTTTAGTAGTTCAGGTTTCAATACATAAGAATTTATTGATGAAAACCATTTGTTTTGGAAAAGTTATGCCTAGGTCCGGGATCCATTATGGTTGAGGAATGACGGTGTTTTACTGTGGAATTTAACTAACTGCAAGTAACTTAACCACCCGAGAGAAGACGTATTTTGTTATTTGTAAAACACAATACTTTGAAACTCAAGTAATCAGTGTTGGGTTACTGAAATTCCCATTTAATAAAATATCAGGTGTGTCCCCCTCAGACTGCAGTGATGGAAATTGCCCTATAAAGGATGAAGAATGGGATTTTAAAGGATTGCTTTTGTACAGGTGAAATTTCCACTTGCTTGCTTTTCTTCGAGATGTACGAAAGGAAGGGGGCTGCTAGGGTGATCTATGCAGCAGATATCCCTGTTTGGAGAATGATTTTCTATCAGACACACTCTTGTCTTCCACAAGGAGAGTATGTTGTTTGTTTTTTTTTTTTTCTTTTCTTTTGGCAAGCTACATTACGGGTCAATAAAGCCAAAACTGAAGCTAGACCAGCTTTGAGGTGTTGTACGGTTTGCCATGGGATGTACTGAACTTACATATCTTTGTAAATAGCTTATGAATGTTTTCATTTCTTTGTCAAGCTCAGAAGAAGGAGGAGTAAAATTAAATGTTTAGAAATAGGTATCCTGCATAGTAGACTTCTAGTCCTGAATCAGCCTTTTTCATGGGTTTCTTTTGATGTTTTGTTCTGGAACAGGAATATTTCCATTACTCTGGAGAGTATATATTTGGGTTTTCTATCTCCCAAATATCTTAAGAATCTGTGGTGTCATAGGGAAGAGTCTTCCTTAAAGGTTTGTGTGAAAAAAATTTTAAAATGAAAGTATTAAAACTGCAATCAGTATTCTGAGAGACAATATTTAGATTTAGTAAAACAGTTTCTAGATTGTTTTGTGCTCATAAAGAGAACACGAAAGAGGTTACTCAGCTTGTGTCTGTCAGTTTTCTTCTTACTAAGCAGGTAAAACTCAATTATGATGGCAGCAGCTAGGGGAACTGTCAGTGGAGGATCTGTAATTGTAATCATTAAAAACTCTTTTTAGCCCCAGCTCTTCTAGCATCTGTATTATGATTTCTGCGAAATAATTTCCTGCCTACAGAAAATCTGTCGTTGAAATGAGTTGGAAGGAAGACATCCTTTTGAACTCAGAGCAGCTGCTCAATCTCACTTAATCTTTTATTTTGTTGTCTGTGGTTTGCTAATGTGGTGAAGACTTTAGCTTTTTTTCTTTTTTTGAGCTTTGCCTTGAGAACTGTTCCTCATCTGTTCAGCATCATGAATTTGTGTAAAGTGGTAACCAGTGCTAATGACCTAAAGCACAACACAGTGTAGAGCAACTTTATTCCTTTTGCTTTGTTAATGAATGAGATTCAAACAAGTCTAATAGGAGCCACAAAGAGGAGCCAGCTAGATTTGTGGGATTTGGTATCTTAAATGAAAATTTATGCAAGCCATTGAGTTTAGAGAGCAAGATTGCATGACACCACGAAGCCCATGAGCATGTGGGATTTCCTGTATGTTTCCTTATTCTCAAACAAATGGAGATTTATATCCTTATTACTTTTGCCTTCTTTTTAACTGTACATGTACTAAGGACTTTGGCAAGGATGTAGGATTAGCACAGTAACTGTGGCATAGGTGAGAACATGCAGGTGTGTATGTGTGTGTGTGTGTGTAAACCTTGGATATCCTTCAACAAGCAAAAATCTTTTCATGGAATTACTAATATAAGAGTATAAGTAGGTATAAAACAGTCAGGTTTTTTTAAGGGGTTGACAGGTGACTGCACAATTTGCACACAGCTAACATTGTAGAAAAATTAAACCACTGTGCAGAAGCCTCCTATTAGGATAAAATTTTGGTTTTGGTTTCTTTTTTGTTCCCCATATCATCAGGTATATTATTTTCTTTTTCTTTTTTTCTTTTTTGTTTTTTTTTTTAAATCCATACATATTCAGATATTCCTCAAGGTCTATTGTATTTATGATTGCCTTCATAAAAGCTCATGAAGCCAGTGGTGGTAATCTTAGGTGGCAGAGGCAATTGCTGGGTCATCATTTCTGTATTAAAAATATTTTAAAATGCACCTGGGACTTTCTACTATATGAATAAAGCTAAATTACTTAGTGATTTCAAATACTTAAATAACCTGCTTGGCCTACAGGTTTGAGAGAATAATTTAAGGTATGCAACAGAAGAAAGGTTTTCAAGAATTTTAGTGAATCATAGTCAGACTTTCAGGAATCTGCCCAATTTCCTCCTAAAGTGGCTTCATGCTGACTCTGGTTCAGAAAGCAGTTCCACCAGGAAAGTTCCACCCTTCTGAGCATGATGTTGTCTGTGTGCTAAACCTCTGACAGCCTAGCTGGGAAGGTAAGCAAGAGGTAGCACCTAGGCAGAGAAATGCCCCAAATCTCTCCTGAGTCCTCAGGGAACCTGAGGAAGTTAGGAGTCCTCAAACAATGTCGAAATCAGATTACACGGCTGTCCATATTGTTGTGATGGCATTGAGTTTCTGGACATACAACCCAGTGGTTAGAACTCTGTCCCGGAATACTGGAGATGGCAGGAGGTCTAAGCCCACAGCTTTTCATATGGTTTTAACCAGACTGCTGACACAAAAGTTGTTGTGGATTTCAGAGAGACAGAAATAAATAAATAATTTAAAATCTTTAAATAAGGACACATTCCTCAGAAGGGAGATTCCTGGGCCCTTGTTCTTTTCTTTTTTCAGTAATGATAGGTAGATATTTTTTCATTTGGGAGTCGTAAGTTGTATCACAACACTGGAAATAAGAAGTAGTAGAAAGGAATTCAGAAGATATACATCTAATCTAAATTTGCTCTCTAGGTTCCCCTTACAGTCAGTGCAACACGATTAGAAGAAAATAGTGCATTTTGTAGGAGGATAGATTATTTTGCTGCATAGGCTATGGTCTGATAGGATGTAAGTGATGTTTGAGACAGCTGAGATGAGTAATTTTGGATGCCTGTCTGTGCCTTGGTCACTGTGTTAGAAACTCAGATCACCTCAGACTAACAGTTCAGCTTCAAGTTTGATAACACAAAGCCTATATTAACTCACTCATTTTTTTGTGTCATATTTTACTCTGAGCCAGGACTTGAGATTATTGCAATTTTTCTTTGATGCAATACTTACAGAGAAAGCTCCTGATAAAAGCAGTCATGTCTTCTATTAATAATTTTGTATTACATTTGACCTCTGCTGCTGTGATTTTGAGAAAGGCAGTCCCTGGTACTTCTCATTTTTATTACCTAAACTCTTTATCATACAAGCTGTTAGGGAAAGTAATTAAATTTACCTGAGGTCACACTTATTTCATAATTCCTTGCCATTAAAAGCCATAGAGAACATTTGAAATTAATTAATGTTACAGTCTTTTGAAGAAGATACATGACGATTCACTAGTAATGCAACTTCTAATGATGTAACAGTAGTAATGTAAGCTTCTTTGTCCACCAGACATTTATGATATTTTCAAGGATGAGATCTTTCTTACTTAAAAGAAAAATATATTTCTCTAAAAATTCTTATATTAATGATATTTAACTCAGAAAATATAAGTTTTCTTATCATGCTGGTGGTATCTTTTCAAGCTTCTCATGAATCTGTTTATTTCACCACTCCTCACCCCAAAGGGCTCTTCTTTGTTGTCACTCATTTATGTTGAATTTTGAATGAAACTTAGAGAAATTTCAGCCTGACTTCTTTAGAGACTACAGTTGAAATCATCAAGCTCATTGTCTCCAGTTGGTGACAAATGGCAATTTTATTTAGCAATGGATGGTTCTCTTTGAGGTTGGGTTGATGGATGAGGCCTTGGGAGGTCAGGCCAGCTGACAGGGTTACCCAGAGCAGCTGTTTGCCCATCCTGGCTGCAGGGGTGTCTGTGCTGCTTGTCACTCAGCTTTTGAACCACTGCTGGGACTGCTGGAGCGTTTTAAGGCAGACTAGTCAGTGACAGCTGACTCTGAAGTGCTGTGCTGCAAATGGTGGTGGTTCCAAAACTCACCGATGAGCATCTCAGACATCTGTGCAACAAGACTGGACAGCTAGTGTGGCAGCAGTGTCAGCTGTCTCCAACAAAGCCAGCTTTTTTGACATTCATGACTCCTTCATTTTGTCTTTGCTTTTTTGTGTGTTTTGTTTTGTTTCAGGTTATAATTAGCCTGCTGTCTAAAAGCCCCAGCTTTGAAATGTTTTTGAATGGGATCATATAAGAACCCCAGTTGTGTTTTGAGATTTCAGTACAAAAACCTAAAGTGCTTTTAATTCTTGTCTGTAGGCTGGAGCAAATGTGCTTCTACAAGATGTTAATGGAAATATTGCACTCGATTATGCTGTAGAAGGGACTGAATCTAGCAGCATCCTTCTGATGTACTTGGAAGAAAATGGTAAGTCAGCTCTTCAGTTTTTGGAATACTTTTATTGAACATGTCATAAAAATGATAAGGATGTGTATAGATCTGATGAAGTCACACCAAAGCTGATTGAACTATATTAGTTTGAGGATGAAGGGGAGGAAGGTGATTTGGAACCACAAAAGTTTTCAGTGCGTTTAAATTGGAACAACTAACAAAGGTTAATGGCAGTTGTCATCTTCAAAACTGCTTTTGACCTTTTGTATGGAGATGTTAGAATGTAAATTCAAAGTAGAGAAACTGCAGTGATACAGAAGCTTTTAAAACAACTAATTAAACTATTCAAGTACTAGGTTTCACATTTTGTTTCATTTCCCATCTATAGTCTCAGAGAATATTTTTTCAAGTGACAGACTACTAAATAAAGAAATCTTTGCAAATAATTTGAATGAAAATGCATATAATACTTTATCCCTCATTCAGAAATATTAGTATTGGTTAGGGTTGTTTTTTAAGGTGTGAAAATACTGTAGCAAGGTTTCTATTATAAATTATGCTTAATAATATAGATGACAGGACTTGTATTGAAAAAATAGGTTTGTTGCTCATCAGTTCCAAACTTAGATAAGAGTTCTGAAGTGAGATTTCTAGCACTGCGTTTGACTATGAGAGGTTGTCTTCCTCAGTGTTAAGATGAGCCATATACAATGCTAAAAGGCATTAAGCAAATATAATGAGCGATAATAAAAAAATGTGTATTTTCAACATTGCCTCCATATAAGAAATCTTTTTTAACATAAACTAAGTTAAATTCTGTTAATGAACTCTTGAGGAAAGTGTCAAGGAAATCATAGTGTCAGGTCTTACACTGCACGCATCCAGTATATTTCATGTTTTATGATTTTATTTCCTTAGGGCATGGCAGTGTCTTCACAGCTCTGGTTTTGGATTTTTCTAATGGGAAGGCAGCTATTAGCTTCTAAAAACTTGATTGCATTGAAAAACACAGATACTTGTCTAAATGTTCCAAATACTTTGATTAGTATCTAACAGGTAGCATTTGAAACTCCTGTAGCATACAAGATGTAGTCTGCTTACAGTAGTAACTCTTTTACAGTAGATAGGAGAGGCACTATTCCTAATTAAACAGTGATTCTGTGAATGTTGGAAGTTACCAAATTAAAAACCTTAAACATTTTGAAGGTGATATCTACCACTGCTAACTTTAGATCGGCAAGCTTAAGTTAATGATCCAGAGTTTTTGGTAGAGAGAAAGAGGAAATGCATGTATTGTTTCATTCTTCATAAGCTGGCTAGGTGAGAACTGACTTCCAGGACTGTTTCTTTCTGCTGACTAATAAGAACTTAAGCTGACAAGTTTTAGGGTTAGATAGGATAGATCAATCCAACCCCTGAACTGCAGTAGTGCATGAAAACCTGGCCTTTGGGTGATCATGTCAAAATGCCCATCAGCTCTGCTTGGTCTGCTAGTATTATTCTTGTAACAATATGTAGGAGAAGGGATTACAGGCAACCTTGCCCCTGATGAATCACAGCTGTGTTAGTTACAAACCAGCCTCACCCTTAATAGGTCACAGCTTTATCCAATAAGGATGAGTGTGATAAAAGGATGGGTTGGCTGGTTGAGCGAGGATTCTGAGGAATGGGAAACAGAAGGATCTGAAGGAATGAGCCAGAGGTGGGCTAAGTGGTGAGGAAGGACAGACCAAACAGGAGAGAGAATTGCTGCTGTGAGGTCAGTCTGAGTCTGCAAGGGAAGCCTACAGTGGCAGCTTGCTGTAGTCAGAGTCAGTGAGGAGTTGGACTCTGTAAACTGAGTTGTGGGGGAGAATAAACTGGGACCCTCTTCAGGTTGTTGAACAAGAAATGTGTCTTGTCTCATTCCTATCAGTAATGTGAACCCTGCTGCAACAACAGTAGACAGCTCAAAGTATCTTTTCTTTGCACTTGACTTTTGAAATTTAGTTAGTACCTATGAAATATTTGTATAGCCTACCAAGATTGATAGTAACTGAGGAGGAGATTCTTGAAGGAAATTAAGCTGTAAGAGTAAGTATGGATTACTTTGACTTTCCCAGACTCCATGTCTCTCTGTGGATTGTTTTGGTGAAGTTCTCCTCATGGCAGCAATCCCCATACACACCTGCATTGAATACCTCAACACAAAGCAAGGTTGGGACCAAACCTCTTTATACAAGATTAGCTGATCCTGCAGTAAATACTGTGTTTGGCCTGTAGTGTTGAGAAATACCCACTCATAGTCTCAGACTTTAAACACATTGTGTGAGGAATATTTCCCTATTCTTCCCACTTCCCTGCATTCCTAAAATGTTTTGACTTCATTTTCATGCCAATTCCCCATTCAATTATGCATCCTGGTTTACAATGTTAAAAAGAGATTTCTGTATAGAATAGATTATACTCTAATCATTGCCTCTAATTGCAGAGATCATGGCAAAAACTAAAATTAGGTGCCTATAGATTAGCTAATGAGAAAACCAGAAGCTATCAATTTACTTCCATGAAACAAATTAAGATTGGAACAAGTAGCTTTGAAGCCACAGGAAAGTTTGTTAATTGGAAACATCAGAGTTCTTAGAAGTCTAGTGCGTATATAATTTCTTACCAATTTTACTACTGTGGTAGTTCACTGTATCTGTTTAATTTTACTATAGATCTTAGTGACTGAGCTGCTCTTCATTGTTTGAAATAACTTAATTTAGTTTGCAGAAGGCCTGGAGCCATAAGTGATAACAATAGCCCTGGATGCCTTTAATGATTTGTATATTTTAAAACAGTTACTGGAGTTAGTTCTTTGAGTTCTGCTTGTAAGTGATCTGTTAAGGTATGGGAGTACAACAAGTACAAAATAATGTAATCATCTAGCAAATGCTAGAAAGCTTCCATATATACTTTACTGTTATGGAATATAGCTTATGAGGTTGTTATGTGGAGATTTTATTACTGAAGTCTAATGAAATTTTTACTATTTCATTAAAATATTATCTTTTCCTGTACAGAAATTAGCTTTCTCTGCTGTTATACTACATTATAAATAATGTTACATTGTATACTGAAAGTAATTATTGACGAAGGAACAAATTAGCAGACTTTGGTTACCTCAGATCACAATTCGAGGTGCTATCCAACAGAAACAGGAGCATTGTTTATGTTGGGTAATAATTCTGGCATATTGTGTGCTTCATGTAAGATATCTCTAATTGAGGATGGAAGGGAAAATACAGCATCCTTTTTTATGTTTAGAAAAAATGTTTGAAACAGCTTAACTGTATTATATTAGATTCTGTCCAAGGGGTATTCGGAAGCCTAGTGGGCTCATGAGCTCAAGAACTTTATTTGGATTTATCTAAGTCTGATGCTTGGTAGCCACTCCATAGCAAAGTCTTCTTAGAGCAAAAGAGAAGCTTTGAAAGTAGGCATCTATAATGAGGCATGTGAATTAGGATCTGAACTGCTTGCACCTTTCCATGTGCTATGGAGGGAGCCCAGAATGGCCAGCTGAGACAGAATTTGCTGTGTAGAATGACTTTTAGGATATTTATATTTACAAGTCTGTACTTAGGTACCTATTCAGTAGTCTAGTCTCCTGTATCAACAGTGCAGTTCTAGGAAATGCTGACTGTAGAGTGCAGAAGGGTTATTAATTTGACCAGCCACAAGGAAAACACCAGTAAAAGCTGTTAAATGTGTTCTGTGCCAAGATATTGGTTTTCCAGGTTACTGGTGTTCCTTTTTTGGTATAAAAAGAAAGTAATGACATTTAAGGTCCTCAACATCTGCTGAGGCAAGGCCAACTGAGAGTAGGCCAGGTGGGACTGGAGATCCTACTTTCTTGGCTTATGTTCCAGTGCTAACCCATCTTTATGTAATTTCTTTTCATTTTGTTTTCCTTTGAAATTTGAAGTTTTCTTTGTTGCCACTCATACCTTCAGCTTCATATCCATTTAGTGTTCACTTTCAGGAAGTGCCTCACTTCAGAGGTGAAATGAAAACACTAATGTGTTCTGGTTTAGGGCAAATTTGGGAGGAAAATTCCGAAGAGGTGCCTCTAGAAAGCAGATTCAAGTGGCCCCTGCCCCAAATGGTTTGGGAAAATATTTCCTTGGAGAAAAGTGGAAAAAAATCTGTTTATTTAACAAGCAAAGTGTTCAGAAGCATAAAAAATGAGTAATATTAAGCAATAAAGCCTCTCTCTGTTCTGAAGAGGTGACAAATTCAGAAACTCCTTGTTGTGGGGTTTAGCTCAGCTTGCTCAGTCTCTCCCAGTCCCTCTTGCTGGAAAATATCTTGTCCCAGCCCTGGTGGGCCACAGGTGTGAGCTCCAGGTGTTCTTCTGGGTTTCAGTCCAGAGCAGGGCCAGTCAGTTCTAAGAAAAATAAAAATAAATCACAGCCTGGAGAACATCTTTGCCTCAGCTAGCTGAAAAAAAACCAGCAAAAAAACCTAACTAAAAGCAAAGGAGAGCTCTCTGCTGCTGTCCCCTGCAGATAACCCTGTCTGTGTGAAGGATGCGAGGCAGCGAGCGCAGTCTCTGATAACAAACTCTGCACTTCTCCCCACCCTTAGCTCTCAGAACCAGTCTGAAAGCTGTAGAACTTAATATGCAGCATAAACAGAGCAGGTGATTTGGGATACAAGCATCATAAAGTCATCCTAGGACATAATGTAAAAAGGTGATATTTTTTTCACTATTTGTCCTACTTTATTCTAAATCTGATTGATTATTGAAATCATCAAGAAAGTCCACCCAGTACCTTCCATACCTTTGTTTTGATTAACAGCAACCTTATAATTTAAGGCAAATCTCTTGAGTATTTAATGGCATTTTCAAACAATCAAACTCCAAATGAGTGCCAGTGCATTCTCTGTTCCTGGAGGCAGAATGTCTGCTGCAGAACTGTGTCAGTGAAACTCCGATCATGGCATATGATCCTTGTTTCCTCCTTTTCCAGGAGGCTGTTTTAAATATTTAATACTTTGAGGAATGGAACATTTTTATTTCTTTACTTGGTATTTAGTTGTATAGTGGATTGCATGACCCAGCTGTAAACTAAAAATGACTGACAGGTAATTCTTGGTTCTGTATTTGCCAAGTCATAGGAGATGATGCATTCACTGTAATTCATTTCTAAATAAATATTTGTCCTCTTTTGTTCTCCAGTATCTCAGGCTTCAGTTTTTAGTAGCATAACTGTGCATTCCAAGAATATCAGCCTTGTTATTGAATCTGAGAAAAGAATATTTGGGCATTTAAATATATATATATTTTTAAGAGCTGTCTACATATCACACACATCTCAAAGCAAGTTTAATAGCTTCCTTGTTGTGTTGTGACAGTTTCATGCAGTAGCAGATCATTACTTAAATCACACCAGATGGTTTTCTTTAACTTATTTTTTTTTGAAGAATGACTATATTTAAATAACATATCTACCCAAAGGTACAGCTTGCATTCCTTTTTCTGCTGTGATACAGATACAGGAGAAAAAATGGTTATTGCTTTTTCTGAAAAGTATTTTACACAGTAGTATTCACTTTATGTGGGGGGAAATTAATTTAAAATAGCTGGTTAAAGGTTGACTTTTGATGGTAATACAGATGTCATGCACTTGAGCAAAATCTATTATGCTATTCCAAGATGAGGGAATAATGGGTCTGTTTTGTTCCCTGAACATTAAAAGGATCATATTCAGGTGTCTCAGAAAAATGCATATGGAGTCAAAATCATGTGCAGGCCCTATCCACTTAGGTTGTTTTGTATGATTTAAATCAGTTAAAGTATTGTGCAGATTTTGTGAATATAGGCCATTGTTTGTTAAATTCTTACTAGTAAGGGAATTAAGCCTTACTCTTCAGCTGCAAAATAGAAGTAATTTTTTCTGCCTTGCAGCAGCAGGTAGAATAAAAAAGGATTTAAGAAGCTACATGTTAGTATAGAATCCTACACTGAAGACAACTTTTGACATTAGCCAGAATTAGCCAACTTGTCAATTACTGCAATAAAGAGAATTTCCCTGAAGCAAGAGTTAACAACATACAGGGCATATGATATGTGCAGAAAAATCTAATTTAGAAAAGTAGTGGACAAGAATTAAGGAAACATTTACTGCAAACCTGACACTTTACAGTAATCTGAATGTGATAGGAAGGTATACCAAAAAGTATTTTTTATTTAAACTGTAATTAATTTGAAGTTTTCTGTAAAATCTGGTGTGGTTGCACTAAAAACTCCCACAAAGCTGCTCATCCATTCCCTGCCTGACAAGGACAGCAAGATTGCTTGCCAATTATTGTCACAGGCTAAACAGATTCAACTTGGTGGAAATTGTCCACTGGGATAGGCTCAGGCAGTGAGAAACACAAACATTAGAATGATGCCTGTCCTCCCCTCTTCCCAGGCTTTGCTTTTTCACTCCAAACTCTTCTACCCTCTGCACTAAACTTGACTAAAATGCCAACACATACAGATTGTTAGCACTAAAGATCAGCAAGCTTCAGCTAAAACTGGATTCCCTAATATATTTTCTGTTTGAGAGCCATATGCAGCATGATCTTGGTTTATGCTTACAAATTTTCTTTCAACAATATTGATGCAGTAGGTTGACAGAAAAATAGACAATCAAAACCAAATGGCCTCAGGGTGGCTCAAAGTTTTACCACTTGGATTCTTGTTAATTGGGAGCCACCTACCCATAAGATTATCACACACAAAAAAAATCTATTTTCTTCAGAGAGCCTGATTAATTGATAGTAGGGGTTAGGTATTGGTGTTGCCAGTGAGAACAAAGGAAAAAATTAATGTTTCAGTAGGTCCTTTCAAAAAATGAAGCACATGAAAAATGTGACACACTGGAAAATGTAATGGTCGAGAATGCTCATTTTCCTTTGGCCTTTCTGTTTTCTAATAAAAGTGTGAATGAGCTACCTTAATATTAATTTTTTTCTAGTTCTTGGGGGACTTTGAAGTCTTAGATTCCTCTTAATATTTCTGTGCTTCCAGATGTTACCCATATGTTTCTATCAAAGGGAAAACCTTTAAATTCACTGTGCACACTTTTGACACTGAAATTAACATGTTAGTTATAGCCAGTAGTTTATGATCTAGTTTTCTAACAAGTGCTAGAAGGAAAACAGGCATCTCCTTGACTAACAGGCTTTGCTAAGATTTGAAAAAAGATTGTGAAGAACATCGGAAACTAGGGGTGCCCTTTCAGTATCCTTTTAAACAACTTATCAAGAAATAATCTA
The DNA here is from genome assembly GCA_024734035.1 of Alethe castanea. Classification (NCBI taxonomy): domain Eukaryota; kingdom Metazoa; phylum Chordata; class Aves; order Passeriformes; family Muscicapidae; genus Alethe; species Alethe castanea. Next base: position 89,805,609 of record JANRGV010000051.1, on the reverse strand, counting down.
ATTCATTACCATCAGAGACATATTATCACTTTTTTTATAGAATTCCTAAAACTGTAATATTAATCAAGTTGGAAAAAAGAGTCAGTGCCCACAGTGCACCCACAAGCCCTGGGACCTCTCCTGCAGCCCTGCTCCCAGCTGCTGCCTGAGCTCAAGGCCAGCTCTGGTGGCCTTGTGACCTGGAGCTGTTGGAAGGGAAGGAGCTAAGCTGGAGCAGCACTGCCATGATCTTTCACCCATCCTTTGTCTCTGGAGCCACATTTAGTCTCAGGTCCTTGCTTGAGGTAGTTCTGTGCCCAGACATGATCCTTGCCGATCCCAACCCTGGAGCACTGATTTGACTCCTTGCTTTACCTGATCTACCTGGATTTGTCACTAAAGGCCTTTCTGGCAATCACAGGACTGCTGTTGGCCCTGATTCCCATCACCAGACCTGCTCGATTTTTATGTTTTGGGTACTGTGAGACTGTGCCCTGGTCAGCAAGGATGGTGACCTGCCGGGCCTGTGTTCACCCTCAGCTCCTGCCTCCCTTGAATGTGTTGAGTATCTTGCTGTTACTGCTCTCTCACAAAAAAAAAAATTAACTATAACATATTAAAACCTTGCAGTAAAATCTGTGCTGTAGAAATATCATCTGTGAT
>JANRGV010000051.1:89763758-89800674 GCA_024734035.1 Alethe castanea | reverse complement strand
AGGATGTTAAACACATTCTCCTTTGGGGACATTGTCTAATTTTATCTATCAGTGTCATATATATATATATATATATATATATACATATATATATATGTATATACATATGTAGATATATGTATGTGTTTGTCTAAATTACATTCGCATGAAAGATTACAGGGTTAATCCAGATACAGAAAGCATGATTTTATCCATCTTGTGCTTGTATTTATGTTTTACATTTGGTGTTCTTTAGTATCATTTAGGTGACAGGTCTAAAAATGAGAGAATAGGAAGACAGTGCTCACACTGAACATTTAATTTCAGAGCTGAAACTCTTACAAGTGTTGCAGGCAACAGAACATAAAGCAGTATGTACAGGTGGAAAAAAAATGGAATTCTTTGATGAACTACATATTGTGCACCCCTTTATGCAAGTTCCCTTTATACAAGTTCCAGTTCTTAGATTAAAACTAAGAAACTCAAAATATGATTTGACCCTGAAACATGCCTCCATTGTTTTAGTAATGTAAAGAATTTCAAGTACTGTTGAAGATAAAATATTAAGTACATATTAATTACATTAGTTTATAGTTTGTAATTTTTCAACTCAGTGACAAACGTGGAAGAGAAACAAAAAATCACTTATTCATATGATTTTTTGCTATGTCATGGCCAGAATAGAATTTTTATACTCAAAATGCATTTTCTATATATGGGTTTAAATAATCACATGGGGCTAGAAGCAGAAGTACGAACTCCTGAATTTTGGTTATTTATTCCAATCAAACCACAGTGTGTTTCTAATTTAAGCACTTCACACTTTTTTTGTATCCTCTTCAGACTGGAGACCAAGTTTTCTTTTGGTTATAGGCTGCCTTGCTTATCTTCTTTTTAATACTGTTCTTTGACAATGGTTCTTTCAGTAGCAATGCTGACACAAGCAATCCCATACCCTTCATTCCTTTCATCACTTCCTGCTTGTTTCTACTGCCACACCACATTTCCTCTTGGTTTTTGGGGCCTTGAAGTGGTCTAGGCTCAGCTGGAGAACTAATTCCAGTTAAAAATAAACCAGGCACATAAAAGTGTTGAGTGTTAATGTCATTTGACTTCACAATCTCTCAAGCAGTTCAGCCACCAAATTTGAGGGACTGGTCTAGGTACTGTGTTGTATTTCCAGGGCCCAAGGAATGCAACAACAATAGCAAAATTAAATAAGTCCCAAACACTTGAGTGGCTTCCTTCAATTTTTAAATTCTTTTCCCAATCACAGCTATTTCACACTCCCAGTGGGTTTCATGATATTGCATCTCTTTTACCTGCAACTGCTCTTGCAGTCAGTAGGAGGTCAAGGTGGTTTATTGGATATTGCTCACTGACTTAAATCATCCATATATCGATTGATAAAGATAGGGGTAAACTTTCTGGTAACTGTAGGTAAGTAAACACTCAAAAATATACACTGAAGTCTATTTAAATGTTGATTAATCTTTTAAAAACCCAGAACATAAAATCATATATCTGTTCTTTATTGGTGAATAAAATAGAAGGTTTTATCCTTTTTTTTTTTTCTTCCAGGTGTAGAGCTGAATTCCTTGCGCCAAATGAAGGTTCAGAGAGCTGTGACAATGCTTACAGATGTCCGACAGCTCATCTCAAGTGGAGGCAGTGTGAATCAAAAGAATGATGAAGGAGTTACCCTGGTGAGTGGGAACATGTAGTCATCACCCTGGGAATATGCGTGTTTTGCAACAAATTCAGCATGTTTGCAAGGCAATTCCCTTAAGAAGGTTTTGGTTCTACCTAGTGTTTTGAAAATAGATGTATGGCAATTCCATGCATAATATGGATTGTAAAATAGGTAGTGCAACATCTCAATGATAATTTTTTTTTTCTCCTGGTCAATAAATATGCAGCATCAAATTTAATGGCAAAAATATTAACACCATAGTTTAAAGCTGCAGGAGGTACATGTGATCTCTGACATTCTGTGTGAAAGAGGGGTTGAAACTTCACTCAGTGATCCCTGATTTTGGCTCGTATCTTCTGGCTGAGCCCTACTAAAACACTATTTCGTGTTGATTCAGTGTATTGAAGCATTCAATACACCATAAATATGGAAAAGTACTTCTACTCCCAAATTTGCGTGTTATTGGTAGTCACTGGGTTTCATTATATTTTTTTTTTCTGAAAATAGGTCTTCTATCTCTTTGTTTTGTCAGGACTTGTGTTTCTTCAGCTGTCAAATAATTCTAAATTAATGTGTATTTCCATAGCATGCCTGTGGAATGTTCCCTTTGCATATAAAATCTTCAACACCATTGTCAATCAACCAGTCATTCAATCAATAAATGGCAAATCAGCAGCATTATTATTGAATATTTTTTTTTAAGTACCTTGGTTTTTTCTGCATATAGTCTACTAATATTAATTAGAATACTAATAATTATTACTATCATTTCTGCATTTGCATTGAATTACATTGTGTGATAGTTAATTAACATACTAAATAATTCCATATTTTAATACCTGTGGGGTGTTTAAGCTATAACCAAAAAAGTGATCAGCCTCATATCTGGGTTGAATCCAGCCACTGTCTCTCTCTAGAAACAGAACACTGTGACTTTTGGGTGGCAACGCCAAGGCAGTTAACTCTATTTAAAAACAGGAGGGAAGCAGGGAAGCAGTGGGAAGAAACAGCACAAATTTTACTTTATTTCATAAAAGCAGTAATTTACCCTCCAGTTTTCTGGTATTTTTATCTAAGCTGCTAAATCACATAGCTATTGTACTTAACTTCTATTGCTATTTTAGTCAGAATCGTCTGAATTAAACTGAGGTATGATCTTAAATAAATCTAACTGTATAAGACCTTTCCTGTAGTTAGCTGGAATAGTTGAAATAAATTTCTGAAAGCTGTTTAACAGAACTGCAAATACCGGGAGGAAAACATTGTGGATACTTTGGAGTTTTTGGTGTTTGCTTAGGAGAATGTTGACAAAAGGGATATTTTTTGCATGAGCAGTTTTTATGCTGAAATCTGATTTTTTTTCAAGAAATAGATACAAAGCAGGTAATTTTGATTTTCTTTGAGATTTCTATTATGTGAAACTTTTGTTTGACAAACTGGTGGAAAATCCAGAATTTGTTAAACAATTATCTTTTTATTCATGGATGTTGAGTCAGCCAGTCTGTGATAGTTGTATAGATATCAGAGGGTTCTGGGAAAAATGTTTTATTCCTCTACATCTATCTGTACAAAAAAGACAAGTATCTCTCTTTTAAGTCTCAAATAAGTTTAGTTTTCTCTGGACAGAATATATATCTTAGTCCATGTGTAAGTTAAGATGAATAAAGAAGAAATTTTGTTTTAAATGTCTAAATACACACATTCTTATAGACTCATAACACCTACATTTGTGCACGTGCAGTACCAACAGACAACATTTTTTCTGCTGTATTTTCCTATAATAATTTTTCTTTTAAAAACTTCAGCCAAAAATTTCCTAGGAGCTTTTACACTGCTTGAAAATAGCACTTGTCAAGTTGATGTCTGAATAGAAAATGTAATTTCTTCTGTTAAAATGCACCCTCCCTCCAACACGAAGCTATGTCAAATTACAGGAAAAATTTGAGGGTTTTGTACATTGGAAATCATAGCATGCAGAATCAAAGTTCTGCCCCCAGGGGAGTTTCACATCCTTTCCAGAGAAAGATTTTGGATGAGTTGTACTGTATTCATTCCCTCTGCATCAATCATGTTCATAGTGAAAACTTTATGCATACTCTGTGTGCAGCTGAACCAGAAATAGCAGGTAAGGGAAATAATACCCTGAACTCATGTTTTAGTGTCTCCTATTCTTATAGCAACTTTGGAACTAGACAGTTGTAGTAACAGGTTTATTGCAAGACCTTTTCATTGCCATTATCCATCCATTTCAATCACCAGAGGAAAAATATCTTATGCTAACAACGCTTCAAGGGGAAAAAGTCATGCAGTTAGGCTGTGCAGTTTGGGGTTACAGGGACCAGCTGTGATCTGACTTCTCCATTTCTGCAATATTCCTATGCCCTATTCTTACTGACTAGTGTGGATATTAAGTTCTTCTGACTGGGGATGAGCAGTTATATTCTGCCAAATTCCGGTCTTGTCCACCTTGTTCCCAAAAGTGAAAGGAATGTTTGAAATCACAGCAGAGGACTATGAGAAAGTAAGACAACTAAACTATAACCTGTATCAATCTCATCATATGAAAATATGCCTCAACAGTTATTCACCACGTATAAGAAACAATTTCCACCAAAGCCTGCAAATTGCAGTTTTTCCCTGATATAATATCCTTTTTGCATTTTCTTCTTCTACATTATTATTATAAGATAAAGTAATTTTACTGCCCTATTATGTCTTTCCCTTTTTTTCTGTTCACAAAGCCTGTTTGGTATTATATTGTTTTTATATTTATTTTGCACACTTGCTATTTGTTTTATATAAAACCCCAAAATGGCTGTTTGGGTTATTTATATAAAAAAAATCTCATCCTATAAATAACATATAGTGGAATTGATTGCTGATATAAATTCCAAACACATACAAAGCCTTAAATAATAATATATTGCAAAAGATAATGTCCAGCTCCTCAAATCATCCACAAATAAAGATATTTTTGAAGTTTTTTTTCTCTTTTCTTGCCATTACAGATTTCATACTTTATCACTCTTACAGTATTTGCTACTCAGAGTGAAAAGCCCTGAGCAAACACAGCTACCTTTGAAGTTGTCCCTGCTTTAGCAGCAAGTTGCACTACTTGACCTCCTGGGGTTCCTGCTGACCTGAGTTTCACTCTGTTACTGCATTTTCCACCCTCCTTCTGTTCCACTTTGACTCTTAAATGAAGTTTAGAGATACAGAAAATCAACTAAAATTATTTAAACAATTACCAATTAAAATAATTAAGTATCTAGGGAAGAAATACAAGTATAGAAAATAAAATCTTTGTGGTTCAAAGCTGAGAAACTATGTTTTTGTCACTTATTTTGTGCTGCAGTCTCAATGTGCTTGGTTTGATTATGTGTTAATGAATTTATTTTGGAGTAGTGTCAGCTTAAATCTGGAATATTTGAACTGCTACAAAAGATAGTTAGTTCTAGGCTCGAAGAAAGCTCAAGCTCTGTTGAAATCTATGATTCGGCCTTGGCTCATGAAGTCTTTGAATGTGTTTGAAAGCATGTTTGCTTGAAGTTATATGAAAAGTGATAGACTAGATTGTTTAGTAACTCACAAAAGCTAGAATCATTTTTTTTTCTGGTGCATCTTGTTTATAAATGGTAAAAAAGATTAAACAGTTGTTTTCTAGCCTGTAGTAATCACAAGTACATTTTGTATTTGCTGTAACTGTGATTTAGTAAAGATCTGAAGTAGCACACCATGGATTAACACATCCAAAATTTAATTTTTATATTGCAGCTGCATGTGGCCTGTGCTAATGGATACAAGAACGTTGCATCTCTGATACTGGATCATGGTGCTGATCTCAATGTAGTGGATAATCAGTACTGGACACCTCTACATTTGGCTGCAAAGTATGGACAGGTAAAGCATGATTTTTCACCTGCTTCTCTTCCCTTTGTGGTAGTCTTCTGCAGCAATAGCAAATGCTTTCAAGTCGGGGAGACTATTCTTACTTTAATGTAAAAACTTTCTCATTTGTGTAGAACAGATTGGCATCTCAAATGACAGAGACCATTTGAGAATGAGCCTTGTGAAGCTATCAGCCCAATACTGCTCAGTCCATCACCAGCAACAGTTTGTCTGTTTGTCTACAGATAAAACTGGTTTACACTGACATTTGAAAGGAAGACACAATAAAGAATTTGTCTGTTATTTTTTACAGTCTGATATCAAAGTTTGTTTAGCTAATTTTTTTTTTTTTTTTTTCTGTGTGTATTTCTGTAAATAAATGTCCAGGATTCATTTAGCAGCTGTGTTAAAAGTTTTCCAGTCAATGAGTTATGGAAGCACCCTGGGTTTAGAGGCCATGTCTAAATATGACTTGTCCCTCTTAAAACCTTTTCAGTTTTCATTTTTCATACCTTTTCAGTTCTCCTTCATCATCACTCTCACTATTCATGTTCAGTGAATCCTTTTTACCATTTGGCCCCTTTAGGAGGGTCCTTCACAGCTCTTCACCCACCTCAGGGCTCACAAATCACCACTTACCCATAAGTGTTTTCAAAAAACCTCTGTGATGCATCTTAACTCAGACTTCAGAAAATAAATAATACACTTTATAACAGGAAAATAGTGAAAAATGTAGCAAAAGCAATAGTAGAATAATAAAAATAGGCATGTTTATTTAGATTAGTTGGTTCTGCTGGGTAATAGATTTCTCCTATTGAGATGTCTGTGCCTGCTCTTTAATAGAGTGTCAAAGCTCTGCATATTTTCATAATAGATTAAGTCATTGGCTTATGTATTTGTATAAACATACATATATGTGGCCTGAAGTGTATCCTCAGTAACTTCAAGTAGTTTAAATTTACAGAGAAAAATTTCACACAAAGATACTGAACCAAAGTTTTGTTAGCAAGTGAGGTATCGGGGATATTTTGATTTTACTGAAGATTTAGTTTTCTCACCCTATCTTACCCTGTGCTGTTCTGTAATTCTGCTACAGTTCTACTACTCTCACTGATCCTTGTGCACTCACTCTGTGTTCAGACTTCAGTAGGGCAAGAAAGCTTTTACTCAGAAATGAGGCATAGCAATTATGCAGTCTTGAGCTTCTTATTCTCACATTTTAGGATGGCTTATAAGTTAGGGCTTTGTACTGCAACAATGTGGGTATACTACAGCTTGTACATTTCTTATATTGTGAAGCCAAACCAGAGTTAAATTGAAGAGGACTTGAAAGAGCTCACTTGAAAGGGCTGGGAAGAAACTTACCTTTCCTTATTGTGTGTAGTGTGTGTATGTTTACAACAATAACTCTGGATGACTTGAAATACTCTTTTTCTTGGGAAAATAGGTATTTTTCTTTTAGAAACAGGCCTATACATGTACAGTTTGCAGTTAAAAGTGGCTAATGGAAAAAAAAAAGTCTTTCTTTTTGAAGAATTCTAAAAGCTCAGATTGCTATATTTGAAATGATCTTTTTTGTTGGCACTTTTGTTGAACTGCATTTCCTTTATATCCCACGTGACAACAGTGTTAATATGTTCTATTTCAGGGGGTTTCACTGAGGAGTCAGGGACTAGCTGCATTAGTCTCCATACAGCCAGTATGAGTACCCACAGAAAAAGACTATGAAGGAACACTGGACACTAAAATTAGCTAAATACAGACCAAATATCTTCCTATTTTAGTATTAGTGAATAATAAAGTTTAGAGATATCTTATTATCATTATATATAATTTTCCAGCATTATTAAGGAGATAAATACAGTTTGTGTGTGATTCTCTTTGTAAGAAACAAGTAAAAAATTTAAATTCTTTTATAAAAAGGGATTTATTACACATCTTCTACTTCTTTCAGTAACTACACCATTAGGGTGTTTTTAAAGTTTCCTTTCTTAAGATGATAATTTTAAAATATCTTTTAGCCTTAGAATGAATTCACATGCATACCATATTTATAATTCCATTTTGAGTAATTAATTAGAGATTAATATAAACATTGTTCCTATTTTGGGTAAAAGTAGTATGGCAGAAAGGGAATTACCTTAGACAAGACATGATTTGGATAGTCTCTTTCAAAATAAGATATATTTATGAGGAAATATTTATTTTTTAGCCAAAAAATTTCAATGTTCCCTGAGAAAGTAATTAATATAAATTCTGGACTTCATCCCTTCATCACTTTAAAACTTGCTACAGTGATAAATGTCTTGTGGTGGAGGACTGTGATAAAGTTTATTTGGTTTTAGTCTGCTGTCCTTTTAATTTCTTGAAAGGATTTCTGTCCTTCCAGAAATGTTTTGAACAGCAAAATAGCCTTTTCCTGTCTTATAGCTTGTGTAATAAACAATGATCCTTTAATGAGTGTCACAGAAATTTCAGAAAACCTATTTTAAACCATTGTCATTGAATAGTTTTCTAACACTGGTGCTGCACTACCTGCAACCAAACCTCATCCAATATAGGAATAATATTATATTCCAACAGTCATAAGGACTGATAGTTTTTCCTGTTTATAAAATAGCTACAGATGTATTTTTCATGTGGAGACGCTTCTCATCTTAATACAATGCTATTGAATTAGTCATACAAATTACAGATTTACTTTTTGAACTATTTTTGTCATAGACCTTACATATGTATATTTTGCATATTATCTTAAAAAAAAAGTTGTGATATGAAGAAGTTTTCACTCTGTTTTAGAGTGACATCCAGACTCAGTTGAAGCACCTGAGCTCTATGCATACACTGTTCTATATTTGCAAATAAACAAAATGAGAAAAAAAACCCACACATTTGGCTGTTTGTAAGACCATAACAATAATAGAGATGGTACTAATTTACATTACCTGGGGGGAAAAAAAAGCAACAAAAAACAAACAAAAAAACCCCAAGGAATTGCGTACATTTTAAATTTATAGTGAGAAATTTTAATTTGCATTGGCACAGGAGGGAGCTTGTAAAGAATAAAGACACTGTAAGCTTCTTGTTACAAATCTCAAATCGTAAATGAAGAAGATGATAAAAATCTTACTGCTTCATCTTCCACAGTAACTTATATGTGAAATTACTAGTGAAAGATACATCCATCTGAGTGGACTTATCATGTGAAAGCCATTGCATCCACAACTTATAATAAACCTGGCTTGTAGAGATTCCTTGATAATGGAAAACCCATTTTTATTTAGGATGGGATTCTTCTCAACCAAATTTAGCCAACTAAACTTAAGAACAAAGTCAAAGCTTTTCCTTGTCTAATGTGAAGAATCATCTCTAGAAGACAACTAGAAAATTCTAGGGGATGCATTTAAAATAGGGGTGATGGTTCATTACTTGTTGGTCTGACTTGGTTATAGAAGTCATGGGCAATTAGCACATGTCAGAGGTGTAATCTGAACATTTTAAAATCCTTCATGAGGAATCCAGATCAAAGTGTGGGGCCAAAGGACAGGGCAACTGCCCACTGGTGTTCTGGGTCTCCCCAGTCATCTTGAAGTGGGCATGGAGTTGATGCCTCACATTTAGAAAACATAATGTTGCACAGAGTGAATCCTAGAGAAGGACTAAAGTTAGATACTTACAACAAAACCAATCTTATCAGAAGCAAAACCTAGCGGAATGCTGTTGTATTGTTTCCAGAGAGGGAGTAAGTAGGAGTTTTAAGTGTCAGTATTATTATCTGATGTTGGAAAAAAAATTATCTGTGTCTATCTTTACAAGCATTTGTAAAGAAAACCAGTTTAATGGATGAATTTACCATTTAAACATTATTAGTCTGAGTATTAAAACAGAGCATAGATGAATGATAAATTAATTGTCCTGTTAGTGACAGAACATGTAGATCCAGAGGAGAATATTTTTCATGTATAGGAGTACAGGATATTGCTGGTGAATTTGAGGGTTATGTACAGGATGTAGCTACTGAGTACAGAATAGGGCAGCTGAGGCTGCTGCCTGAAGGTCAGTCTCTGTAAGACAGGAATCTGCTTTACAGGAACAGATAAGGTTATTTTTGAGTGTAATAGACTGTTAATTGAAATACTACCAGTCTGCAAACATTAAAAAAATAGACCTATTTTTAAACAATGCTATTCTGAGTTTCTAGGACTGCTGTCACTTCCCCTCCCATAAGTATTAAGGCTACAGGCAATTTTGTGTTTTTAATGCATATTGATATTAACATTATACAAAAAAAAAATTACTGTGGTATTAAGATATGAGTTGCTTACCTTAATCATCTTACCCTAATAAAATGATGGAAAATAATAACCTTTACAACACACATCCAAATCTGCATCTGTGACACCCAAAAGCTCTTCAAAATAAGATTATTAAGGCAGCAAAGCTAACATGAAGAAATTAGAAGGTGCCTATGTAAATTTAAGGGGGCCTTTTGGACACAGACATTTCCAACCCTGTTTTTGATGGCAGCTGGAGCTCCTTTGTGTCCCTGTCAGGCAGCAGGGGCAGTGCTGGTGTACTTGTGGTTGCTCTCTGTGCACACATCCTCGCTCGGGTACCTCCCTGCCCATGCTGGCTTTGGTGCCTACTGCAGAAGGGCAACTTGTATTCCTCAGGCTGGCCCCTTAATTTGAATTTAGCACAGCAATCACTTTGTAGACAACCAGTAATCTGGCATTGGTAGCGCTGTCCCTGCTGGACATCTTCCAGCTGCTGTGATCAGGAGAGCACACACTTGCCCTCCCCATGGTGGGAATAGGCTGCAGCTCTGACATTTGCCTTGGGTACTTTGGCACAATTCCCAGGCACAAGCTGCTGCTTTGTTGTTTATCACAGAAATGTCACCTTTCAAACAGCTATCGGACACATGCAGGTCAGAGCTGACTCTGCAGTAGCTTAAACACTACCTCTCCCAAAATTTCATCCTTGGGGGATGATGCCTGTGTCTAAACTGTTAAATCACTAAATAAAAGAGGACTAGGGATTAAGCCAGGCAACAGCCTGGCTCACATTCATATTGTTTGTAGAGAGCTGGTTGGAGTGGTCCAAAGGAGAGTCAGGGGGTGAGCTAACAGTTAAGCAGTGTGGATTATAAGGGATACTTAAGCTTGCTCCATTGCATTCTCTTACTTGGTAAGAAAGATTTAGCTTCTGGCTTTAGGTTTAAAGGGTTTCATGATGTCAAAAAAAAGAAAAAAGGGATAAGACATTTGTTCAACTGCTGACTGGATCTCTGCAAGAATAACTCCTCTACTAGCAAGGATTTCTTCCAATATAAATTGGAAATATCCCACATAAATTAAAAAATGCAGATATCAGATGCCTACCTCATGTTTCTTAGCAAATTATATGCGTCCTGTGTCATTTTCAAATGTGTGAAAGTGTCATTCTGTCTGTATATTTTCCCTCACACACATTTGGTAGGTCTGAATCCTACCCCTCTGATTAGTTAGTTCATCAAAGCACAATATTTCTTTCAGATTGTAAAAGGGATTCTGCTCCTTGCTGACATCTCGGAGAATACACCCTCCTACTATATGAATGAATTTGCTCATCATTACCAAAACAAATTAATCATTTGACTCAACTGTGACCTATAGATTTTTCTTTTCTTTAAGTGCATATTGAACTCCAAAAAAAAAAAAAGGAATCCACATCTGTTGCTTCTGGGAAGATGGATATATATGAACGCATTGTGGGAATTGATACCTCATCTCATGAAGTTCAGCCATTGCTGCAGGAGTTCCTTAGAATGCAGTTTCTGAACTTGTGCAATCACATTCCACAAATGTTTTCAGTGAGAAGAGCCTAAAGAAGGGGGTGCTTGTTTAATGTTTCAAAAAGAATTGGTTATAGTCACTCAAGGAATAAATATTTTCCCTATCAAGTAGTTGGAGTCTTTAATTTATGATCAAAAATTCCTCTAGAGAATGTATTATCCAGACATATCTCACCCTTTTTTGTTCAGTCTTTTTGTTCATGTTTGGCATATGTAATTGTACTCAGGTAGAAGAGCAGTATTTCCCTTCAGCTCAAATTACACTAAATTTTCTGAAACAGAGAGCCCACTTTGGGATTCCTGCTTGTGATACTTTTTTTTCACTCTCAATATATTCAAAAGATTTCTATAAATGATTCAAATGCTAATTGTGGGCAGAGAACATAAGGGAAGGAATCCTAGATTCACACAATACCAAATGATAAGAAAGGAGTTTGAATTTCATATGCAGACTAGGAAAAATCACAATTTACAAAATTGCTATAAATTCTCATTGTTTACATGTATGTTTTTAAAGCTGAAATGTGCATAATCTACTCTATATACTCGGTTGTTGTAGGATCTCTCTGATCAATATAAATTTTCTTTTCCTTAACCATTTATAGTGATTTTCATGTATGAGAGGCAAGTATGATAAAAGAAGTCTAACAAGCCTTTTTAGGCACAAACTTAGAGAAATGACAGATTTATGATCTTCTCTGTAATAAAAATATATAACTCGTAGCGTAGGACCATAACTTACAAGCATCTGATTATGTGGTCACAAGATCACAAAATATTTTCCTTGATTTATTTTATTTTTTCCTCTCTCTAATTTCCTGGTGGATTGTAAAATGGAAATGTTATCAGTCTTGAAGTAATCACTGTTGAAGTTTTTACGTCAGCTGTAGAAAACCACTTTAGTGACCTTTGTCACTTGCTTTAATAGCTGAAAACAGCACTAGGCTTCCCTTTTTTTTGCTGGAACTGTTCCAGAAGTTTCAAAGGCATCCTCTTAGACCATATAGGTTAAAGCTGCTGACTGCAGAAAGGTGGTGGTGGCACTTGGGGAGCTTTGTGTTCCATTCAGGCTCTGTGTCTGAACGGATGCAGTGTTTGTGGTTCATTCCTCCCACACTTACCCTTATGTGTGCCATTGCCTCCAGTCTGTTCCATTCTTGTCCTTATTCTATTGCCCTATTGTCTGATTCCTTTGCCTGGCTTCATGTCCTTTACTTACATGTTTTATTTGAACCCTGATTCCTTGCACAGTCAGCTTCTGCCCCTCCTCCTCTCCCTGGTTCTCATCCAAGCTTTCATTTTTTTTCTATTTTGACTTCATGCCAACCTTCCTGCCCTTCTGTCCTACTTGCTTACAGTCCCAATCTCCCTTGTTCAATCTCAGTGTTTTTTTCCTCACATCACTTTCTTCTTTCATTTCTCTGATTAGTCTGTCTTTACCTACATCCTGGCTCCTTGCCACATTTCTCTTCTTCCCTTTCACTTCATTTATTTCATGCTGTTAGCTCCAGATTCCAGCTTTTTATCTATGCCCTCTTCCATTCCACACACTCCCCCTCAATACTTTCTATCCTGCTGCTAGTCTTATTCCCACAACCTACTTTTTCTAATCTGTTCCACTTTGCTGACCACAGTTGGTTATGGTCCCCTTTTCTCTGCACTCAAATAGGAAAAAAAAAAATCTTCCTAATCTATATTGCATTAAGAAGGGAAATCTGTAATGACTTTCAGACTTGATTTCCTGTTTTTAGAGTGATACTGTGGATCAGATTGCAATTGCAGAGGATATGCTCTTTTGCCTCTGAGCACTGTTGCTCTTTTTTTAGGGCTTTACCTATGAAATTTTGTCTTTAAAGGAAACATAGTTATCTAAGGCATACTATTATGTAATGGAGAACAAATACACGACCTTAGAAGCTCAGTTCATAGGAACTCTAATGGTTTAATAGTTACCTTACTCCCTAATGTTGGGAGTCTCTGTCTTGGAATTTGTTTCACTCCTGGGAGTAAGGTTCCTAACCTACATTTTTCTTCTTTATGTACTTGATGCTTGCTAAAGTGGCTATCATCACCCCATTTAATTAGTTACATAGTCTCCAGTGTTATTTTAAGGAGTTATATTGCTCCATGACTTACCTGATCTTCTTTATTCAATCTATGGAATATATGGTTAGCATTAAACTACAGCACTTCTGTCACAGAAGCTTTGTAATTATAATAATAACAGTACTAAGAAAAATGGAAACTGCTTCCCTGATCTTCATTCTTTTTATTGCAAATCTTTTGAACATCCAACTGTATATTTAAATAGAGCAGCTGTCACTGGTTCTACTAACATGTAGGGCTACAGTGGACTGTACTAGCAAAAGGGGGCTTCCTGATTTATCCACAATGATTAAAAAAATTGTCTTTCAAGCATTGGTTAGCTGATTTTTTCAAAGTTTTGAAACTTGGCTAAGTTTTGATGATTTTCCAAGCAGACATCAAAAATGGAATTCATCTTCTGCCTTATAAAAGTCTTAAAATCATACAAACACTGGAACTCACAAGGACAAGTAAAATATTTTTCCACTCCTGGCTACTAGAAGTGCTTCATTTTTGATTGTTTTATTTTTCTGTCAAAAAAAATAACAAAAAAGCATTCACAGGCAGCAGTTCTAGCAAACTGCCTAACAAAAATCACACAGGTAAACATGAACTTTTCAACCCAGTAAGATAAACTTCAGTCGTATGAGCAATAGAAAGCTGGTCCTTATGAATGCAGAGATAGGTCACCTTGCTCAGTGATGAAGACTGCAGATTATAATGGTGTAACCAGTGATATTTCTTGTGATCTGTCTAGAGGTTTTGTTGTGTTTACATAGCATGTTTACAAACATGTGTTTACATGTGAACATACACCTTAGATATTAAAGTAATACTTGGTGATTTTAATGTGTTTCACACAATAGTGAGAAATTGATAGTCAAAAATAATACTGGTTTTGATCTACGATTGTTGTTCCACTGGTTTCTTATTGTACGTCTTTTTCTCACTGTGGATGAGTACATCATGGGGACCATATCCAGCAAAAACAAAGTGGTAACCTGAGAAGTGACAGCAGGTAGAAAAAAATTTCAGGAAGAAGGTGGTGAGGGGTTAGGCAGAGAAAACTGAGGAGTGGATATGAAGAAGTGCCTGAGGAATAAAAGATGGGAAAGGAAGTTAGGAACTGAAAGGTTGGCAATGAACCAGGTCATTTAGGGTTTATAGAAATGTCCAATGTTGAAACAGAGAGGAGTGGAGAAGTGGAGAGAAAATATTGGTGTTGACAGGGAAGAAAAGTGAAAGACTGAAGGAATTTACTGTTAGGGGTTCATGCAAATTGGATAATGCATATTCATTGCTGTGGATAATGCATATTCAAAA
Organism: Alethe castanea; assembly: GCA_024734035.1. Classification (NCBI taxonomy): domain Eukaryota; kingdom Metazoa; phylum Chordata; class Aves; order Passeriformes; family Muscicapidae; genus Alethe; species Alethe castanea. The sequence goes on along the minus strand of JANRGV010000051.1, from coordinate 89,785,870 downwards.
CAGCACAGGAGGACATTAGCATAAACCTCCAGCTTTCTGAATTTAGGGCTTTAGCAGGTATTCCTCTGATGGTAAAGAAAAGGGAATAAATGATCTGAGTTAGTGGCTCTGGGACTGGGACTTGGATGATAAGAGCTAAAAGCTCAGGCAGAGCCAGCAGTTATAACTTAGCCCCTTTTTTGGCACAGGGCAATTGTACTTGGAGGCTTTAGAATGGGCATGTTGCAATAAATTTATTTATGATGCCTTATGTCACAGAATCACAGAAGTGGTAAGGTTGAAAGGGAAAACAGTGGATCACATGGTCCAAAGACCCTTCTCAAGCAGGATTATCCCAGAGCACGGGATTATGTCCAGATAGTTCTTGAATATCTCCAGTAAGAGACACTCCACAACCTCTCTGGGCAATTGGTTCCAGTGCATGGTCACCTGCATGTAAAGAAGTTATTCCTCATGTTCCGGTGAAACTTCTTGTGAATCAGTTTCTGCCCATTGCCACTTGTCATGGTTGCTCAGAATCATAGAGCAGAGCCTGGCTCCATTCTCTTGACAGCCTCCCTTCAGCCACTGACAGAGATTGCTGTGGTCCCCTCCCAATCACCCCATCTTCAGATTGAACAGGCCCAACTCCTCAATCTATCTATGCAAGGGAGATGCCTCAGTACCCTCCTGACCTGTCACTAGGCACTGCTGAAAAGAGCTTGTCTCTGTCATCTTTATACCCTCCCTTCAGGTATTTACCCATATGGATGAGATTCCCCTGAACCTTGGTTTCTCCACGTTGAAGAATTCCAGCTCTCGTGGTTTTTTCTCATATGTGAGGTGCTCCAGTCTCTTAATTATCTTAGACTTTTGCTATACAAAAGGGTTTGTATGGAAAAGTTCAGAAATGGGCACAGCACTGCATGTGACCTCACATATGCTGAGTAGTGAGGAAGGATCACCTCCCTTAATCTATGGGCAACACTCTTCCTAATTGCTGTCCAGGAAACTATTTGCTTTCTGTGCGACCAAAGCACACTGCTTGCTCATGTGCAACAGCATATTTACCAGAACCCCCAGGTCCTTTTCTGCAAAGCTCCTTTCCAGTTGGATAGCCCTCATCACGTACTGGTGCCTGGGGTTGTTCTTTTGCACTTGGCCATGTTGAGCTTCATGAGGTTCCTGTCTGCCCATTTCTCCAGCCTGTTGAGGTCTCTTGGGATGGCAGCACAGCCCTCTCACGTATCAGCCACTCCTCACGTTTAATGCCATCAGTGAACTTTGCCCCATCAACCAGATCTTTAATGGGGATGTGAAACAGGACTCATTAGTGGTCCCTGGGTACAGTGCTGGTCACTGGCCTCCACCTACTCTGCTTGCCACTCATCACCAGCCTCTGGGCCCAGCCATTGGGCCATTTTTCATTCCACCCAAGTGGAATTGCCTGTTTCTCTTCAGCAAGCATCATGTCAGAACAGGTTGTGAATGCATGTTCACAGCATAGCTTCGCCAATACTTTCAAGACTTCCTCAGTAGTATAAGGTGCAGCTGAGAAGAAGCACAGAAATAGATGTCTAAAAATGTATTAGTGACAGCCAAAGTCACAGCCCAACGTGCACTGGGAACTGGAGCTGGAATACTGCATGAATGGGAATACATAAAGCGTGGAGAATCTCTGAAGTCGTTTGAAAATGAGGGCAAGGATCTTCTGGCTTGGCGAGAAAAGAAGGAGCCAGGGGAATCTAAAAGGTGGGACTTTCAGATGAAAGCGTGAGACAGGAAAATATTCCTTTCAGTAGCACTCTCAAGAGGGTAAGATAACCAGTAAGAGATGTCAGAGAGAGGTAGAAATATTGAAATTTGAGCAGAATATCAGGAAAAGAGACAGCTATGCTTTATGAATACAGAAAAGGTAACTAATTTTGTGTTTTGGGAAGGAGGATATTCAGAGATAAGATCTGAATGGAGAAAATTAAGGTCTGAGATGTTTCCTGATATTCTTTCTAAAGGCACTGAATAAATAGTTAAGGGTATAAAAGGAGAAGCAAGACAAGTGATATTTTATAAGCAGATATTTTAAGTAACTTCCATTACTGTGGCATTTTGTCCACAGTGAGTCATGACACTGCCTATTTTTTTCAATTTACGTGAATTGGCAAACAATACACTGGAAAAACAGGAATATGCATATACACACACACTAACTTTTATTCATAAGTTCTATAATAATTCATTAGGTATTATGTTATTTCTTTACATAGTCATATGTATGTTATTTGTAACTCTGCAATTGAAATACTTCTGCTTAGTGGTAATTTGCTGTAATTATTCTACAAATATATCTTCTGTTAGGCATGGTTCTGAAGATAATGGCAATTGTATTTTAAAATACTCCTTCTAAAACATTAGGGAATGAGGCAAATTCCAACACAAGGGAGTTGTGTATCCAAAAGCAGGTTATTGAAATTGTTGGTGACCTGAATACCTTAGTCTTGGTGACATGCATCAGGGAATCCCAGCAGGAGATATTTCATTGGCAGCAGGAAGCACTGATACTGGAGCATGGTATTTCCTGTGGTATAAATCCAAACCTTTGGTAACCCAAAAAGCTGTGTATTGTTTCTAAATTGAAAATGCATTTAAAGCCTCCTTCCTTTAATACAACTACTACCACTTTGCAGAGATTATCCACTAGCTCCATAACTAAGCATGTTCCTTTTATTCCTAATAAAAAAAGACATATATGTGTATATTTTTAATGTGTTGCAAGTTCTCACTGGAAAGCAGGGTTAATTGGATTTGGAAGTAAACGTGTTATGGCTTCCCCATGTCTTGGAGTTCGCTGAATTTTCTGCTGTTACTGCAAGAAAATAAAGCCAGCATAAGAAATCTGAGGAGAGCAAGATCTTTTTCATTTTTATAGAAATTTTCCACAATATTTTTCTAGTTTTCTATTATTTGAAACTTGGTATTTTCTTTGCATTTAATGGATTCCTGATTATCATGGTCCTTTCTAGTAAGTTGCCTCCTGTATACTGAATCCATATTGAATTTTTAAAATTGCAATTATTTCTTTCCTGTTTGTTTGTTTATTTATTTATTGCTTGGGGTTATGCCAAATAACACTCCTTTCCCTTAGCTAACTTCCAGTTCAGATCTCGTTTAGGTCTGTTCTGCTCTGAAGAATCTTTTTTTTCACCTGTGTTCATCCTCATCTCTCCTGTCGGTTACACTTATGCATTCTATTTGCTTTAACATATATCCGAAAATGCATATGGTTCTTTCATTTAGTTGGGCTCTATATATTTTTTGTTCCTTATGCAGCCTTTCACTTATTTCTCACCAGTTTATCAGGATAGACACTGCTACAGCCTTTGATGGGAAAGTATCTCTAGAGACTTTGGTCCAGCCATAGATGAACTCACTAAAAACAGTTCCTTGCAGGAATTGAGAAATATGTTTTAGACTTTTTCATTGTATGATACTCTACCCTCCCCTACTCTGCTATAATTTTTATCTTTGCTAATAGATTAGATTATTTTGTTAAACATAAGATAAATGTTCCAATTTCTACTACTGACTGAGAAGAGATTTACTTCTATGATGGTGGCTGTGAGTCAGACCCCTCTGACAGTGCTGGGACACACTTGTAGGATTAGGTAGGCATGAAGAAATATTTGTGATCTAAGTCTTAACAGGTGATGATGGCTGGTAGGTTTTTTCCTTTGTGGATTTGTTTACATGTGCATGAGTGGAGGGAGATTTGGGGGTGGAGTTCTGCTGAGGGTACCCTAAAATCATAGGAGAATTGAATCTTACTCTGCCACTTGTGATTACAGAAATGTGTTTAGTAGCTGCAGAGGGTGGGGGTTGGGAGGTACTGCCTGTGGTTTATCATATGATTTCAGATAGTGCAGGAAGGAAGGAGTAAGTGCCTGGCACCTGTCCTACTTCTCCCATTTCAAACACCTCTGGTTTTGCCCATTTTAGACCAATCTTGTGAAGCTGCTTTTGATGCACCAGGCAAATCCCAATCTTCTTAACTGCAATAATGAAAAGCCTTCAGGTAGGTGAAAATCCATGTGTATGTATTAGCTATTGTGACACTGTTTTCTTTCCTCCCTGCTTTCTTAGCTATAGCTTATTTAGTGTGTAGAGTTATATACACATACACGTGCGTGCATTCTTACATACATTGCTGAAAACTGCTGGTCATGGTAATTCAGGATATCACATCAAATGACAGCATGTACTTCCACTTGCTTCATTCCCTGTTTAGCTATGTTTCTTACTTGACAGTTCTTCTGTGCCTTGGTGGTAGCTGCATTTACACATTTTTGGTGACTTCTCATGGAGTTCCTGTCTCAACTACTTATAGTACATGACCTGTTCAGCTGGAATTTCTATAGCTGCTGTCTGAAAGCAAATTCAACATCTAGTTTTAAAGTGTAGCTGCCATTGTTTACTGCAGAAGGCACCTTCTTAAACCAGATAGCAACAGGGAGCTGAAGCACTGGTTCTAAAGATAATAGAATTGTAGACTCTATTAGGTTGGAAGGGACTTCAGATCAACTGATCTAATACAGAGATCAAAGCAGAGCTAATGTCAGTAATCCTAGCTAGCAGTGTGGAAAAGAAGAAACATATGGTTGATCAACATTCCAATTTCTAGGATAAAATGGAACTCAGTGATGTAGATAATATAAACTTCCTGTCAGATTATGGGTGAAACTTCCCTTGCATAATAAAGCAACATATGTGGTGCTCAAGTCCTGTACCTCCCACATTCACAGGGAAATTAATGATGCTTATGCTTAGAAGAAAGTTTTTATTTGTAAAAAAGACAGTGGACTAAACTCAGATAATCTCACAATACAGTTAGCTAACCACATTTAGTATTTATTTAATACAGTTAACTGTCTTTCTGGTCTGCAAACAGAACTGATTTCAGCACTTCTGTATGTATAAAACATATAAATCAAGTTTCTAGAAATGTAAAACATTTGAAAAGTATTTAAGTGCATGTTTTCACAGAAATAAAGCGTTGAAAACTGTTGTATTGTTGTTCCTGAAGTCCTGTAAATTATTGAATACTTCGGTTTGCTACACAGCAAGAATAGTTTTGAGGTTTTGCAGATGACAACTTAAGTCTGTACTGAATTTACTTTGCCTTTGTTTTCCCAGTAATTTCAAGTATTATTTTATGATTGATATCTGAGCAATTCCTTTTATGTTTAGTCCTAATCTAATCTAGAGATTTTAATTCAAAGGAGCTTTTTTGCCCCATTTTCTTGTCTGATATCTTGGTGTTCCAATGTCTTAGATGTTGCAGCTTCTGATTTTATTGAGGAAATGCTTCTGAAGGCTGAAATTGTTTGGGAGGAAAAAATGAAAGACCCTTTAGCTGCTTCTACTTTATCTCAAGAAGAGCCATATGAAGAGATCATCCATGATTTGCCCACAATTTCCAATAAACTGTAAGTAAGTGCTGGTGTTGTTGCAGAGCAATTCCCTGAAGCCAGAAGGGTATCTTTTGATCCTTTATCCTTTGAACCATATCTGTCAATCTGTGAATCCTAGCTGTGTGTGCATGGACATGGTCCTGGGTGACTGTCTTTGCATGTCCCTGCCCTAGCAGGATGAATGGACCAGGTGTCTTCTAGGAAGTCCCTTCCACCCCCAGCCATTCTGTGATTCTATGTGATTTGATGGATCAAATAACTTTCCTTTTGGAAATCTCCTGAATCGTATTTTGCATTTGTATCTCTCATATCTTTTCGTCAATCTTAGTTTTATAATTATAGATTATGAATAATATATTATTATAATTGCCAGCAGAAATTACCTGGGATTGCTTTGGCAGAATTATTAGAGGTTAATACTGTATATTTGGACATCCTTTTGGTAAGGTAGGTGGGTGTAGTGTAAGTAAAACTATCATTGCCTATGAGAGAAGCAAGGACAAATCCTGAAAAGAAAAAAATCAGATATGTGATTGCAGATTAAATGATACTGGTCAAAATAATATTTACAAGTTTATATTTAGATTTGTGCTGCTTAAAAATCAAGTGGAATCAAGTAGCATTTAGCAGGGAGGACTTAAAACCCAGTATTGAAGAGTCAATTTGTATCCTAAATTGTAAATTTTTGTACTTTTGTATTTCCTTGTGAATCTTAAAAAAAGATTGCCATGGTTATTTGAAAAGAGATATACAATAGGTATGAAGCACAATTGGCTGTTTTAGTGTAGTACAAGCACACTGTTATTTCAAATTATTATTTCCAGATACTGTAATCCAGGGCATTTTAAAAGCTACAAATAGTGTTTTTATACAGTGTGCAGTTTCTGTATATTTGAAGTATATATTTGTTAGTTACATAATCTTGCAAAACACTGACATTAATTTTTCTGTAGTAATCACTAAAGAGTATGTCAGGGAAACAATAAATAAAACCTCTTACAGAGAGACAGATAAGGTATATGTGTTCCCATTTCATAGCAGTTTTTATTTGTGATTTGCAGAATGTGTTTGGATACATTAAAATTTGGAAGAGGTGAGCAACTGTCTTGAAATGATTGATCTGTTAAATTCAGAACTTCATGGGATATACTGATATTTAGTAAAGATTGCATATTTCATGGATGATAAACACAATGTGTTGTTTTTGCTCCATGATTTGTAGTCATTAATACATGTAACTGAGTATATGATACTACTGTTTATGAAATTACTAATTTTTCATGCTTGTTAATTCCTTATGAAATAAGCAGTCCTCTAGTCTAACGTGCTGTTTCAATAACATAAATCATAATCCTCAAATTTATGTGCCTTCAACTGTCTTTGGAGTTAAAAAATTTAATTTTGAGGCATGAAATTAAGCCTTTAGATTCTGAAATGTAATAAAACTTTTATTTTAAATTATTGTCGTGTTGTAATACTAGAAGTAGACAGTAGGTCACTCTTGTACCTATGTAATGATGCCTAGCAAAAGTTATTCATTAAGGTTTTAGAGACTTTGAGAACTTAGTCATTGTTCTTGCATCTAGATGATGCATTTCCATATGTTTTATATTCTAGAAGTTTGCACTGCAGTGCACCTCTTGTACTGAATACTGCTTTTAGAGCAAATACCCATTAACCTCTGAAAAACCTGACTTGCACAAATTTTAAGTGGTCTGAAAATACTTTTCCTCTACTCCTTCCTTCCTGTAATACATATATTAAGAAAGCTAATTTTTGAGAGTTTTCCATATAGTGACTCCTTATATGACAATAATACAGACCTGCCACGTGTAAAAACCTTCACTGGAAGTTTTGAAAAAGCGAAGTCCACTGAAGAGAAAAACATAGAAAATTGATTTATGTGAGCAATTGGATGAGTTTAGCTTCTACTGCCAACTGTATCCCTGTGTGGGGCTGCATCTTGTTTGTGGTGCCTGTGTAAGAGAAGAGCAGAAGGTGAAGCCAAAGCCCTGCTCAGTTCTGTGCACTGACTTTGGCAGTGACCTGTGCACATAGCCAGGGGCCATTATTAGGATACAGGAAGGTTGAAGTAATGCCACTTCAGCACGTTCTTGAGACTTTTAGCAGTGTTAGCTTTAGAGACTTCCTCAGCCAGAGCTTTGCAGTACAAATCTGCCAGGTCTGCTATCAGTGCAGGAGAATCAGCTGGCCAGCCAGCTATTCTGAGATGGCAGCATTCTTGGAAGATAAAATTATTGTTGTATTTTGCCCATGCATGTCTCAGCTATCACTACTGAATATGGAAATCTGTTGGTGAGCAGAGTTCCATGTTACTTATAAATCTTCCAATCTTAATTTATAGAGCTGAAAATCAGGTGTCATCTCAAAGGTAGTCATCTCAGCTCTATCACGCTGAAATAGAGTATCATAACTATCATGCTTATAATTATGAAACCAAAAACCTTGCAGAGAGGTATTATTCCAAATGATAGTAGACATATTCTTAAGATACAGTGTATTATCCTCCAGAGTGGCTCCATGTTGCCTGTTAGAGAGGCAGCCTGTACTGGTTTCAACTTTTTTTTCCCAATGGCTAATGTTGCAAAGTTTCATCCTTCATGCTCTGTTAAAAGTCTGTAGAGAGATCTGTAATATGCTAGGTTGAAGATAAATATCAGTGCTGTTCTTGTGTACCAAACCAATTTTCTAGTGCTGAAGAGGAGTGCACAATAATAATTCACATGTACCTTTGCTTTATTCTTTATTTCATCCATTCTTCATCAACTGTCCTGATGTAAGAAAGTAATCTGAGATGGAAAGTTTTAAAATAGCTCCTAGTAACTCTATGTTGTGGCCATATTGCTTTGTGGCCATTTCTCAGAATAAAACAGTATCCAAAAGCAAATTCACAAGTGATGAACCAACAATTATAAATAGCATGTGTTCTGTCAGCAAACCTAGTTTTGCTGGTTCAACCTTAAATTACAGCATTGATTTCTGGAAGAATACTGTGAAGTGGTGAATTGAAATTCAGCCTCTGCTCAGGTGGAGGAAACAAAATTTAGCAGTGAGGATATTTGAAATATGCTGTTAGCAAGCAAACCTGGCTTTCTGCATTGCACTCAATCTCATCAGTGCAGTGTGGGTCGCACAGGGCAGAGGTGCAGTTATTTCTCTTTGTCACTGTTCTTGTCCTGCTCTTTTCTTGTGCTTTACACAAACCTTCCACAAGATGCAGCACCTCTGAGGCCATACCTGCTCCAGCATAGTTCCTTGGTCATAATTGACCAAATAAATTAGCTGAAGGACAGAATTGTAGGAATGTCATGAAGTTACTTAAAGGTTGACCATTGCAGCAAACCTAAGGTCTATGCTGGAAAATTTTGCCAGTTTAATTCTAATGGTACACTCAGAAGAAAATTTGTTACTCCACTGGCAAAAATACCATCACAGAATACATTAATTGACATAGCTTACAGTTCAGAGCCTTAATTTGGCCATATCTGTTTAAAAGTGACTTCAGGCTCATGCTACAGTCACAATGATCACTGTACTTCTACTCCAGTACATGTGCCTGTAGAGCACAGATAGTGCAGTCATCTAGGCAGTGAAAAATACTAAACAATTAAGAACTTCTCTCAAAGTAATGCTAACTTAATCATGTTGTATATTTTCTGATGCGTGTTTAAGTAAATATCAATTATAGTAATGATGTGTTTCAAAATCAGCACAAGAATGTGACATAAAATAGAAATAGATGTGTTCAAGAGAGCAAAACAGAAAAGTGATTCAATTTTTCTTATATTTCAGTTCTTCTTTTCCATGTGACTATTTATGTAGCACTTGCAATTTAATTATTGTAGTGTTTTCAAACACTCTCCTAATCTTTAATGTATTCTGAAGTTACTTTTATGTAACTTTAAGAAGCTTTTTAGACTGAAATTTCAGAGATTATGCACTTTACAGGTGTCAGCTGGTTTAGAAATTATTTGAAGCATCTCAGAATTACCTTTGGAAGGATTGATATAATTCTCTTTTCAAACTAGAAAGTGTCCAAGTGCTTCCAATATTGATGATAAAACTTCAAATTATTTGATTTTCAGCTCTTAAGTTTAATCTGATTTCTCTTTTTTATTTTTTAATGACATGTTAGAGAATGGCAGCTTATAGAAAACCATGTCACTTTATCTAAAAAATGTCCAATAAAAATACACAATACTTCAAATTAATTCAATACATGAAGAATTCTTTGCATAAAAATTAAAATCACTATTCCTCCGTATAGCATTAAATATTTTTTCTAGTTGGATAGGCAGGTAGAAAGTCTTACCATGTTCAAATAATATTATCCTTGATAACACTTCTTCCTGTCTACTGTGCAACATTATTTTGGCATAAGTCTTCCTTTGTGGTTAGTTATTTAATAATTATCCATTAATTATCCATTAATTATCCATTAATTTTCATAAAAGAAGACAGTTCATGCAAAAATGCCTGCCTACATTAACAAAAAATTTTCCCTTGCACTTTTCTATAGTTAAGCTTTCAGAAGCATTGCTTGATTTAATCTTGGGACTAAGAGAAATGCTTTTCTAAGAAGCCAGTGTTTTCTGGAAGCATTTTATTTCCGTTTATTTTTCACAGTGTCTTCTTGAACCCGAGTCATAATGAACTGTTGGAGTAATTTTAGTATGTTTTTTTCTTTCACAGAAAAATGCACGTTTTTGTTTTAATATGAATTATATATCATCCTTTCCATCACATGAAGTCCTATTAATATCTCATAAATGTATGTCATTTAAAGGCTACTCTTAGGTACATGAAACATGCCTGTTAAATTGGGTTATTATCATCTTCTTAAGTTCAAAATGCATCTGTCAAAACAGTAGGCACCCATTTTTTGCCCACACTTTGGTGTGATTTACAACCTACTTCTACTTTTGTGGCACCTGAAAGGTTTGTTTGGAGTTTATAGCTGAATTTTAAGAAGTGTTTCTAATGGGTGTTGTGTAGTTATCACAAAAGGGGTAAGATTAAATGGGTAAGGTTCAACTTCACAGCAAAAAAAATCCCAGATCTTCACAATTTAAAAGAAACATCACATGAATATTAAGAAAGATATAAGCGGCAATACTTTGGTTTTTTGTTTAATTCCTTCTACAATCTAATCACTGATATTCTAATTGCCAAGTTTCATTCTGCAGTTCAAACAAAAAAAAAATGGGGGTGGATCATTTGTCCATATGACATTTGGTAACTTTTTCACAAAATTATCTATAGTGAATCTAAACAGTAAATATTTTTTTTTATTTTAACCAATGTTCATCTAGATGTTTTAGATTAAAATGTCTGAAACAAAACATCTTGAGGCAAAACCAATTCGTATTTCATTATAAAATTTTTAAACTAATTCTTTCAATATTTGCAGAGTTGCAGTTTCATCAAAAGGAAAGTTTTGTCTATCTTTTATTTAGTGGGAAACGACTTCATCTTGTTTTTCAATGAATTCTGTCTAGAAGGTGTTTTATCCTTCATTTCTAAAATTATGCGTATTTCAGTTCTGTAATATGTGTGTTTTTTAGTTCTGTTTCCAAGAGCAGCTCCTATCCTGAGTTGCTATCAGTGTTAGCCATGAGTATTCATTTGAGTTAACTGTATAATCATGGGGGGTTTTTTTGGTTTTTTTTTAATAATCTGTGGTTAAACTCAAGTAACTTAGAGTAAATAAGAGATTTATTTTAACTAAGTTTGGGCTTTATTCCATAGTGGAATGAACTTTTTCCACATCCTATATTAAATCCACATTTCCTTTCAAAGAAATTATGTATGCATTTTGGCAAGGAGCTGATGTACACTCCATGAGATTGTCTCATTTGCACTGTCAGAATCCAGACAATTATTTTTTAAGATACTTGTATTCTCAATTCCCACAGCTGATTCCTTGCTAATTCTTTGGATATACAACTCTGAAAAATCATCCAAGATTTTGGCATTGCTGTTTTTCAGAAGTGTCATGTTGTCTGAAGTGCCAATAGGGAAAACAACTCCATGTGTATAAGAATAGTTTTAACTTTTATGTGGATGAAGAGTATTGCACAATGTTCCAGTAATTTCAGGAGTCTGCTATTTGCTTGCTTGTTTGGTTGGTTATTTTTAACTTAGTACAAATCCAGAGCACTTTCTGGTCATAAAATGTATCTCGGATATTGCTGGATTAAAAGTAAGCTAAAAGTGATGGATTTTAATTTTACTAACTGCAATAGCAATATATGTATTGTTACATTTAAACATACTATTTTTCACAATAGTATTGTGCAGTTTAACTGTGCTTTTTAAATTCAGTTGCAAAATTGGCTATTGATTTGCCAACCTAGGACTGTTAAAAGTAAACTTATGCATATTCTCTTTGCCTTGCTCAATTCTGCTTCAAAAAAGACATGCATAAAGGTGAATTTTAAATCAGAGTAGGTTGCTCTGTGTCTTTGGGAACAGACCAGCCTATGTGAATAGTTTATTTCTCACCAATTTATTTTTACTACTTGGACTAGGAGCTTGTGTTTCAGCCCTGAGTTGTATCTCAGTTCTGTGCTTGTGCCACCCACGTTTGATTGTCTGTCATCTTCAGTGGGAGTCTAATTGCTTTATTGATTCTCCTTGTAGCAATCCCCTGGCTTTACCGATCGCCAAGCAAGACAGTTTGCTGGAGAAAGATACCATGTTCAAAGATGCAGCTAAAGGCTTATGTAAGCAGCAATCTCAAGACAGTGCATCTGAAAATATCACTGTGAACACCACAGCAAAACTTGAGCAGGTAACAGCGTGCATTGTCTTGAAATCTTCATTAGTGCTTAGGTCTGGAAACTGTAAACTTAATGAAGCTGAAGACTGGAGTATTTTTTCCTTTGCCGTGCAGCAATACCATTTGCACCGTGGAGCCTTGTCACCTTGATCACCCCCTGCATTCTGTCTGGCCCTGCAGAGTTTCCTCTGCAAATTGAGCAGCTGCTTCCTGCCAGCTACTGGTGGCAGGTCAGGGGCTGTGGGGAGGGCTCAGGGCCCCTCAAACTCTTTTCAGGGATCGCAACAGGGGAGGGACAACTGCTGGCGCTGCCCAGAGTGTGTGCTTGTCTCAAACTTCCAGTTACAAAAGAAACGAAACCTGGGAGACTGAAAAAACAAAAGGAATGTCTAAGGAATATCAAGTTGCATAGTAAGTGACCGTAATTCAAAGCTAGGAATTGCCAGATTTACAGCTGCAGTGTTAATTCCCTTTCTTGTGGTAATGCATTAGATTATCAGCACTGGTTGTTTGGATACACTTTACACTTTAGAGTTTTCTCCACAGGAGGACAATCTCATTCAGTATATAGGATGAATGCAAAAGGAGGCAATTATCTATTGCTTATAAATCTAGCAGGTTTGATATTTAGGACTTTTTTTTTTTTTTTTTTTTTTTTTTTTTAGACAAAGGGGTTTTTTTTTATATTAAATATATTTGGGAAACACATATTCCAGAAATATTTTGTCATTTAAGAAAAAGCTACTTTAGAATCAAGGGGATGGGGGAGGGGAGTATTTCCGTTAAAAATAATTTTCTGTGAATTTGAAGCTTAACAAAGTAGCAAGATATTCGTTTGATTTAAGCCACATTCAGTTCAAAAAACTGCATCTCTGTCTTGGCAGAAGAATGCATACTCCACTGCTTTTTATTTGAATGTGTTTCAGAGGAATGGCTAGATCATATGAGATCAATCAGTGCATCCATATGTAAATGATATGAGTCAGACTGGGAAAGAATCAGCTTTGGAATCCTGTGGAGTGCTTGGTTCCCTATGCAGTCAGAGGATACCACAACACGTTTTGTACTTGGCTTACATCTTGTTTTCATGTCATGCAGTTTCTGATGCTGCTGACTGATGTGATTACATGGAAAATCATTCCAAGGGACAAGCACTGCTGGTCATAAAAGTGAATGCTTGCAACCCTTTAAGGAGGAATCCTCCCATAACTGTAGGAAAAGAGAGGGGAGTATTGAGCTTATGGTCTTGCCAAGACTATTGATTGCTCCTAGATGTTCAACAGAAGTGTGTACAAGAACACAGATACTTCTTTCTGCCTGATTCTCTTTTGATGTAAGCCTAGCCAAAATTAATCAGGTTTTCATTATCTCTGAGCTAAACTTTTGCTTTATAGTTCATGCACTAATACACAGAAACAGATTCGAATAAGAACAGCTAATCTTCTAGGTGGAAATGAGCAAACAGGAGTCTTTATGCTGGTAATTTCATTCTCCACCATGACCTTGAGTCTCTTCAGGGTCCCAGGGCAGATTTTCAAAAGCACTCTTGTTTCACCATACAGCAGTGGAACTTCCCACAATAGTTACAATTCAAAGACAAAAGAGCAGACTTAAAGGTGAATTAGCTCTTTTAGCTCTTTTATTTGAGAAATTTTTGCAGGAAACAGTCTGAAATTCTGCTCTAAACACGCTGGGAGTGGGTATCCAATGTTTTTTTTTAGAAACAGGGAAAACTAGAAAATATCTGTAGTTGCGAAATTTGGAGTGGTGCTCCCTAGCATGGAAGGATAGGAAGAGTCCTGTCTGAGAAATTATCATTAGCAGGGGATAGATTAGAAATGATGCTATTTTGGTGGATTTTTAAATGACTGGTTGTATTAGAAAAGAATTAATACAACTTTTCAGTTGGCAAGGGCTTAATGAGTTTTAGATCATATGAAGGAGAGAAAACTACTTTAATCACTTCAAGAAACAGTTAAATTTTAGGAAAGTAAAGAGTCTCCCTGAATTTTGTCAAATTAAAATATGTAACATTTTTCTTTTGGTGTAATTGTGATCCTGGAAGTAGAGGGATTGTATTCTCTACTACTTGCCATGCATTATGAACTGTAGGTAAATATGTATCATATCTGTATTTCTCTTACTAATATTTAGACCTTAGTTTTCAAAGATGAAATTTATCCATTTAACACTTTTTTATTAATATTATTTTCTAATTTCACAACTTGGGAAGTAAAGTTTTTATTTAGTGGTGATACCAAAGGAAATCTTTGAACAACCCCTTCCCACTGTTCCTGCCTTTTGCATATCCTAATTCTAATGAGTTTCTAATTAGTTGTCTTTTATTCTTACCAGTTACATTCAAACTACACTCAAAGTAATCATGTTCTGTTTAATTTTTCAATAGGTTGTGTGGAGTCATTACTTGGATTTTATGTTCATATATTATTGAAATAGATCTCATATGCTTTATGTGAGAAATACCACACATTTCTAGGCAATATGGCATGCAGATTAGGCCTTTATAGGGGGATCAAAAAGAAAAATTTCATCCTAGCACATTTCAGACATGCATTTTTAATAGAAAAAGTCTGTAAGTTTTTTGATTTGGAAAAAAATAACTGTTAAAATTTATATGTTGCTTCAGATTTTTTTAATTGCAAAAATTATGAAAAAGACTCTTATAAAAACATTATTTCCCATGAAGATTTTTTTTACTTGAAGTATAGGAGATGAGGATGAAGTGACTACTTCAATAAAACATTCTGGACCTCTCTTGGCTTGTATTAGCTTTTGCTTTTTTCCTAGGTAAAAGGTGTTCTTTGATCATCAGTAATGTCAAGATCTGTGCTGTCAAACAAAGAAAGCAGTATGAATAATTTCCAGAATTTTATCATATCCTCAATTTCTCTTCCTCTCATCTGGTTAGGATATTTTTTGATAGCAGATTCAAATTATGGCTTGGAATTGAATTAAATTTTCCATGCTGCAAATAAATATACATTAAATATTTTCTTTCTCTTAATTTAGTCTTTAAAAAAAATTCTTATGGTTCTTGTTTATGTATTGTTGGCCACATGAACTGATGGAGTGTCCCGTGATACTCTTTTGATTGTTCCAGTATCAGTTGACACAGACCAGGCTTAACTGTGCATAACATAATATTACACATAAGAGATGTGATGTATATATATTTCAGTGACACAAGTATGTAAAAAAAAAACTAAATTATATAACTAAATTATATATTTATATGTATATATATACTATTTAACATATAAAACTATTTAATATATATAACTATAAAACTAGATATAACTAGAGACTATTATATGAGCAGATTCTGAATGTTGTTAAATGTGTGTAATTTAAAAGAGTAAATAGAAATCTTCATTGTAAACATTACAAAAATCTAAAAACTAGTCACTCCCAGAGGCAGAGTTATATTGGAACTTATGCTGTATGTATGGCTATTTTTCTTTTATGTCTCATACCATATGCATCATGCAATTAGAATGATAGCCAGATAGATGCATTGAGATAAAAACCACATCTGTATGCTCAGAAAAGTAAATAAGAATGGAAGTTTAAGGTGCCCATAAATAAGGTATTAATAATGCATATAATGTTTACTGTTAAATCAGTTATGAGTTTAAGGCATTTAGAGTTTCTTATTTCTATGTGATTATTTGGTTATTGAACTATGAAATTTGATACAATGAATCAAGTAGAAAATGCTGAAACACCAAATCCTAAACTTTGTTAAAAAAAGATTTGAAAAACTTTTATTTTCTTGGAATTTTACTGAGCATTTCAGATTTCTAACCATACCTACAGAATGAGGATTTTTGGCCATGCCTAGATTATTAAAAAAATGCAAGCCAGTGCCTGCTTGCTGCCCTAGGGCTGTGTGGGATGAATCCATAGACATCTGTTAGGCAAAAGTTTTCTCCCTCCAGAGATGGGGCAAGTGACCTATGGGGAATTATTATTGTCATGTGACCTGAAGGATATCCAGGTTTCATCAGCATGAGTGCTAGCTGATAGGAACCAGGAATGTACAAGAAAGTGTGCCAAAAATTTCAGAAAATATGGAGAATCCCAGAGCAGTACTTTTATCCAAACCTTGCTTTTATTTACAAATACATAGCAGAGCTTCAATCTTCAGAGAGGTAGATTAGAAGAAGCTCATTCTATGGCACAGATGTTCTGAGTTTTGATAGCACACCAGGGAGTGCAGTGAAGGCGATGCCTGTTTCGTTCCTGCATGCCAGGTGAGCACACTATTAAGGAAAGGAGCCCACAAACTTGTCTCTCTGCTCTCTTTCTGCAAAATATTTAAAAATATTCTTGGAATTCTTTTGTTAGTTTTTTTTTCTATTGCAATGTACATCATCAAAGACAAATGCCAAAATGTAATTTCATTTTTTGTTTTGCCAAGTGGAATTCTTGTTTTCTAGTCAGCTGTACATCCAACTGGCAGGATTAAAAACAAAAAGAGCAAGAAACGCTATCTTCTGTGTGACAGAGGAATCTTCATTCACTTCAACAGGCTGAGGAGCAAACCTCTCCAATAGGTAGACATACATTTCACAGGTAGTGAAATCAGAGTGTCAGTATTTCCTGAACTCAACCTTGAACCTGTGGCAACTGAGTTGCAGCGTGGAAGTTCTGTGTCAGGTCCTCAGTACTAAACACAAATATCCATAGTCTTTGGGCTCTCCCCCATGACAGAAGCTCGCTCCATGTTCCCTCCAGGACCTCCCAGTCTGTTTCTGCCACTGATCTCCTGTCACTGACAAAAACCAAAGGTGCTGAGGTTCTCACCAAAAAAGGGCAGTGTCTGCTTTTCTCCTGAGCCTTCATTTTAAGCAGAAAAATAGAAAAAAAGTAGTTTCATCTTGACTGTCCATTCTCAAAATAGACCATGAGTTATTCTAGTTAACTCTGAACAAACTACTTAGTTCTATTGCCGTTCATGTGAGAATTTTCTGGTTTTTATGCTGACATAAAAAATAAATCAAACTACATTTTAAGTGTAGATCATTATTTATAAGCACACTGCTTAATATGTCAGTGTTTATTTTGTCTTTAATCAAATTTCCATTATCACTGATCCTTTTGTCTTCTGCCTCCCGTTTTAAGCGTAGATCATTATTTATAAGCACACTGCTTAATGTATAAGTGTTTATTTTGTTTTTAAAAAATTTCCATTATCACTGATTCTTTCTTTTTTTGTCTTCTGTCGCAGTGTTTTTTATTTCATTACATTTTTACTCACTCACCCATTTTGGCTCAAGTGGACTATTCTGATTGTCTTCTGGTTTCCATAACAACACATTTCCAATTTCTCACTAACTTACTTCTATTCTGCAAGAAAAATTCCAGTGCAATTTCAAATCCCATATGATAAAGAGTGCTCTGAGAGCTTTGGTAAATACTGCAAGAAATACTTTATAAGTCCACAAACTAATTTCTTGATTTCTTCTGCTATAACCATTTAATGAAGAGAGCAGGATCATTGCATATGGTCTGAGAATCTTTATGGGTTTAAGTATTGCAAATGTCACTCTGGTATGTTCTGTATCACGCAGTTATGCACCATAACATTGATAATAATTTGTATATTGCAGACTATAAACAACTTGATTAAGAGTAATGATGTGGATTTATTTGGGAGTGGCAACTTTCCGGTTTCCTAATGCATTTTTTTCCCATAAATTCTAGTGGTCTTGGTTTATACTGTAAGTTAGAACATTTTGGTACAGAATGATTCATTGTGAAGTTATTTCATTTCTCTAATCTGTGTTTTCTAGATCAAGCTAATGCCTCCAGCTCCAAATGATGACCTGGCTTCTCTGAGTGAGCTAACAGACAGCAGCCTGCTTTACGAGATTCAGAAGCGTTTCAACAATAATCAGATATATGTGAGTTGCTATTCACCTATCAATAGTAAACTTTCAAAAAAGACCAAAGAGAGAATAGAAAAAATAGGATTACTATAATAACTTCTAGGCAGTAACCTGCCCTGAACTCATTACTGGTTTTAAATGGATGAGGGGTTGTGTGTGTAAGCCCTGCAATTCCTCAAGTTTCTGTAGGACAAGGAGAAATAAAAAATGGAATATCACTTCAGACGGTTTAAATACAATTTATGTGTGTTTTCTTCTTCACGGAGGAAGTAAGTTGGTAGACACTGATGTACACACTTGTCATGAATGAGTGTTTTAAGGTCGCTCAGATCACAGTGTGGTTGAGGCGAGGCTGCACCACCATAATTTGTAATCTTCTTTCTCAAGCCACTGAAAGAACCTTCCATTTTCAACGCTATGTTAATTTAATAGAGCATGATTACTGGAAATGTAAAAGAAATTTAGATTCAAAAGCTTAGAATTCAGCATGGGAGATTTAATTATTCATTTCTTCCAGGTTTAGAGAAATAATTATATTGTAGTGTTAATCATCTAGATACCAAAAGAAATTTTTGTATTGCTGCCCATGTCTTACCCATAATTTATTACTAACTTACTGTACAGCTGAGTGGAATGTAAATTTGAAACATGCATACTATTTTTAAATTTATAAGTTGATTACACTATTTAGACTAAAGGAATATGGGGAACTGCTATGTTGCTGTGAATCCTTTTGAAATTATGGGAAGTTCAGTTTTAGGAGCTATGGCATTCAATGGTGAAAAAAAAAAATCTGAGGTTTGTAATCATGAAAATACTCATTATATGAGTATTATATGATTTTTTAAAATCTCACTTTCAAAGATACCGGATAACTTAAACGGAATTCATGAAGATCCACAGAGGAAGTATTTTATTTTAAGATACTGAAGATTTCACCTGAAAGGATCTTCTACTCTGGAATTCTCCTAGCTTAGAATTTGCAGGCAGCGATCACTAATATTCTGCTCCACAGCAGCCACTGTGCTTTGGTAGAGCATCAGTGCTGAAGATGCTTTCATCTTTACTTGGTTCTTAGACTTAGAAGGAAAAGTCCTTGGGCTCCAATTTCAAGCCAAAGTCCTCATTGGCCACAAAGAGCACTGTGTTGGCTCATGTCCAGCCTCTCCTCCGTCAGTAGCCCCAAATTTGAAACAGTAAAATCTTGCAAACATGCAATCATTAGATGGTTTACTCTTTCTGATATGGTCAGGATAGTTTTTCTAGATGCATGCTCATATGTTGCTATACACAAATATTTTTTGCATAAAGACTTATATATGTATCAATTCCTCCAGCTTGCCTCACAAGCAGCATATTTTAATGTATTGGCTCTGGATAACCAGTACAGCATTTCTAAGTTATGTCATCTATTCCATAAAAAAATCACTTGAGAAGCTTGTTTATGTGGTAGGCATGCCAGGAGTTAGACTCTATGAGCCTTGTGGGTCTCTTCCAACTCAGCAGCTTCTGTGATTCTGTGACATTTTTGTAGTTTAGCAAGTGGTAAGTTACAAATTAACTTCCAGATAACCTACTGATAATATATGTAGTGCCATTTTTCTCTGAATAATTTTAAGTTATGAAGAATTCAGTTTTATTACAAAAATACTAATTAATTCTGTTCTAAATGTAAATTTAGATCTCAAATTCAGACCATGGAGTTAAAAGCTCAGAATTCATTAATTATGTTTAGCATGTTATTTGCTAGATGTTAGAGGTTTTGCTGAGTTCTTTTTGGAAGAAAGCCATTAACATCCCTAAAAATTCAATTTATTACTTAATAAAGCAATTATATCTTCTTTTTTTCAGACCTACATTGGTGATATATTGTTGCTTGTTAACCCATTTAAAGAACTTCCTATTTATTCTACCATGGTAAGCATTCTCTTTTTAAAAGTTTGCACATATTTTTTTCACAATTCATATAGTTCATTTGACCAGCCAAACCCCAAAAATTAATTAATGTATATGCCCATTTCATGTAGGGTGCATCTTAGTTTTAGTATTTTAGCAAAATCTTAAAAACTTTTTCCAAGATACAACTATTTTTTCTGTGTCTTGGTGGCAAAACAGCCACCTTGATAATGCATTGAATGAGCAGGAGCTCTTTTGGTTCTTTAAAAATAGCTCCTGATGACCTTGGTGGTTTCTGCCCCAGTCAAACTTATAGAAATAGATGCATACTTCCTACAGTGGTTATTTGAGTTCACACCCCCTTGCCCAAAACGTGGTTATGGAGATAAGAGCCTTGGATGGTGCACAAAGGCTGAGGATGTCTGTCTGTGCTCCACGCCAGATCTGGGTGTCACTGTGCAGCACCAGCTGGGCACTGCCCTGGGTCGGGCTGCTGGGCACAGACAGTGTCTGGGCAAGGAGGATTGAGTCGTGTGAAAACATTCAAGTGTTTTGTCTTCTTCATCTTCACCCAGACATTTTAGAGATACTTATAGTGTTACTTATAACTGTTAATTTATTCCTCCCTCTTACCTATTCATTGATGCACTGAGATCACAGAGCTCAGTCTCCCTGATAAAGAACGTTCAAATATGTGTGTTTAACTTACAAGAATTAAAAAGGGTTAAACATTTGGTAAGCAAATTGTAATTTGTGACTGTTTGCTGTGTCGTGTGGCCTTGTGTGTAGTAGTAAATCTGAGAGAAAGAAACGCTGTGGCATTCATGGTAGGAGGAGCAGATCCCATGTTGGGAGTCGAAATTTATTTCTAGAAATGGAAATCATCCATCATCCCCAAGGTTTTAGATGATGGTATTTTTTCTTGTCACCATGTATTTTATATTAGATACATGATTTTGTGCACCAAGAGAGAACTGTAAAGAGAAAGAATTTATGTATTAAAATGTTTCCTGAATGTGTGCTGCATCTTTACTTCTCTGTGATAGATCTATTTAATTAAGTTCAGCATGAGATACTTTTTGTCCTGCAATTATTTGGGTCACCTTGGATAATAATTGCTTTCACTTCATCACTGTAATCTGCACACTATTGTGCATTGTGCAGGTATTTCCCAGATGATCAAGAAACCACAGTTGTAAAACCACTTTGTTTTTTAAATGGTCCAGTATACTGCAGCAGCTTAGCTGATATTGTGTTAGTCTCCAAGTGTTAGATGGTCTATGTATTAAAGTAATAACAAATGATGATGTCAATTCCTTACTAAATGCTGACATGCTATATGATGTGGCTCATTAGTTAGCATTTTTGTTTCAGGTATGTAGTTTGTTAGCTGTCAAAAAGAAAATGAATGGAAACACGTATTGATCATGATTCTATTTTTTAAACAAGGATGAAGCAATGAAAATATTATCATATATATCTTTTAATATCAGTGACATTTTTTCCTTCTTTTTTTTTTTTAAAATACTGCCTATAACTTCTTGACAAACAATTTTGTTATTTTGCACTGACCGCCCACACTTTGTTCCAATAGAATACTACTAAAATAAATATTCTATAAGCAATCATTCACTCTGAGATGACATAAAGAATCACATTTTAATGGACACTGATGTACTTTGCTTCTTATGAAATTCAATGCAGTTTCTAGATGCTAATATTATTACATTTTTACATGGAAATTCACTGCATAACTACACATTATAACAGCATTATACAAGGAATATGCAAGTGCAACTTTGAAGGTATCTTAGTGACCATAGAAGTGCTTGAGTTGTGGTCATGCTTCTTTGTGACATTCCTCCAGAATTTACTTGTGTACTTGTGCCTAATTAGGACAAATATATTCTTGAAGTTCATGTGAGAAAAATGTAAACTTGCAATATTTTGCATTGAGCATACTTGTGTGAAAATTTTTCTTTGTACTTTGTGACATTCTGAAATGATTCCTGGAGAACTGGTGTGGATTTATTCTTTTTTTTTTTTTTTTTTTTTTTT
>JANRGV010000051.1:89740617-89759000 GCA_024734035.1 Alethe castanea | reverse complement strand
GGCTCGTTAGCATGATAATGGGAAAAATTCCTTAAACTCACACAGTGAAGGAACAAAAAGACCCAACCCTCAACACAGAGATGTTTTAATTTCAGAGAGGTTCCTTAACAGCTGAAATAACTGTAGAGCTACTGTTGCTAATCTTTTTGGTAACCTGTGGTATAGTGATAGCAGGTTGCAGCTGTGATTTTGGATTAAGTATATTGTGGAGGGACAAAACTATTCCATCATCATGACACACAGTTGCCAGTGAACTGGCCCATGTGAGTGGTCAGTAAGAGGGGAACTATGATTTATATCAGTCGGTGAGCTCACAGACTTTCTGGATAACACAGGTATAAGATCTGTAATTTGCAAGACTGTGGAATGTCTGTAAGGGAGGAATATCACAGGACTAATGTCCTGTTTCAAATTTTCTCTCTTTCTGTTAGTGACAACAGAAACATGGAATTTGGAGATTGCCATTATAGGGGCAGAAGGCTAATGCTGGATCTTAAGAACAGAGGCAGCATGGTAGGACTAGCAATTGGAGAGTAAAGTCATCATTAAGAGGGCAAACATGCATATTTTGTAGGGTGATGTCAAGTACCATCTGACTTTTTAAACTCTTTCAGAAGGTCAGAAGCTGAAAACATGATCAAAGGATAGCGCACTTAAGGAGAACCTTGTCATTTATGGAGAGTTGCTAATTTCATATTAGTTGCAACAGTGACCATCCTGACATTACATAATTTCTTTTCCTCTTAGACTTGGTTTAAACATGGCTTTGTGACCTATTAGTTGAGATCTTCACACAACATAGAATCACAGAATGTGAAGAGTTGGTATTGACCTTAAAGTTCATCTAGTCCCAAATGCTGCTGCTATGGGCAGGGGCACTTCCCCCTAAACCAGGTTTACCTAGGCCTTTTCTAACCTGGCCTTGAACACCTCCAGCAATGGGGAACCCGCAAGCTCTCTGGCCAACCTGTTCCAATATCTTACCACCCTCACAGTAAAAGATTTCTTCCTAACATCTCACCTACATTTCCCTGTTCGGTTTGTACCATTATTCTTGTCCTGTCACTACAGCTGCTAACTAAGAGTCTGTCCTGGGGTGACAGTGTTTCATATCCCAAATCGTGTTGTGTATGTTCTGTTCCTGTGCCCTCAGAGCTGATTTGAGAGGGTTTTGTTATGTCTGGATCGTGTGCCCCTCCCCCTCTCGGCTGTTCCTGTCAGCTCACCTCCTCCAGCTGCCTCACTGCCGCTGCTGCTGCCGCCGCTGACTGCCGCTGCCGCAGAGTCCCACTTTGGCTTCTCCATTGGTCCCTTTCGGAACGCTGGCAGGTTGCCATGAGGTGTGCATACAACCTTCTCTTCTCCAGGCTGAACAGCCACAACTTCCTCAGCCTGTCTCATGGGGGAGGTACTCCAGTCCTCTTACCAACTTTGTGACACTCCCCAGGACTTGCTCCAACAATTCAGTGTTCTTATGTTGGGGACATAGAGCTCACAAGTGTGCAGTAGAGGGGGACAATTGCCTCCTCTAACCAGTTGGCTGTGCTGCTTTGGGTGTAGCCCAGGAGTCACTTGGCTTTCTGGTCTGTGAGCACACACTGCTGGCTCATGGTGAATTTTTCTTTGACCATCACCCCCAAGTCTTTCTGCTCAGGCCTGCTCTCAGTCACTTCTCTGCCCAGTCTGTAGGTGTCCACAACCCAGGTGCAGGACCTTGCCCTTCTCTTTGTTGAACTTCATGGGATTTGCATCAGCCCACCTCTCAAGCATGTTAAGGTCTCTGGATGGCATCCCTTCCCTCCTGCCTGAGGCATCACCCCACAGCTTGGTGTCATCAGCCAGCTTGATCAGGGCGCACTCGGTTCTAATCTCCATGTCACTGACAAAGATGCTGACCCTGAGGACACCGCTCATCTCTGGTCTCCACGGGGACAAGGAGATGTGCAGCACCACTCCTTGTGTGTGATGATCCAGTCAATTCTTTATCCACCAAAGGGTACATCCATCAGACCTGTGTCTCCAATTTAGAGACAAGGATGTTGTGCAGGACAGTCTCAAACCCTTTACATAGTTCAGGATAGACACTGTGAGTTGCTCTGCCCCTGTCCACCAGCTGTAGCCCTGGAATAGAATACTGACTGATCTGTAGTTCCTCGTGTCTTCTGCTTTCCTTTTTAAAATATGGATATTAATATTTGCCTTTTTCTAGACAACAGCGACTTCACCTGACTGCCACAGTTTTTCAAAAATTATTAACTGGCTTAACACTTCATCTTCCAGCTCCCTCAGGACCCATGGATGAATTTGATCAGCTAAATCACCATGCAGCCAGGTTGCAAAGCATTGCTGTCCTGGACCATAAACCTCCTACTGATGCCAACAGGAGTTTGAAGTCCAGTGTTAGCCTCCACCTTGTCACAGAAACGTGGACAACATAGACAAAAGCAATCTGACATATCATATATAGTAATAACAGGATCTGTCTTGTCACGTTAAGACTAAAGTTTACCAGGAAAAAATAAGAAATTTTAATAATTTGCATGTATGTTCATGAGAGTTGAATGAGATTAAATGAGGCATGACTATCCAAGCATGAAGCTGTTTTTTGTCCTTCCCTGTTGTGTTTCTTCCTTTTTAATTGATTTCTCCTTTGAAGCGATATTTGAATAGATAAAGCAATGGCCGGACAGATACTGTATTTTGCTGCCTTCTCATTTTCAGAAAATAAAATACACAGGTAACAGACTGATCAGCTATCACATACATTGTAATTGTGAAAAATCTAACTGGCTGTTGTAGAAACAGCCCTTTAAATTTGGTCAAGTGAATAAATGGAGGAGGAGCATCAAATTACATTTTGTTTGATTTGGTTGTCTATAAAGAAAATGGCTTGTAATTCTTACATGAATTTCTTAATCAGGCTTCACTAACTTTTTCCTTTCTGTCTCTTCTTTCTTTTTCCTTCATTCTCCATGCCTGAAGTGCATCATCGATTTTGCTTCCTTCCTGCATCCCACCATTTTCTATTGTTTCTTTCCACCTTTGTCATTCTATTGCCTTTTACCTTCTTTACTTTGGTCACTTTCCCTCCCAGAAATTCTCATTCTTTTGAATATTTATTGCACATCACAAACAAGAAATCACAGTGATCTAGACACAAGCACTAAAGTCACAGTGTATTGCAGAAACTGGGCAGGTTGTAAAACCAATCAACTTTTTCTTTTCCTTCCTGTTCCTTTTGAATTTACTTTCCATTCTTCCTATTGTATTCTTCACTTTCCATTTCTTCTGATTCCCCATCATTGCTACAGCAGTAATTTCTCCATCTGCAAAGAGTACCAGGCAGGATTAGTGACCTCTTTCGCTGGACAAAAGATAAAGGAAAACATAAAATCTGTGCTATAAATACCTTCAAAAAGGCTTGAAAGCATTAGATTTGATTGGTCTGACCTGTGGTACAAGACAATGTGTCTTGACAGTTCGACAGCCTTCACGTACACACACAGTCAGTCAGTCAATCTCCTATTTTCTCTTCTTTATTTGTCATCCATAAACCTTCTGTTATTTGAAATGAAAGTTTGACGGAGGTAGCTTAAATCCATTCAAACAAAGCTAGCAGAGAATATAAATAACATTTCAATTGTGAAACTAACAATGATTCCTCCCTCTCTTCCTTGCCTGTCATCTTGCAGTGGAGAAAGTGGTTCTGGGAAGACTGAAGCCTGCAAACAGATAGTGAAACACCTCACTTGCAGAGCCAGCTGCAGCAGAACTACCTTTGATACCAAGATAAATCATGTAAGTAGCATTCCAGTCACTGAGTGGAATGAAGCAAAACCTTGGTCTCTTGGATAGGCAGAGATATTTGAACTGTGGGAAAAAACGCATCAGCTCTGTAGAAATTAATAAATGGCTTGTTCTCACATTTGAAGTCAAAGGAAGTTTGTTTTGTTTTGTTTTGTTTTGTTTTATTTTGTTTTTTTCCATGAATGGGAACGGGATTAAGCTTACACTGATGTGATAAGAAGAATCTCCAAAGTGGAGGCAGTTTTGTTTCTATGTTTTGGCGACTTTGAAATTCACTGTTGCATTGAATAGGAAACATTTCTGTGATAAGGAACTGTTTCTTAAACATTAAATTAATTGCCTTCATTAAATAAATAAATTTGTTTGTACGGTGTGGTGATGCTTCGCTGGACAGTATGAAAAGTGTTGAGATATCTGAAGTAAGAGTATATGAGACAGAAACTTTAAACTTGCAGGAAAACTGCGAGAATTGAACGAAGTTATATAGCTCAATATTTGCGTGCTAAATATATTTAAGATATAGGTAAGTGTTCTGAATATTTGTTCAGTCATGTTTGATTTCCAAAATACATTTTTTCCATATACCCATATTTAATTCCCTTTAAAGGTTCATGCTGACATTTTAAACTATGCTGAACCCTGGATTGCCAATTCAAAATCTTTAAAAAAATTACTTTTCCTGATGAAACTTCTCATCTGAGATCTCCACTCAGAGACAGCCATCAATGGGTCTTAATGGAGGTGGAAGAGCATTATAAAATTTTGGTTGTAGAAAGATCCTTTAAAACTAGCTTAGATAGGATATCTGACTCTAGACCATAAATGTATCAGACCTCATCCATAGTGAATGGAGATTCTAATTTAGTTTCTTTTTAAGGTGCCTTAATGAACACAGTTGTCTGGATTCATTTCTGCTGCAGTTATGCATAGCGCCACTAAATTAATAAAGCTGTACAGGTTAAAACAAGTGCTGAATTAGTCCAAAGAGCAGATACATCCTAAACAGCACTACTGGAGTGGAGCTGGAACCAAAACTTCGCTGGACTAGTTTTCTGCTGCCACCTACTGCCCAGACAGCTGGTTTAATTAATAATTGTGAATGGTTTAATTTTTAGAGCTTCTGTGCCATTCCACAGACCTCTTCCCTCTTCCCTCTCCAGCTAGTTCACCCAGCTCCTGAAAAGAGTGATTTCAGAGCAACACTGTATATGCACCACATTGCAATCAACTTTAAGAATGCACAGAGGAAAATTCTTAAGGGAATCTGTCCAACCAATTATACACAAAAAACTAAATACAATGGCTGCAACCATGAAAGTGCAACGTGGAAATGCATTAGTGAGACATGCCATAAAAATGTCTGAATCTGTTTTGTCCCTCAGTTTTTCACTAGTATAATCCTGAAATAATTTTATTTGAAATTAATTATTTATGTCATTTCTGACATTATATAAAACTTGTAAATTCCTTTGTTGGATTATTAGTATTGACTGACTCTATCTTCATGAGCTGTCTTCAAAGATTTTAATATTTTTGCTACATGTGCCAGCTCCAGGAGTATGACTCCAGTCACTTATATCCAAACTACTAGTAAGGATACAGCTCACACGTGAACCTCTTACTTACAGCTTCCACTATTCTGACATTGGTTTTTCGGAATATATTTATTTTGAGCAGTCTTACTTTAATTTGTATTTTGGAAAGAAACCGACCAAGTGTTTTTTTAAATTCCAAAATTAAAAATTGTCTTCTTTATTCCCCCCATTTATTAATCGCAAGACAATCTCACTGATGTTTCTGGAAATATCTTCCTGTTTGTTTCCTCTCTTATTTCTTCTTTACTATTGTATTGCAGGTCAACTGTATCTTGGAGGCCTTTGGACATGCTAAAACAGCCTTGAGTGATTTTTCCAGCTGTTTTATAAAGTATTTTGAACTACAGTTTTGTGAGCGAAAAAAAACATTAATTGCAGGTAAGTGTCATTTAATCTGTAAATTTTGATATCACGCACAAAGTGTTGGATCAGAGATCCCAGTGTGCCATGCACAGAATTGGACAGCAAGGGCATTAAGGTACATGGAAGAGGCAAGGGGGTTAGGGAGTGTCAGAGGAACAATTTTCACAGTGAGTGGATTGATCACTTGGCAGAAGTGAGCAGTGCCCTGTTCTGAGCAGCCACAAGGTGGCAGAAAAAGACAAGAAACAAGTTGACACCAATGATTCGTCATGTTTCCTGGGAGATCACTCTTTCTTTCATTTCAAAGATCAACAAACTGACAGAGCTGTGTAGTCAAACACTGTGAAGTAAAATTTGTTAAGTTGTGCATTTGTACCTAATATTGTATTGGGTATTTTAAGTATCCTTTAAATTAGTGAGTGATATAATCTGTTTAGCAAAAAACCCCAAAAACATACACACAAAAAAAATCCCAACAAAAACAAAACAGGAACAAAACAAGGACAAGTATATTCTGTAATGCTGAATTTAGAAGTAACTTACAGCTTAGAGCTTCTTTTAAAACAACTAGGAAAAACAACCATATTGTTGTTTATTCTTCTTAGAGGCAAGATAGTGTGAAATTAGTTCCTGCTTTCAGAGTGAGTCTTCTAATCCCTAGTAAGCATTCATTAGTGGGGAAAAATAAATAAATAAAGAGAAGAAAACTGACTCAACTTTCAGTTTGATTCTGAAAACTGCTGTTCAAAAGCAGTCTGAAGAGCTTTCATTTCTGGTCCCCATAGATCATCATAAAGCTACTCACTGTTAAAGCAAGGTATGTCTGCAGAAATAACTACATACAGACATTTACCTACTTGCACTCTTCCTGGGTGGAGAAGCTGTATGGCAAGACACACTTGTGTTCCAAATAAAGTAGATTCTCTTAGATAAGCATTTCCAAATCTACTTCTTCTTTTTTTTTTTTTTTTTTAATATAATTTTAAATGTGTTTATGCTTTCTGCACAGTTTCCTAAAAAATTTCTTTGGAAATATTTCCAGTTACATTTTCTTGAGACAGTTCATTATATCCCAGAAAATATGATTGTTTCTTCACGGGAAGTGTCACTGCATGGGAAATTACTAACACTTTTTTTCTGGTTTGTTTTATAACGAATGTAGGATAATTGTAAAGGAAATTCAAAACTAAAAATGTGTGATTTTGTTTTTCATTTATAAACTCTTGTGGGAGGAATGCAAAATTAAACATACATTAGCATGGACTGAAGAGCATCTCAGTTCAGTTTGTAAAAATAAACCTCAATCCCTAAAGCTAAAATTTTATAGAGCATTTGTATTGTAACATATTTAATTTGAGTATATTGTGTTTGCAGGGACGTGGGTTTATGAACAGCTTTATTCATATCTGCCAGTTTAATTCAAAACCATTGCCTGTGACAGGATCAGTTAACCAGGTTCCCATGTCAGTTTTTTGGCACAGTAATTCTGTGTTTTTATGATTCTCAAGCCATAGACATCAAATGAGAAAATGTAGGGATAGTCAGGTCAATTAACAAATATAAATAAATTACTTATCTAGCCTGCTATTCCCCAATTATTTAGGAATTGAATCAGTTATTCTTACCAAATCTAAGGTAGCCAAAAGTTATATAATTTACTGTCAACAGAGCAAGCCTTACTGCAGCAGTAGAAGTGTGTTTTATATTTCTGAAATTTGCAATTGTTTCTGCTGTTTGATATGCATAGTAGATGTTGCCTTTTCTCAGCCACTGCTAAGCATCACATCTGAGTGAAATAGTCCCAGGTTTAGACACCATAAATGAGAAAAGAATCCTGCATGTTGACTTTGGCAGGTTTAAATTCCACCCAGGCGTACTCCATATTTATTTGCAAGATCATTTGCACCAGTATCTACTGTCTTGCACTGTTTAAACATAAATGAGTAATTTAAATATGCAGAGCACCTGATTTTGCTGAGCCATGAATTTCTAACTAAATTTGTCTGATTTGTAAAGAAAAATCCAAGTGACACTAGACTGCCTCCATCAAAGGGTTTAGGTGGTTTAAACTCCTCCACAGGCAGATATTATGGGGGGAGATTGGAACAATTTGCTAAGGATGGGACATGCAAAGAGTGTAGAGCAACCCTAAGGTGGCTCTCCAAGCGTTTTGACTGGACATCAGTGAAGTTTGTGACAGCTTCTTATTCATGCTGAAGTTCTTTTAGCTTCTGGAAATGTTCTGACTTTTGTCGCAAGGTTTATTCTTCTAGCAGAAAATACAATATACCTAAATAACTGAAATGCCCCCCATAATTTTCATTATTAGATTAGATTCATTCTTTAGCATAAACTGTATTTTTGCTGCGATGTTTTGAAAACAAGGATGGAAAGTTTCAGTGTGGTTCTACTCAAAGCCAGTACAGATATCTGAAGAGGTTTTATGTAGTAAAAAGTTTTATATTAGAACAAACTACAGGCCAATGATTTCATTAAGTTTCTAAAATAAATTCAGAACTCAAAGATTGATCCTTTGGCAAAAACATAATATCAATCCTAGAGAATTATTAACTCCTGCAGAATAATAGTAGAAGACTGATTATTCTTTTTTCCCCAGAATGGTCCTTCAGGTAACTTGATATAATTCCTAAGGTGAAAATTAATGCCTATATAAATTTCCTCAAATTACTCAAATAGAAACTTAGGAAGAGAAAATAGAGTCTGAAAATCTTATTCTCCATAATTTTTGCTTTGCTTTTCGTGCATTGATTTTCTCTGTCTTCACTTTCCAAAAAGCAAGGACTGATTTTTTTTTTTTAAAGTTACGTTGAAATGGACTGACAAATGTTGTCTTGTTTTTAAAAATAGCTGTGTTTAGGACAGCACGGTTTTTGAGAAGGAGCAATGGGTTTCTGAGAATGCATAGCTGAAAGACAGATTTCACTGGGCACACTTTTAATACAGAATCTGCTTGCTGACTATGTAGCTGCTGAGTAGATCAAGTGAGCTGTCAAAGGAAGTAGAAATTTTTTTGTGCCTTTAAGCACAATTACCATTGCACAAAAATGACAGACTTTGATTTGGAGCTTTATTAATTTTCTCCCATTTATTTCACACATAGATTAACAAACATATCTCACTTTGTTGAAAAGCATACTACCAGGATAATTTTTTTATGATTCTTAGCACCATTACCATGACACTCTGATTCTTGCTGATTGGAAACCTGGCTTTTCTTAACAGCTCTTCCCACTGCTGGAGATACTAGTTTTGAGATGGAATGTATGTAGCCTTATTAAAGTACAGGTGACTTGAAGTACTTGAAAAGGGCTGAATTAATTTGTGTCATCTGAATAAGTGATGTTACCCATCATTAAAGTTAAACGATAGATGACCTTTGGTAACATTTTTCTGCTTGTATTAATCAATGGATGTTAAAAACACCTGAAGTGGTAATTATAAAAGCCTTAGTGAAGAATATTACACACAAAAATGTGATTAAAGGTTTACAGTGAACTCTTTTCAGATTAATTGATGGTTGGATTAGTTTTACTGTGAAATCAGTTACAAGCACAATAGAAGATGGAAATCATCCTTTAAGTTCATCTATTCTGTTTTACCATGTAGGAATGACAGTCAGGTAATGATTGATTCTGATGAAAGTGTGTGTCTGGGCCAGTCCTGCCATGATTGCATTGCTTCAATTTATAATGTGTTGCAAAGTTACTGGAGCCACAAGCATATATGATTTCCCAAGTGTGCCTTTCTACTTCCCATACAGCTTTGGATTTTTTAGTTTTTTCTGTAGTGTAGCAGCAGAAGATTAGATGGATGATACACAATTTCTCATAATATTGATTCCGTAATAGCAGTTCACTACTACATTTTGTAGGATGATTAAATGGGCCAGATCATGTTTCCTTGGTTCAGCAAGGCAGACATACAGCTCCTCTCTGTCAGTCCCACTGTCTGCATGGCTTTGGTTGCCAGCACATCAGGACATGTCTGTGCTGTTACATAATGAAAGCATAGAGGATGTCCCTGGCTAAAGCACCACTGACCTTCTGTTCTCCTTAACTGGGATGTGTCCAGGGTGGTTTGGACTGTGCAGAGTAGTTCTTAGAGAGACCTTTCATAGTTACATTTAGTTCACAGAATTTGGCTGCTGAGGCCTTTCTCAAAACAATATGTTCAAGATTCACCCATTTTATTTCTCTCCCATCTATACTGTCTTTTAGCAGTATTTTCAAAGGCTGTATTCCCTCATACACATAATTTCAATTAACCTCAGGTTTGCTGTGTTTATTTCAACAGTATAAACAGAAACTTAAAGAACTTCAAAAGATAAGTGGAATTTAAAATAAAATAATCAGACAAACACAGATGATGTAGCAATAACCAACCTAGCAGTGAATGAGCTGCTGTGGACATTAGCAGCTGTATGGTGACAGGAACTGACATTCTGCTTGCTGGCCTAGTCATTAGCTTAATGCAGCTACTGTGCCTCTGATAAACACTCTCATCCACCAAATTGCATTGGGCAACACCTGTGAGTCCAAAACTGGTTCTGAAAATACTGCTTTAATCCCATCCAGCTTTAAAAAAGTAAAAAAAAAAAGAGAAAAATTCTAAAAATACATGAGTGGTATGCATTTAGAGAGCATACTTACTGTGTTGCAGGATGCATGCACCAATATTTACAATGACTACATGTTCAAGAACTGCTTCCAGTTCTTGAAGAAAGGAGTCCTCAATGAGTTGGTTGAAAGCCAGGCTATGGGGAAGCTATAGTTTAATATTCTCATCTGCTTACTGGGTTCAAAAACAAAGGTCCTCCATTGCTGAGAAGTGCACTCTACACTGAACAGCCCTTTCCAAGGCAAGGGTACTTGCAAAGAGTCTGTGAAAGCTTTGCTGTGCTGCAGGTATTGAAAAGCCTAAAGCTGCAGCAAAATGAACTTTTTCCACGTGATGTAGGTGCTCAGTTGTGTGTGAGAGACATGCTTCTGGTCTTTGCACCAGTGTTGAAGTAATGATGAGATAAAATATGCCAGCAGCCAGCTGAGTGGGGATCAGGTTCCCACTGACCAGAAGGGCTGTGACCTCTAGCTGCAGTTGGACATTCCCTTGTTCTCTTAGTCTCATGCATCTGGAACCACATGGTGTTGTATTCCTTGGGGAAGAGCTCAAGAGTAGCCTGCCCAAAATGGTGAATGTCCCTCTGTCTCTTCATGGGTATCTCTAAAATGCCTGTTATCTTGTGAACAGGTAAAGGGATCTGAGGGCTCAGTATTTCCTTTGCTTCTGCACTTTGCCTCTTTCACAGTGGGCCTGAGGTTATGTATGATCCTGTAAGCTGTTTTTCTGTAGGCAAATCTCATTCAGATTCATCCTCCTTCACCCTCTTCCCCAGACTGCTGATTCACATGGTTTCTCATTTATTCAGCTCATCATAGCCCTTCTGAGGTGCCCGTGTTTCCCCAGGCTCAGATCAGTGAGCTTGTTGATAACTTGTTCTGCAGAGGATTTGTCTCTTTGTAGCCATCTAGAAGTTTAATCTAAACTAATCACTATGTTCTTGTTTACCAGAGAGAAAGAAGAAATGCTTCCAAGTGTGTTTTTTCAAGAGGTCTTGAATCTTTTTTCCATCTTTCTGTTTAGAAGGAGGATAGAACAGATGCCAGTGCTCAGATGGCTACACTTTGGTGACATGACTAATAGCTTGTCTCTTAGAAAGTTTTGCCAAATACAACAAGTGGTACGAATCCACATCAGTATCTTTAAAACTAAGTAGTTTTAATGGTAATATCAAACATATAGTAAGTGTGGTAATATGTTTGTTCCACCAATATTAATGGAATTAGGGATTTATGTTTTGTTTGTATAGAAAACCATGGGAGTATAAATGGTAGAACTATATTTTATATGCTCCCCTCAGGTCATTTTATAAGAAACATTGTTTATTCTCAACTGCTGCAATGGTGAATGAATTTAAGATATTTAAGTTTAGAACAATCAGTATATTGATGAATTTATGTTTGTTTCTTAATCAGCTAGGATTTATACATACATGTTGGAGAAGTCTCGTGTTGTTATCCAGCCATTCAACCAGAGTAATTTTCATGTTTTTTACTTGATGATGGATGGATTGTCTGCTGAAGAAAAATACACCCTGTACCTCAGTAATTTATCTGCACACAGGTAGGAAAACAACTTTATATTTAGTATGAATAATTTTCTTATATTAATACCTCTCTGCTGTTGTGGTCCGTTGTCCAATAGTTAAAATTTTTCTAACTTTTCACACAGTTCTGACATTATTTATTATGGAGTACCTTCTCATGAGGATTTAGTTCTGAAGTACATATATAGTCTCTTAACAAGATCAGAGTTTTATATCCATTAATATTGTTGCCTTAAAGGAGAAAAATAAATTAATTAGCTATTTTTCTGTCTTCTGTGGACTAGATTATGTCTATTGGTTTTGGTTTTTTCCCTGGTGAAAAGTTTGTTTCTTAAGGCAAAAGCTGTTTATTTAAAATTTTCTTACAGAATATATTGATTTTGATGAAATGTCGCCAAATGTAACTAATATCTCCATTTTCATTTTGATACTTACTTTATACCAAATTAGTAAGAAAAACAGAAACAGAAGTTTTGACTGCTTTGAACCCAAGGATAGGATTCAACACCCAGCACCTAATTCTGTATACTCACGTGAGCTGGTTGTCTTAGGTCCCATTTGCAATCAAAGGAGATTGAGTCCCTGCTCAACTGTATATAGACTCACATATAGCTGCGTGCTTTGAATTAACTGAACCCCATTTGTGTCTTCATAAACTGTGCTGATTACATCATCTTTAATAATAAGATAAGATATAAATAATAAGAGCTGAATATAAACAACCAAATGAAGCTGAGTATAGACACCCAAATGTAGCATATTTAAGACTTAATATACTCCATATGTTTACTATAGGAGGAAGTTTTGGGTTTTTTTCATGAAATTTTGTCAGTATCTCAGAATTTGTTAATTCAGGTTACTTTAGAATGAAAAAATATTCCTCACTTAGTTAATTTGCCTTTTACTCTTTAATCTTTTGAAAATGTCACTGAAATGAGAGAAGGCTATTTAGTATTAATGATCTTCTCTTAAACTAACTGCCTTTAAAATGAGTATAGTGAGTAACTTTAAAATGACCAATAGTAATTAAAATTATGTAAGAAGAATGTTTTCAGGTTTTCACATCTAAGTCTTTTTCCCATGGATATTTTTTCCTCAACTTTTTCATTTAACACTCTGTGGCTAGTTACTTGAATAAAATAGCAGTTCTAGAACTTGAAGATAGAATGACACCACATTTGTTTTTGCAGAGAAAAGTTTTGTTGATTATGATTTTTTTCTTAGACAGAAGTCTTCCAACTACCATTGTTTGGTAATGTTTTAAGCTGTTACCATTTCTGTATTATACACAATAGCAAACAGCACTAGTTCTGAAGAAACCTCAGGCTAAATTCCTTTGCTAGAAATTATTCACTTCAAAGCAGGGAGAAGAAGAGTTAAATTCTATATTTGAAATAGTTTGAGGACTTTGAAGACCAAAAGTATTCTATGTTCTTTATAATTAATTTATTCCTCTTCTAGCGTAAGTTGTTTGGAAGCACTCAGTTTGTTCAGAAAATGAAACAGTTCCATGTCCCCTTGCAAGAAGTTCAGGCAGGAAAGAACTTTGTGTAAACCTGAATAATTAGATTCACATGAACAAAGCTTTATCTGGTAAGATATCTGATAATCATCTGGAAAGAACAAAATAGTATTTCTGAATAGATGTCTGAACATTGCAGTACCAAAGCTTTAGAAGTAATTGATAGCTGAATATTTGCATAAACCTGCTTTTATCAATAAAACTTAGCCTTGCCTATGTAGAGTAGATTGTATCTTGCATTATTAAGAGTTTGGGCCAAATTTTTCTTATCTTAGACTCCTGAGTTCAGTACTTCAGTGAGCTAGATCTTTGTCAGCTGATAAAGTTAAATTAGGGATAAATTTCTACTGCATCAAACTCACTCATGAATCAGGAAGGCAGGATCTGGTCTCTCTTATAAGCTCATTATTTCTGGCTTAGTCAAATTTTGATGAGATCACATCATTCTGGTAACATCCATGAGTGATTTTTTTTCCATGTTTTCTTTAAACAAGTGTAATCTTGATTCAAATAGTAAAATTAACTAGCTAACAGGCCTTTTGAAACTTTTGGCAGGTTGTTTCTGCCCAGATGCATTTTGATAATTTTTCAGTTCCTCTTTGCATTGTTTAATATTGCACTTCCATGTAAAAGATTCAACAATCTTAGTAAATAATGGCTATGAAGATTAGAAAATACCCCTATTTTAATATTGTTTTCTTAAGCCATTGCAATGTTAGAAATAAGACATAGCATGGGTTTTCTTATTCTTATTTTAGATAAAAGTACCTCAAAGTTTTTATTACCTTAATTACCTTAAAGTAATTTTATCAATATGATGCTGTAAAAGATGAGCTGTAGATCATGTTTTATGTAATATAAAATCCTGGACTGGGAGTTAATGTAAATTGCTTAAAGGTGAAATCCCTCCTTTTTGGACTCACTAAGAATTTCTGTAAGGCTGGGGTGTTGCCCCATCGTGTAGGGGAAGTTGTTTGGGTGTAAATCTCTTCTGCTTGGTGCTGTCCTGAGAGGGACCTTCAGCTCAGAAACTTAAATATGTGTTCTTGCAAGTGTTGTAATTGCTAAGTCATTGTGTCAAGACAAATAGCTGGACACTTTCTATTGAGCTTGCATACAACTAGGATCTTAAAGTAGCAAGAATTTAATCTACATAAGGAGGGATCTGAAGGAATACATCTCCCATCGTATCTGCCTGTGGATCAGGATGGATAAAGACAGAAGTAATTGCTGAAAGGTAAGATCATTTTTCAAGACTGAGCAAGGGAATCATGTCAGAAATGAAGAGACAGTCTCAAAAGGGCAAGTTGAAGCTTTTTGACTGACAACTACTCCCATGTGTTCATTATACTCAGAAACTGATTTTTATCAGCAGATGGTTGACTGAAAAGTTCCAAAATTTCTATTAATTTAGTGTGTTTCAAAGAACTCTACGACTTCTTTATCTTGATGATGATAATTAT
Source organism: Alethe castanea (assembly GCA_024734035.1). NCBI lineage: Eukaryota > Metazoa > Chordata > Aves > Passeriformes > Muscicapidae > Alethe > Alethe castanea. The sequence continues at coordinate 89,744,066 of JANRGV010000051.1, read as the reverse complement.
GTGTAATACAGAGACTTTAGAAATTTGAAGTTATATTCTCAATTTGTTCTCAATTTGTTCTGGATTACTTTTTTTTTTTTTTTTCTGGGTGCAAATTAAAGTCTATGACCATAAGCAGTACTTTTGTGGTCTCTGAAGTTTAGTCTCAGAAAGAAAGCATGTACTAGCTTTTCTAGCACATTTAGTTTAGCTTCATAGTTACAGTAGGTGCTAATTAGTGATGAATCTTGCAACCAAGGTGAAACAGAGAGCAGTAAGAGAAGTGACAGCTGTGATAGATCGGTTTGTAAATGATCTTCAGCTCTGGTGAAGAAAGAATAGGAAACAAAAGAAAAGATCATAGCAATAGGAATGAATATATATTGGGAAAATCTTCCATAAAATAAGTAGAAAGTCCTGCTTTTGTTGCTTTTGGCAAATTGCTTCATATTAGCATTTCTATTTCAAAGCTGTGGCATATAGAATAATGTAAGCAGGTCCTTGTGTAGTATGTATATGTGAGATACTCAAACACACTTATTAAAAATCATGTCCTTACATTTGTATATTTATATTTAAAAATATAGCTTAAGGCCACTTAACTCTAGAAAATTATTTCAGAAAAGATGGTAGGTTTGACAGCTGTTCAACTTGATGTTGCCATTTTCAGTTTAAACAAGGTTCCTACTTCTCCTAATTCATTGTACTGTAAAAAAAAAGTGAATAACTTCGAGCTGAGGAAAATGTTATATACATATTGATACTGTGGTCAGGGCATGCACTTTTTGTATTTGTATTATCAAACTGCTTTTCCCAGATGTGTAAAGCTTTCTTCCATAGAACAATGAACTGTGTGTTCCCTCTGCCTGTCATGCTTCTCACAGCCTTTAAAAAGCAGTGGAACTCTTCTGCACCAACAGATGTAGATCAGTTCATAGAACTGATGTATCTTCTTTTACAATTTTTCAGTGCAGTGCCCTCTTCACTGTCAATAAGAAAACTTGAATTTAATGTATAAAGGAGTCATTTTAGTAAAGTGATTGAATTTTTTAATTAAAATTTAAACTTATCCGAACCTTGACCACTGAGGAAATAATTTGCAATTCTAAATTATAGGGTTGGTCTTAAAAATAAAAAAAAGCTTAAAAATAAGTGTCGTGAAGTGAATGAAGCAGAAAAGATCCCAGTAAAAAGAGCCTTATGTATGATTTTTTGTGTGTTTCCAGTCATCATCTTATCTAAAAAGCACTAAGACAATGTGTTAAAAATAATGATTATTCTGTCATAACTGTTGTAGATATGGACCATGAAGATGCTACGCATTTTGATACCTTTTCTTTTCCTTTTCTTTCCTTGTATCTTTAGATGCCTTTTTTTTCCCATCCATTTGATTAAATTCTCATTTAAAATGCAACAGAAAATATTATAATCTTGAAACTACCTGTTTTCTGTACCTGTGTCATTTGCCTACAAACCTTTCTGTGGTAGTCTAACACAAAATTCATAGAGAAAAGTTGTGTGGGTTTGGGGTTTTTTGTTTTGTTTTGTTGTTGTTTTGATTTTATTTTGGATATTTCATTTATTTGGAAGGTTTTGCTTCTTTGTTGGTGTTTTTGCTTGTGTGTGTGTGTTTTGGGTTTTGATTTTATTAAATTTTCCCCACAGAATTAGAAAAATAGGCATTTTAGGGATATTCCAGTCCTCTGATATTTCCACACTCTTTCCTTGTATTCAAACCTAATAGATAACTTTTTCTTGTGGATATTGACTTTGTTTTAAGCTTCCAGCACAGCCAAAAGTTCAGTTCACAGAGGTGATTACACAGGACCATTTTGATTACTTTGTTTCGCAATTTGCTTGATGCTGATATCTGTGTATGATGACTGAGGAAAATCCAAGCATTAGACTTAAGTTACAAAATTATGTGGATTTAAATGTTGTGAATGAAACAGCTAGATCTATAAGAGTTAAATCAGATTTTCTCATCTTGCTGGAATGATAATTTCTGTATGAAGTGCCAAGTTGCATCACTTTATCAAACTGCCGTTACACATTTTGTGATGAAACTCAGCATAAGTTAGTTGCACCAAAATTCTGAGTCTCACCCAAATAAAGCCTAGTATTGAGACTCCCTGAACTTCACTGTTGAGGATCAACTTAGTTTTAAAATCCTGTTGGCAGAAACTAAAGCTCTAGGCTATCAGAAAATTGGAATTAATTGTATTTAATTTTAGGAGGAGGGTAAAGATCATACTCAGAGGTTCCTCTGCTGTATTCCACTTTTGCATTATGGGCAGGGCCAGCAAAGGAAGAGAGAGAAACTGTGGCAGGAGATGTTAGGATCACCATCCCTGCAACTGAATGGCCATGAAGGTCAAGTCCTTCTTCCAAAGAGACCTTCTTCCAAAGATCTCTTAAATTTAAAACAAGCATTCAAGTTCTGGTTGAAAAAGTAAGGTTGTATTTTTTTGTTGTTGTTTTGTACAAGTTTTCCTGTCCTAACTTGATTACATGCAGCACATTCCTTTCCTCTGAAAATCTTGCATTTTAAGCACATTAACATTTATAGAACAGTGCAGTGATACTAGTAGCTCAAGCTGTGTACAGTAGCATGCCTAGGGAGCAGAGGGTATAAAGACATTTGGAGAGCACTTGACAATCTTTCTAAATAATGTGGTAGAATGAAGACAGTTTCACACACATGGGAGGTTTCAAAAACAAGAGAGTTAGGTCTAAGTTATTCTTACTGGAATTTCAGTACAATAAGTGAATATGGATAGGTGAAATCCTAAGTAAAATAAAAAATTGTTTGGGTTTTTTGTTTTTGTTTTTGTTTTTTTGTTGTTTTTTTTTTTTAACTGCATGGTAGCAAATAATATAAAATTCTACACTTCCATTAGTTTGCATCTTCCTCATATGATTTACTTATATTTCAACTGCCTAGTGAAAAGCTTTAACTGTGTATGTTTGTTTCTTGACTATATTCATGCAATGCTACCATGAAAATCTGATTTACAACGAGTAGTACTATTTTAAGGGCAAGATCTCTACATTCTGAATGTAATGAGGCAATTCCATTTACTTAGATTCCAGTGAGGTCTGACAGCTAAACTAAACTAGGCTAGTTCTCAGGAAGCTAAAGGGGAGAGATATAAAGCAGATATATTTGTCTGAGATTCTGGAGGAGATTTAAACTTGTTTCAGTGAGTTTAATATCTATGTAATCTGGAATATTTTCAATGTAAAAAGAATTGCCTAAATGTTATCTGTTGTCTTTTGTGCTTTACTTGTTTGCTTTTGCTGCTTACCATGTATTGTTTTCCTGTTTTCATTGTATTTACTGATGTCTGAACTTTTAAAATTATTTCTTTTTTGGGATTGAACAATCTTTATTGCATGTAGGTCATATGCATATTCCAACAAAACATGCTTTCACATTTTTCTCTTTAATGTTTTTCCCTACCATCTTA
>JANRGV010000051.1:89713231-89737846 GCA_024734035.1 Alethe castanea | reverse complement strand
AGAGAGATGTGAAAATTATATATATATATATATATATTTTTTTTTTCAGGTTAAATTTGATCTTCTGTTGAAGAAATTAAGTCCTGACTGTTTAAGCAGCCTACCTGTGTTTCACGTCAGATGGGAAATTGATGTAGCTGAGAGGGGTGATATTGCCAAAGAAATCCTGGTTTGAAAGCAGATGTGATTACTCACATAAATGGTAGAAAAGTTAATTTGGCTTTTACTTTAAGTACAAAATATGTCTCTGCACTTTACTAGGTTGCTAATCATCTCATATGTGGAGGGAGATTCAGTGGATTCAGCTCCTGAAACCACTTAGCTATTACATTACATAAATCTAGTGTGATAACACAGTTCTGCAATTTATGTTTCAAAAGTCACTCTTAGAATTGTTTTGATACAATTACTGTAGAAGAATTTCCTAGTCAGGATTCCTAGTCAGAAATTGTTATTGACCTACAGAACCCCAGTCACTGAGCCCAGCTCATCTCAGTGTTAGATCTAGTGGAGCTGATACATCTCACCACTGTCTGAACTTGCTGCCTTACTCAGCTCCCTGTGCTGCCATGTATTTTTCATTGCACTGGTGCCAACTCTCTCTAGGAAAGTCAGACAAGGTCAACCCAATGTGTATCATAGTTTTCTTCCTCTAGTTCTTCCATTAATCATAACTCAAAATTACCACTACTCTGAGGTTAAACCTGGTTATATGAAATTAGTGCCATTAACAGTTTCCATTTACTGAATTCCTACAATATTATCTGAAATTACTGAAAATGAGTTTTGTCTAAAACCAACAAGTAACTAATTAAAATTTTATGAATATGCTAGTTCAGTGCTAATGACCAGAGGATGTCAGGATCTTAGTTTTATACAGCTCCTAAGAATGTCAGCTCTATCAGTCAGGCTTCTGAATTAACTTTATGCAACATAATGCAGGACAGAATGGTGTGTGAGTGTCTTTCGATGGATCACTCATCACTCAGGTGATCTATGGAACTTTTTAAATCTGTGTATAGATCTTGTCTGTATCCAGTAAGCTTATGACACATCTCATGGAATCATGGCACAAAGTTTATTTATTTATTTATTTGTATAAAATGCACACATATATTAGGCTATTGAACCAGGGAAAACTATATTTTTACCAGACCTAAGCAAACAGAACTGGATCAGACAAGGAGACATGCTGGGGAGAGCTGAATAGGTCCAGAGTTGTTCAGGTTTCTGGATTTTGGACTCAATGGTCTTAAAGACCTTTTCCAGCCTAATGATTCTGTGATTGTCTGATCTGTGGCCTATCTGTGATAATAATCCTTATGCTTATCTGATTGCCAAGTTTAAACATTTCTCAAATAGTAATATGAGTGAGAAAAATTATTAGAACAGATGCAGTTTGAACGAAGAGAGATGCAAATCAAGAAAGCATTCTGAAACAAAAAACTTGTATAAATTTTCTGCTGACTGAAATGATAGAAAAAGGCACTGACACAATGTGGAAAGACCATTTGACAAACAAACTGTATTTGTAATCATAATTGTAGAGAAGTGTAACATATGGCTTCTGACAAGTGCTGGCACCTTCTAGTTTCTACTTTAACCTTCGTGGAATTTTAACCTAACCAAATCATTAAATGGATAGAAATCAGTTTACCAAGTTGGCATTACATCTTAGTATTAAACCTACACAGTAATTGCAGTGTTTATTTTGATCCTGGTACACTGACACCAGTTTTGTGATCTGTTTTCAACTAAAAAGATTATTATGAAGACTAAGGAAAGTGCTAACCACTGGTAAAAGTAAGTCTGTGGTGTTTCACTGCAAACATTAATAATTGGAATAGAAAAATAAGTTATTTCATAGAATTGTTTTGTTGAAGAAACAATTGGAGACTATTCTATGTCATTAGAATTTTCCAGCATTGAATAAAAGACAGAGACAGTCTGTATGACCCTTCTTTGTTATAAATACTGCCACTCTGATCTAGTGAGTGGTGTCCCTGCCAATAGCAGGGGAGTTGAATCTAGCTAGTTTTTAAGGTCCCTGCCAGCCCAAGCCTTTCCACAATGATGATTCTATGTGTTTTTCTATTTAAAACATGGTTCACTTGACCTTATTTTGTTATCACTTTTCTGTCTCAAATAGAGATAACACTGCCACTGCTAGAGATTGTACATTTTTGTCCTAGTATTTCTTTGTGTTTGCTTCTGTATAACTCATGTCTTTGTTTTTAAAGAAATCAGATTCATCCTCTATTAGAGATGCATCTGTACTTCCTTGTAGGTGCAGTCCTTTCCCCATTTTTATCATGCTCTCTGACATTCCTTTCCTAGTACATTTTCAGCTCCAGTATGTATATTTGCCACATTTCAGACTTAATCTCCTATTTAAACAGGACTCCTAAATCAGGTAGCAATTAAGAGGAATAGAGCAGCATCTATTATAATTTGTCCTATGATGAACTGAATTTCAGTGAGTATGTTATGGCATTAGGTTGGTCCCTAAGACAAAACTTGAACAAATGGGAACACCTCAAATTCTTTGGTTTAGTTTATTCTGGAGCCTACTTTTTAAACATGCAATCACAATCCTCTCCAATCCATTCCCATTCCTCCTTGCCATATATCTTAGGAGGTAAATGACTAGTTTAAAGCATGATTTATTCTGTGATCATCTTTCTTCTCTGTTTATTTTTATTACCTTTTAAAATTGTATTTGTTTTTATTTTTGTTAGAAAGCAACGTATTTGAATAAAACCAGCTTTGCAGATCCCTATCCATAAATGCACTGTGGATTTTAGCACTAAGACCCAGTAAGGAATCTCTTTGTCTTATTTGGACACACAAACCATGAAAGTACTCTAAATCTGCAAATGTGCTTTTAGAAGGCCAGTTCATTTAATACCTACAAGATCAGTACCTTTAGTACTTAAGTAACCTGCTTAGATTCAACCCTTCAATTGAGATCTCTGTGTTCAATCTCTGAGGTTTGCTTCAGATTTGTTGAGCTTCTGTGTCCTTGGTCCCTTATGAGAGGCAGAGGAAGACACTGCAGGGGATTTAATGTCAGAAGTATTTAATTTGTGACCTTTGATTGAGCATGATTTTACTGTGAGGGCTGAAAAGATATGAGAGAAACAGGCACATCCATCCATCCTGCTCACATTTTGGGCTGTCCTGGAATGCATTTGGGACAAAAATAGGTGCTGAGGCAGGGGAGCAAAGCTGGTCTTGCTGAGCATAGGAGAGCAGAAGGGGATTCTCCATTATTGAACCCTATGTCCAGCATCATGCAGCTTGGTGGCTGTGTGAAAAGCAGAACACTCTTCTTAACATTGAAGGAGTGCAACTGTTGATTGTGGATTGTTGATTACTAAATAGATAACATATATAAATATACGTGAATTTGCTCCATTTATAGTTGCAAGGAAAATATTCTTGCTTTGTAGAAAAAAGCAAGTTACAATAAAGTTTGGTACTGCACCAAATCATATTTGTGTAGTGTATGATACTTTCTTAGCCTATGAAAAGTGAAAAATCATTATTGATTAACTGATTAATTATATTAATACTTCTAAAAAGAAATTTCATTCTTGAGTAAAATGTATACATATACATATACATGCACATATATATTTACCAGTATTTCAAAAGTTGCCTAGTGTCCTTGGGGGGCATTACCTTTTATTTTTGACCAAGTTAAAAGCGCTTTAAATGGATCTTACTGTTCAGAACTATTTGTTTAATATACACACCTGAATACACATGATCATACCTGCATATACAGGAAGAAGAGTGCCTCTTGTAAATCAGCTTATCTGAAACTGATTTGTGAACTACAATCAGTGGTTATATAAAATAATTTTGAAGCATATTATCAGTATTTTAACTGGATACTGGTGAAAGTTATAAGCAGGTTTCAAAAGCACTTTTTATAGTTTGGATGAGATACTGTGGCTCTTAACATGGTAAGCTTTATTTAATGAATCAGCATTTTGAAAGTAGAAAGTGCTGGTGGAAAAATGCCTTTGAGGCTCATAAACTTCATGATATCTGCCTGGCAACCAATGCCAAAGTCTGAACACAGAAATACAAAATTGCTTTTAGTTGTAGGAGCAAAGTTCAAACAATTTTTGAAGCATTTCAGGAAATGGAGTGGACCAGTTTGCACTTGCATGCAGACTGGCTTATTGTTTTTACATCTTCAGCAATGCTTATTATTTACTACTTTTTCAGCAGCATCAGCATTATGCTCCTCATTTAAGCTTCAAAATTATACTCTTAGAGTGGTCATTCACAGAATTATGATAATGTGATTTTTTTCCTGTAAAATATCTGAATCGTGAGTCAGAAAAACAGTTCAAGGTGTATTGTCTGTATTACCATCAGATATGTGAAAATTTCTATTTTGAGTCACTCCTGTTGTGCAGTCATTTTTTTTTCTTTAATAGAATAATTCTAAATTTATGATTTTGTGTAATTTTAGGAACAGAGTGCTTGAGCCTTTGATTTCAACCTATTCCACAAGATTATTTATATAATTAGGAAAAAAGCCCCATACCTGATTGTACCCTGCCAACATTTGGCATTTTGAGGCTAAACACCAATATGTATTTCTTTTCTTTCCTTTTCAGTATATCCGCTGTCTGTAAAGCTTATGTACTTCCTAGTACACATAGTCTTTCTTACAGAATTATTTGAAATTTCATTTTATAAAATATTAAGGCAAAGCTACTTACTGGATAACACATGGGCTAATATAAGCTTTCTGTGCTAAAACCAGTTTACTAAACACATATGTATAACTTGCAATTTTGCTGTTTTAGAAAACTAAGGAGCTGTGTTATGGCTGTCATCAAATCTGTCTACAGCTAATACCTTACCTCTTGACATTAACAAAGTTATTCAGATTTTTTTAAGTGCTGATTTTGATACTTTATTGCATGAGTGATAAGCATAAATATGTGCACTTAAATGATAAGCAGTAACTCCAGCTCAGTGCTACAGGGTAACAAGGTTCGAAGGGTATAAAATTTGTTCAGATTCAAATACATTTAAGTCTGGGAACAAAGGAGAAAAAAAGCAATAATACATGCCCTTTTTCCCTGAGAGAAAAAAGCCAGAAGCTATTCATTATCATGTTCTGGAAATGTCGTTTACTTCATTGATGTCAACTGTTTTGCTTTGTCTCTATCTCATTCCTGTTCACATATCAAACACTGCTAAGTGCAAAGCAGCTTTTCCTCACTAAGCAGAATACATTGTCCTCTCATATTCACACGAGATATTTAAAGAAATAAGAAGGTTTGTTGAAATTTCTTACTCTGTGAGTTTGTGAGTATGGTAGAGATTAGTGGAATTTATTTTTGAAAGGTAATGGCTTGCTTTTATATACTCAGTAACCTTCATTCCAGCAGTTCTGAAAGCATTTTTTAAAACATATGTAGAATTATGAAGTCATTAATTTTCAGTCAGGCCAAACAATCCTAAAGTTTAATTATACCTAAACTGAATCTTGGGATTTAGTAAGTAGTCACAGGAATAGCTAAACTTTTACAAAAATTTAACATATTTCAGAGAAATACTTCACAAATATTTAGTATGAGGGCAGTAAACTGACTGGTTTTTAAATGCTTATATTTTGTCTGTAACTAACACATATCTGACATGTTATGATTTTTACCTGAAGTTAAAGTAAAGATTAACTGATCTGGTAATGTTGAATTTTTAGTGATGACCATTGTGCTTAATCAGGGCTGCTACTCTGAGCTGGATAGGAAGGAGGAATGGGGACTGCAAAGGAAAAAGCCATACGCCTTTCACATGATTGTGCAAGTACATGGTTCATTGGGCAGCACTAATAAGGGGAAGGAAGGGATTTAGCTTGTTAATCCATGCTTCTTAATACAATGTCACATTAAATGACACCCACAACATGCATATCGATTGTGTTAGAGCTGGAACCTGATTATGAAATACTGCTTCATCCTCCTGTGACATTGGCTCTCTTGAGAATTTTCAAGCAACAAAGCATCAGCTAATGAAGATTTTGTAATAATGTTCTGGCTTAGACTTTATATAATGACAAGTAGAGCTGGAAGATAAGTCTGTGTGGCTTGCTGTGAGACTCCCCAGATGGTGTTGAGCAAAAGGTGCCATGGCTGTGCTGGGGCAGGGGTTCATCTGAGCTAAATAGCTACATACTGTGTTTTCTGCACTAGGTCATACAGCTACAGTTCAGGAATGTTTGTGTGTCTTTGGAATCTCCATTGCATAGAGTAGAAATCAGTGTAAGATAATATTATATTAGGGCCTAAAAATTATGTAAGCAATGCTCGGGACAGCTTAAAGTCTAGGTCACCAGTACTACTTCCTTCCTGCAGTCTCACTTACACACCTCAGTCTGCCTTCCCTTCTTTTCTCAGGGAACCTGAGCTCAACATAGGGTGTTCACCTATAACTTCCAGTTATTGATGTCTATTTTGATTCAACTGAGATCGGTGGGACAAAGCACGGGTTTGAAGTTAGTGACGCAGAAGTGTTTTACTGAATTGGGACAATACACAGTGGTGAAATAATTCATTATTCTGCTTCACAGTACTTGTAAACCTGGTGAGAAAAGAAACCAACTTCTTGTTCTTCCAGTGGCCTAAATTCACTGAATATGATGTCATGATGGGCATGGTCTGTGTCTGTTTTTGGAATAACTGATGCAGCACAGAAGCTGGCACTGAGACCATAATTGTGTGTGCTTTTTAATGACAGATTTTAATGAAGATCAAGCTGTAAGAAAAGCCTTTACAGCATTAGAAGAAAATGAATGGTTCTGGTAGGCATTCCTGAATCCATTCAGTCTGACTGATGTGCTCTTCTCTAGGCTATGTGCACAGTATTTCCTACCAGGTGCCCATAAAGCTGACTTATGGAGTGGCTCATGCATAGCAAGTGACAAGTCAGTTCTATATCCTGCTTATCATCATAATTAGAAAGAATTTTGACACCTTTGAGGGGAGATTTATGCAGGAAATCATATCGAGGATGAAGGTGATGTTTTGAAAGAGCCTGGTTTCAATTATCTCTTCTAAATTTCTTTAACTGGACAGCACAAAATGATTTTGGAGAACTATTGCATGACAGGTTTCCATAGGCTTACAGCATGATATATTAAAAAAGAAAAAAGAAAAAAGAAAAAAGAAAAAAGACACAACAAAAAATAAATAAAAAACAAAACAAAACAAAAAAACCACTAACCAAAAAAAACCAAACAAAAACAAAAACAAAACAAAAAAAACCAACAAAACAAATGAAAGAAAACCCACAAAAATATGGGTTTTTGTCCTAACAGTGAGAACAAAAACCTTCTGGCTTGGATAAATACATGTTAAGTATCAGGATCTAAGTTTTAAGGTTTGTCTTTTTTTAATATTTTGTATTGATGAATGAATATTAAGGCTTTTATTTGTCATTTTTTGTAAAAGAAATAAGGGCTTTATAAACAAAATCCAGAATTTCTGATTCACAACATGATCTGCAGTGGCTTGCACTGCCTAATTAAGTATTGCTAGAGAGTCCTGCATTTAGTGATTAGTTTATATGAAGTATTTATTCTTTGCTCCTTCCATGTAAATTCTTTACCCAATAACTATGAACTCCTTTTAGCAAAAAAAAAAAACAAAAAAACAAAACTATATTTTTTGTTCAGTTGTGCTAAAGAAGGAGTTGATACTGTTCTATTTCTCTACAGGTTAGTTAAGAGGTATCCTACTAATAGCAGAGAAATGACACATGGGCAAATGGATCAGCAGAAGAAAGCACACCAGAGAAGTTTTAATTCCTCACAGGAACCAGTTGGCTGGGTGTCTCAAAAAAGAACAGATTATGACATTCAGCTCTTCTCATGCATTTCCTTTCTTTTTTGATTTTTTTTCTTTTACCAACTAAAGGAATATAAACAGAGAAAAATAATATTTTCCTTTGCTCTTGGTTTAAAAAAGGCCTCCAGAGATCTGGTATACAAAGATCCAAGCCTTTGTATCAAGACAGGATCTACTGTGCAAACAGAGAGGTCCTTTGAAAATCTATTGCCACAGCCTCACAAAAGAAAGAAAATGTACTGATTTGTGAGCTAATGCCAGGGCAGTTCCATCTGTGTTTGCATTCATGTTCCCAGTTCTTATCAGGACAATGATTCTATCGTTCCCAGATCTTGAAAATTGTGATTTTCTGCCTCAGGATGTTATTTGGAATAAGCAAAGTTTCTGTTGTGACTTCCAGCCCTGTCTTTTTTTTTTTCACTTCATAAGTGTAAAAGCAAAAGAGCTAAAGTCTAAGTAAAGTAAATTTGAGTTCATTTACTGTACACTTTTACCCAGAAGCCCAGTAGAATAAATATCTTATCCTCCCTGAGTGATTACATGCAATAAAAGATTCTTTTTCAATCATCCTGGTAGCCTTATTAATAAATAAGTTCACGTAGAAGGTACAAAACATTTACTGTCTAGATACAAAATCAAGCTAAGTTGTGTTGGCTTGGAGATGTTGTAGTGGTCATGTCATGTGTCCTGACAATTATTTTGATCTAGCTTACATTGAATATTTTCATCAATTCCAAGAGTTTGGTGCTGTGCCCCAAATGTTTTTAAAAAAACTCCGGGTATTTTGAAGGTATAAAAAAATCTTAGAAGGGGTTTTATTTGGTTTCTAGCTCTGAAAAGGTAATCAAAGTGTCTGGAAATTTCTTGATGATAAATTGGTCATATCAGATTTTCTTAAAATTTAAGGTTAATTTCTATAAAATTTGAGTTTTCTAAAGTTTTAAATGAGAAAGATTATTTAGAAGTTGGTGTAAAAATATTTGTTTTCAAGATCAGAAGGAATTTTCCTCCTCATAAAATAATAATGCAGTGCTTTTTAAACTACTAGCTAGGCTAGTGGAAAGGGTTGCTGACCTGAGCAGAAGAGCAGAAATATTATCTTCCTATTTTGACTGATCCTTTGGTAAGGGTCTGGTGTTTGACTGTTCTGATTTTAGAACACTGTCATCAGATATTGAACAATGTAAGTTTCTGATCAAATTTTACTCATCCTCAGATATCTTATGGCTCTAACACCTGTAGTCAATTTTTGCATTTTAGAGAGTATTTAAAGGTCAAGGTAATGTATGAAACAATTAGAGACCTATCTTTTCTTGATGTCCCACCTTTCTGGGGCCAAAATTACTGATATTACATGAGATAAAAAAATCACAACCAAACAAAAAAAATTCCCAACTTATCTGAGAAATAAATTTAATATGTATCAAAGGATGACAGAATAATTCATTTTGGCAGGAACTTCAGGGGGTATCTTCTTTACTGCCTGCTTCAAGCAGGACCAGCTGGCAGATCAGATCAGCTTGTTCAGAGCTTTATCGAGTCTTGAAAATCTCCAGGTATAGTCCTCCAGACTGTGGGAATTTTCATCTTTGTAATATCTTTTTCGGTCTTCTGTAGGTGACATTTAATGAACAGTTTTACAGTTAAGTCTATTTTCTGACACATTTTTAGTGCTGCTTTCTTCTGGGTTTTCTCTTTACTGATCCTGATTTTCCTGAAATGGGATGCCCCAAATCACACAGAGTAGCCCAGTTTAAACTTTAACCATGATAAGTATTTAATGACTCCTATATTGTTCTATGCAAATAAGGATGTTATATATGATGATTCATTTTTTACATTATCGAGGCATACTTGACTCTCATTTAATTTATCTGTTATGATCCAATGCCTAATCAGCCTTACCTGCCTTGAATTTGTACATTCAGTTATCCCTTTGTCTTATTCTATAATCATTTGCTGTTAAATTGTATCTTTTTAATAGTAATTTTTGTTTGGCCTAATTCCTGGACAAAATGTGCTTTCATCTGATCTCTGTCACTTTTTCTGACCAGTAAAGTAGGATACCCTTATTGAGCCCCTTGCTTTTCTGTGTGGTTTTAGTTGTTTGGTTTTGGTTGGGTTGTTTTTTTGGGAGGGGGGTTTCTTTTGTATTAAAAATATGTCCTCTGTTTCTAATCTGAGCACAGATTGTTCTGAATATAAACAATTAGGAAATTAAGCTTTTTGCCTGCAATCTGAGGGTTTTTTTTTTTTTAGTGAAGATCTTGAAATCCTTATTACAAGCAGTATTTACTTCACTCTTGTCTGTAATGAAGTTTCAAGACTTTTTTGTACTGCTTTTGTACTGTTTCACTTATATCAAATCTGCTGTAGCCTAGAAAGCTGTGCAGGAAAATTGAGACGTGTCAGCATTCATCCTTCATCAGGAAAGGAGTCAAGTTGGAAACAGCTAGATGCTAGCTTAAAAACAACCCCAACCCCCTTTGTTAAATCATAGGACTTTATCCTAAAATTTTACAGTGACTGAGAACCACTTAATGATAGAATCCTACCAAGACTTCTTTTAATTATTCATGAAAAGAGGTATTTACTTCTGGAAAGCCCTTGGAAAAGAAGTGTCCATCTGGCAAATTCATGGTTCATCTTCATCTTTAATTGAAACCCAATTCTAACTGTTCAGACTAAAGGGAATTTCTGATGAATTGGTCACAACTTAGTAATTTCTTTCAGACAGCTTCCCTGCCAGATATGAGTTGAAGCACTGCAGTGAAGTAGATGTTTCTCTGTGGTACAGACTAATATCTATGTAGGTGCATGGCATAAAATGGCTGCTCTTACAGAATACTTGAACATTTCCGGTGTCAGATTCTACAAATACAAAGTGATTAGGATAGTGTTTATGTAATATTTTACTTACTCTATTAGCAAAATATCAAGATTTATTATCAGATTTCAATCTTGTTTATTTTTGTCTTTTCACAGATTTTATATAAATGTAGCAGTTCTAAGAATAAATATAAATTACATGTTTTTTATGTTGAATGAGGCAGATCACTTTGGTACTAAATGCTCTTGGGTTACAGTTCAAAAGAAAATACATTAATGTAAATCAGGTATTATTTTACAGAGTTTCTGTCAGCAGCAAACTGATAGTCAAAACTTTTCATTTTAGTCTTTGCTTGTCTTAGCTAGTTGTAGCTTTAGTCTCCTTATTTGTTCAGTCATCTAAGCAGAAGATTAATTACTTGAACAAAGTTTTTAACTGGTGGGGTTATGTAGGAAATTTTGAAATATGCTTATGTCACAAAAGTTCAATATTGTTCAGGTAAGCTGACAAACATATTTCTTCTTCATATTTGAGATCTGTGTACCAAATATGTAAGTTGAATAATTGTGATGATGTGCAACAATTTCAATGAGAATGATAAGGTAAACAGGTAAGGTAATTATGGAATTATATGGGTGGTTAATGCTCAAGAATTCAATGTCATACTAAGTACTTTTTTACACTCTTAGTTGTACTAGTCACACCCTTAAATTTGATCTATGGTGTCATTCTAATGATGGTTCAAAAATTATATATTATGATAAGCAATATACTAAAAAATTACCACCATGGACCTATTTCTTCTAAATAATATTCTTTTTAGAGAACAGAGGAGATTGCTACAGTGCTGCAAATTAGAACTGCTGGAAAAAAATCAGAAAGTAAAACTACATAGTCCCTTGCATTCTTCAATAAATTGTCTATCTAATGTAGCATTGTGCTTTACTGAAAGTGACTATACTACAACTCTCTTAGTTTATCTTCTTTAAGAAAATAAGTTTTATGGATCAGTGAATTTCTTCAATTTTGAAATAAAAATCACTGACCATAACTTTAAAACTTTTTTGTGTGCTGATAAAGTGTCTGTTAGAAGTACTAGTCCAATGCAAACATCAGCATGGGGTAGCATTTAAACAAATAGTTACACAGTCAGCAGAAAGAGGTTAATTACTAGAACTGCATAAACTCTTTGGTTTGTCACTTCTGCAAGATATATAAATATCATTTGTTTGAGCAGCTACCTTCAGTTAAGAGGCTCAGCTTTATCCAAAATCTGAGAATCATTTTCTAAAGCAACAGTAAACTAGTGCGAATGTGCATTTCTAAAATGAATGTGCACACAGAGATAAGCCAGTAAGGCTAGTAAAACTGAACTAAGCAAGCATGCAAGTGGTGCACAGCCTGTGTGCCTCAGCTGTTATGGAACATCAGCTCTGGATTGTATAGCAGTAGTACCTCTCTTACTAAAATTATCAGCAACTCAGGAGTCACCAGATCTGGTTCACATTTGAACACAGCGTATTTTGTTGGAAAACTATAGGAACATTGCATACACTCAAGTAACATCATAGGTTTTCATGGCTGTAGTTCACAAAAGCAAAAATCTAAATAAAAGTAGTAACTAAAATCTCTATGGTAAGTTCAAAATATAAATTTTAAGCAGTTTAGTTACTCTTCATCACCAGCAATGACATTTTGCCCAGGGCACTTCAATGTAAAAAGACAAAAATGGTTTACATTTGATGGAAAAGTGATGTATCTTCAACCAAGGAATGTTTAGTATTATTAGGGCTTTTGTACTGTGACACATCTCTCTCCCCTTTCCTTAATTTTGTAGGAGAGGGGACAATTTAAGATTTGTTCTGGACTCTAGTTCTTAAGAATAAATAGGTAATAATGATAATAATAATAGTAATATTGAGACAAATGATGTCTCAAACCTTTTTAGTCCTCAACATCTTTAAGGTAGAAAGAATGAGCTGCCAGGGAACTGTTGTACAAGAAAAATAAAATTCTATCCAAAGGTTACTATGTTTCTAAGGCAGAATGGACTTAATGATTACTAAACTATGTTTCTTTGTACGGCTAGAATATATTGTACTATGCTATTATGAGGGTTGTATGATACTCATCAGCAGTTCCAAGTACTCTATACAATTAATCCATGCTTAATATGAGTCTACTCTATATTATAAAGGTATAACAGTCAAATGTGCAAATCTTCAAAGCAATGTTTTATATTTCATTAGTCCTTAAATAGTTTGGAAAATGAGTGGGCCTCATGAAATGTTATAAAATAATTTAATTGCTTTTAGACTGGAGAAACTAAATTGAAGAGCACCTTAGAAAATGTCCAACTGCATCCCTTTCCAAGAGCAGCAGCACATCTGCTGATTAAGTCTTCAGGACATGTATAGCTGGGAAAGTCAGATTCTCTTCCAACAGGCAAGTCCCAGCAGAGGCTGCAGTTCCTGGATGGTTTGTGAGAGCCACAGGCACCTGGTTTGGCAGGTGCCCATTTTCCCCCTGCTGTATCAGCAAGCGCTGTGCTGAAGGCAGGAACTGGCACGTGTGGTTTCATGCTGCAGCTCAGCTCCTTCCCCTCAGAGTGAGGGTTCTGCAGCACCTTGCTGTGCTCAGCCTGCTGTCAGAGGTGCTGGTAGTGCTCACACAGCGTTTTGCAACCACTGGCACTTCAGCTGAGCTGAAAAAGTGCTGGTTAAATGGGGTTTTTAAACAGGAGAAGTGTGGAGTATTCTCCTCACAGAACAGGAATGACTGCTCTCTGCTCAGTACAGAGAGAGACAAAGAGTTATTTAGGGAGAAAACCATTGAGGAGGAGGCTTTTTTTGCAGAAATGGCCATATGCTTCCAACTCCTACAATGTTCGACAATAGAATATTTTGACAGTAGAGTGGCTGCTGCTGTAAATCTCCTAAATATGGATCAAAAGTGCCACCAACTCATGATGCATTACATGTTACTGGCATAAGTTCATGCAGCAGTACAGAAGAGTGGAAAATTTTCTGGTGGATTAACCTTTACACCAGTAGGTTCCGTGCCAGTTTCAGTATTAGATGTATTCTAGGCTCCTTTTGAACCTACAGGCAATGTAAAAAACTCCAGGGAAAGAAAAAAAAAAGCTGGTATACTCTGTATCATCTTCTCTAGCTGATCTGACAGCTGTGCTATTATTTGTACCTACCTCAGTCTGGCAAAATTAATGTTTTAGTAACCTCAAGAAAGCAGTGCTGAGCTCTGGCAGTGATGCTCACAGACTCATGTTCTCAATGGTTTGTGAACCACCAGCTTTATCCACTGATGTGAGAGGCTTGTTCATACTTGAGATATCTGATGAGTTAGTCCTCCTGTGGGTGCAAAAGGTACTTATGTACCTAGGCACATATTTTTAACCCCATCATTCTTCTTCTGCCCACTTGCTTGGGTACATTATGCCATTATCACTGCAAGGGGAATCCACACTGGTAAATCTGGTATGGGTTCACTAAAAATTCACTTTATGTTTCATTGTGGGTACACCTCATTATCTGTTAGAAAAATGCAAATACTAAATAATTTTTCCTGCACACAGTCATGTAAAATGGTACCCTTATAAGAACTACCACCCCTACTAGAGTGTTGCCTTCTGTGGTAATGGGAGTTTATTTTGAAACAAACAATCATTAATTGAATCATACAACTCATGAGTGTAAACAAGGATTGTCAAAAATTAAACCAGTATTGTTTCTCATATTTAAATGACAAATCATGGACTGAACATCAGTAGAGAACAGAATAATTGTGGTGAACTTTTGTTGTAATTGTGGTGAAGGGTGAGAACTGGAATGTGTGTAAACTTTCCACCTTTTTTGTTGTAGCAATTATGTTGTTTAGACAGAGTTGTGGAGAGTTCTTTTGTTTATTTAAGTGACATTTGTGAAGATTCCAGATTGTGTGATGAATGTGTATTTTAATGATTATGATAATTTAATGAAAACAATGAAAGAAAATATCTTACATTCTCAGCATTATGTAATTGGAAGTCAGAGCCTTTAAGATATTCAGACACCTCATTCTTAGTGATTTCAGCTCTATGAAAATACCTGAATACTTTTAAAAATGCAGACTTACTTCAAGAGGGTCAAAATAAATAATTGTAAAGGCAAGATTGCTGCACTTTTCAATAATCTATTTTGCTACCATTTGTGATTAATCTGTTTTGCATTATTACTCTTTATGTTGCTTCTGGATTTTTTTTTTTCCTGAGCTGCTGCACTAGATGTCTCTCTTTCTCTCTACTAATCATTGTTTTTGGGAAGGTACATAAAATTTCCTTCTGCTTTGCAGTGTGCAAAGCAGTACAGCTAAAGAGCTCTGCATTTACTGCACTGTGTACTTGGTTACTGCTTCATTCTGAGAGATGTTGAGTATACTGTCAGCCATTCAGCTGCTGGGGCAGGGAATGATCACTGAGGGGGTTAAGTGCTGATCTATTCCCTTGGCAGCAAGAGAGGAATTTAAAGCAGTCAGAGTTATCAGAGGTTCTCCTCAAATCTGCCTTCTGAAGGGGAATCTCTGGTAGTGCAAGACTGGCAAAACCGGCAGTGGTATAAATCCAGTTTGAACTTTCAGCTTCCATGCAGGGCTGAAGTTGGGGCTGGGGGGAGTCTTAAGCTAAAGTTTAAGAAAGAAATACAGAACATTCTGTTACTGGTACTGCTCCCTCCAAAGGCTGAGAAAAATCTGCAATAAACCTCTGGTTAGAAATGTAAAGCTGGACTTCAACTTCAAAAGTCTGATCATGCACCAGCCATATAAATACCAGATATGCTGTTTTTCCTTTGTGCAGGTATCTAAGCCAGACTGTATCAGAAGAGACGATGTTAACAGCTAACCCTCAAAACAGGGAGAAATTGACCATACTAAAACAAGCTCTAGGTGCTCTGGGATTCAATAGTCCGGTAAGTTACATGAGCTTATGCTATTTTTGGCTAAAATAATCATTTAGTTGAAAGCAAGGCCATAAGTAACTCTTACAGATAACCTTTTGTGGGGAAAAGAAGTGCTTTGCTGTCTTTTTTTTTTTTTTTTTTTTTGTCCGATTAGTTAAGACTTGAAACAAATACAGCACCAGCTCACTCCAGGGAAATTACTGTAATCACTTTTAATTAGACAAAAAACCAACAATGTAAATCTTTTTCATTCTTAAAGGTTCACAAAACAGCTTCAAGGTATGATACTCTGAACAATTAAATTACATAGATAAAAAGAAGCCATCAAATCCCATATGACACCTCATAAAAGCCATGGTAATTTTTAGCTCTTCCTGATTATCTCCCCATCCTTTTTAATTTTGTGAAATGCACATATGCTAACAGCACCTGAAAAGAAGTAAATACCTATTTAGGCAAAGTAAATTAGAGCCAGGTAACTTGAAAGAGCTGACTTAATTCCCCAAAAGCAACAAGAAGATAGGCCTGCTGTTTGTCTTTAATCCTATGAAACTAATGAAGAAGATAATTTGGAAAATTAATCAAGAAGAGGTTCTGGAGGACAGAAGTGTGACAGAAATCAGAAGAAATAGAAGGGTGAATATAAAAACTCATGTAAACTGTGTATCCCTTCAGGATACTACAGTGCTTAACAAAACCCCCATATTTCTTACATATGTATATGCTACCTAGCACACTGTAGCTGGAACATTTCTGCAAGGGAAATATATAAGCAACAGTAGTTTTAGAAGGAGGTAAGAACCTACCCTGTACAATATCATTAGAAAGAAGGGGACAAAACGTTAATGTAACTCTAAGTTAAAACATCATCAAAAATGAAAGATGGGCAGTAGTTGTAATAAAAAGGAATCAAAGACTATCAGTAAAAAATTTGTGAATATGCTGAAGCTGTTAGGTGGGGGATAGACTTCTGTGGTGGCTAGTGGTGCATCATGGAGCTGTTTGCCATTCCCTAGTTAAGGCAGTAAAAATTGTCACTTTTCAATGTAACGAAGAGTAGGGCTTATTTTAATGAATGTTCATGAGGCCATATACAAAATAGATCACATATGGCTATATTTGACAATATTATTCCTTACTCTTAGTGGCTCAAGATCTGTACTAGTAGATTTCAAGAACAAAAGGTCCAGACACTTCTGGATATAGCCCAGTGTTCACAGTTTGGTGGATCTCTCTTGCTCTTTTATTAATGTTTATGTTCTGTTGAGGAAGAGGGTCAGCCCATAAGTAAATAATAGAATGCTAAATGAATCATGATTTATAAGCCTGCAGTAACTGTCTGAGAATGGTTCATATGCAATATTCTTTTGAGTCCAGTACGCAATTTCACTCAGAATTCTTGAAAAAAAGTTACCTCTCAGAAAAGTGTCAACATCTTGAAGGCTGGTCTGTATTCAGGCAGCATTAGAATAATATTTAGGGGGCAAGAAATCAGTGAAAATCCCAACTACTGCAGGCTGGTCTCCTGTGTTGAATGTTAGAGGGCAATATGTAGATAAAACACATTCCTAAAATTTCCACCCATTACTTCTGAGGTACATGGAGAAGTGTGTACGTATCATTTGTTGACTACCTAGCCACATTTAATGATAGATAATCTTTTTGAAGAACTACATAAAAATTCCTTAGCAGCCATTAATGATATCTTCCAAGGTATGTTAATGTTTATTAAAAACAACTACTGTTTTAAAGGTTGGGGAACATGCATCTTACACAACGAAAAAATGTTTGAGAATCTGGAATGTGAAATATACCTGAGACCTTACCAAAATCACCAGAATCAAAAGCTATCCCAGCCCACTGCCATTCAGTGCTGCACAGTCACACCCTAACCAGTTCTGAGTTAACCTATAGGCAAGGAGTGTTCAGTGCTAGTGTGCCATTTCATCTTGCCTGAGATACCATCCCAAGAACCAGAGCATAGCACCCTAGCTTGAATGCTAATTAGCATAACTTCTTCTATTTTGAGAGTTAACTTGTTCAGACTTTCTCTGTATACATGAGATTTTTTTGAATCTTCAGCTTTGGTACCATGTAATACTAAAATACACTGTTACCCTATTGACATCTCTCTCATACAGTAAGACCTTGATGTTCTTGTCTCAAAGTGTATTTAGAGAAGAAAACTTGCTTAAGCAGGACTGGAAGTGCTATAGCCTATCCCAGAAATACTGTAAGCTTTTCTAATCCCTTTGATGATTGCCATATTTATCAGGGAAAAGAACATGAAGAAAAGAAGAAAACTTGAGGAAAAAAGGATGTATTTAGCTAAGTATTTCATTAGTAGTGTATTTATAATCTTAGTCTGCAAATTCTGATAAGTGAAATCTCTCACTGTCACTTCTGCAGTTTTAGCAGAATCAGATTCTAAATATTATTTTTTTTAAATACTTCAAGAATTATCAATTAACTTTGCTGTACATAATGCCATGTAATATTACAGTGGATATCAGGTTTATAGACCTGTTTTACTATTTTAAGAAGCACCATTGTTATATAACTGACCTTAAAACAAAAACTTTCAAAAACACACAATGCTTTCCATATTTTAGGATTTAAGGTTCATATTCCATTAAACATATTTTCTTATTTTTGAATTTAAAAAAATTTAAATATAATTAACCAACCAAAACAACTGAAGAAAGTTAGTTTTCTGCTTGCTGTGATAAAAATGAGGCCAGGAAAATTCTGCCTTTAAAGATAACTGCTTCACAATCTGAGACATCTCAGAAGAGTATGCAATCCCGGAGGGAAAGTGTGAGGGTAAGGAAAGTTGCTTTTGTTTCTTTCAGACATTAATTACAGCATTTAATACCAGGAACCTATAGAGCTAGACACTTTTGTTTGTGAATTCAGGTGGCTGAGGCAAAAAAAACCTTGCTGTTCCCAGGTACAGAAACTGTCTCAATGGAAATTCTCTATGGATGAGATATGTTTTATTTTTTTGCAGAAACAATGCATCCATTAAAGATATGTCAGTATTTTTATCACATTCTGAAAGACTTTCTTGACGTAGTGGTTAATGTGACTTACATTAAAACAAAAGAAACAAAAAGTAATTTTGTTGGTACATGTCCCAGCTAGGTACCAGTTTGATTTCAAATTTTCTGATAATAGATCACATGTGAATGCTTTTCAATTTATCAAATGCTGATGATACAAACTAACAGAATTTGTATTTTTATAAAGCATTGCCTTTCACTGGCGTGTCCAACAGATCTTTTCTTTATCTTTAATTCTGAAAAAAATGTGCGCAGGAGGTGGAGAACCTGTTTGTGATTCTCTCAGCAATTCTGCATCTTGGAGACATTCGCTTCACGGCTCTGACAGATGCTGAGACAGCATTCGTGTCAGACCTGCAGCTGCTGGAACAAGGTCAGTAGGACACGACCTTGGAGCGTCCCCTGCTCCATCCCACAGCAGGGAAGTTGCGCTGTTCCACCGACAGATGGAAACACAATTCCAGGGAGACAAAAAAAAAGGCCTTCTGAAAATTCATAAGTTACTGTAGGAAGGCAGTACCCAATTGACTTGGATGTTTTATAAATTACAGATTTTTATAAAATGCCAGTATTGCAAATTAGCTAATTCAGTGTCATATTTAGTGCTGTCATTTGCCAAAAGAAATTGTACAGTGCACTTTGTGCAGTCTTGTTTTGAAATGCTTTCGCGCTGCTTGTCAACAGCTGAAAAATTTGCCTTGAACTGAATTCTTTACATTCAAAGTCTATGTTTTAAAAGGGTCTCTTGTTTCTGTGCTTTGAAGTTTGCCCTCTTGGTCACAAACAAATCTCCTCCAAGAGGCTTATGGATACAGAATGTCAATAAGAAGCATACCTTCACCCTAGTACCACAGAAATTCTGCCAAACCGTGGGGGAAGTCCTGAGTAATCTTTGAAGGGGAAAGAAAGCTGTAATGTAATATACAGATACATTCAAACTTCACAAAGTACTGGTTATAGCAATCCAATTTTATGTATTTGTTAATTTTGATTACTCCTGTGACAGCACCCTTTTCTTTAATGTTTGTATTCTTTCACTATTCAAAAAGAAATTTTTCAAAAAGAAAATCTGTTGTAAAATATGAAATATGTAGCATAGCATAAATCAGTCTTTCTTTACATTTTCTTTTCCTTTCAGTGGCAGGAATGCTGCAGGTTTCACCAGATGAACTTGCTTCAGCCTTAACAACTGATGTTCAGTATTTTAAAGGTAATCTTTTCCAAGATTACATTCTCATAGATCACACCTGGTGGCATTTTGAGCCTTCTGGTTTAAAAAATTTAATAGCTGTCAACTTTTTGTTTCTTATTTCTTGTTTGGTCCTGTAAACAATCCCTCTGAGAAATATGTAGGCTTATCTGCCATGCAGTAAATCAGACTAGGCCACCAAATTAGAAATGCCTTTGTAATATGGAACAAAGCAGTTTCACACTGTGATGCTGATGGGCTCCTAACTTGGTTAATGTTACAAAAGTGTGTCAAGGTAACAGATGAGATATGAATAGAGAATATTAGTAAGAACTGTAATCAACATGAGTGTCTTGGGAAAAAAATCTGAAAACAATATTTTCAGTAAAATATTAGTTCTGTGTAGTACTCATGCACATTTCTTTTGAACAAAGTATAAAGGCATGTATTTCCAAACTTAAAATCTTTTGAGTGTTGACAGTCTTCTCATCTTGCACTGGAGGTTTCAGAAAAAAGCTAACACCATGTAAATGTTTGGCAAAAGAGAAGTAACTGTAGCTAAATTTACTGTAACTAAAATTACTTAAGGCGAAGTTTGCAGCACACTTTCATCTCCTTTTTCTGCTTTTTCTCTTAGGAGACACGATTGTTCGGAGGCACACTATAGAGATTGCAGATTTTTACCGGGATCTCTTGGCAAAATCTCTGTATGGTCGTTTATTTAGCTTTTTAGTCAACACAATCAACTGCTACCTTCAAAATCAAGATGAGAGTGGCAGGTAGGAGTGCCATTGGGAATTATTATATATTATATTGGGAATTATTAATACATATTATTAATAATATGTATTATTGTACAATGCAACTGTACAAATGCAGAACCGCAAAAGAAACATGATTCCATTAAATGGTGAAATTTAATGCACACTAATAAAGTTTTAAAGAATTTTATAATAGCATGACAGTGATGCTTGGATCTTTAAAGCACTGGCCACTCCTTCTATTTGTTTCTGCTGTAACATATTTGCTTATTTATTTGCTTATATGTAGCAAATATAGCAAATATAGCACATGGTACTTCATGTGGTAATCTAGATTTGTGGTTACAATTAATAGACTTTTAGGACTGGGCAATACAGAATGAGCTGTCTTTCAATATGCAAAATGCTGCTTGGTGCTTTTTTAATGCAGAACATGTTTGTTCTTTCTTCCCAAAACAGTGACCTTAGCACAGGGTATTAAAACCAGAATTTTATTCAAAGGCCTGCAAATGAATGTTTAAACTTAACTGATTTAAATGTTCTAAGAATGTTCTCTAGGTTAGCATCTTCTAAATTTGATGCTGTTGCTATCCAGTGTGGTTTCTTGGAAAAATGAATGCTAATTAATGTGCATCAGTGGAGCAGTCAAGAAACAAATTAAAGCAACAATGAAAAAAATTAAATCTCAGTAGAATCAAAGTAACAACCTAAGACAGTAGACCTAATTAGATGATCATATGTATGTGACTTAATCAAAGTTCAACAGCTCATATGCTCAGCTGAGCTTTGTCATGAACATGAAATACAAGTGGGTTGGAATTATTGGTAAATGGTAATCCACTAATGACAGATGTGGAACTTTCATGTGTTTTGTTTATATCATATCTCTGTGGCTGCATGGGACAAGTGTTTACGAGATGCCCTCTTTTAGAGTTTGAGGACTTCACAATCTTATTTTTATTCCTCTTCATAGACCAGTTAGTCAAAATCTCTTCTCTTCTGTGGGTGTAGCTAAAAGAAAAAGGTACCATGCCTGAGTAACTCAGTTCTCTACACCTAAAATTTATCTGTCATTATATATCCACCACCAGAGTGCCTAACTTTGTGCTGAAGGCAAACAGGAGTAACATGGAATGATCTTACTTGTCTGTTTCTGACACTAAGCTAGAGCAATTTTCCAATCCATGGCCTAATTTGACAAACTCTCTATATAATAAGGAAGGACAGTAACATGAGGTTACAATTCTTCCTCATTCATTCCTGGGATTTATGGAATAGAGGCTTAGCTCAGTGCATGTCCATGACAGACAGCAATCCAGCTCAGGCATTTCTAATTGCAATGAGCTTTTTTTGCATTGATTGCTGAGAAAGAAATTTAGAATTGATATATTTAAAATCTATTTAAATTATTTGAAATAATTTTTCAGTGTTTAATTTTACGATCGATATCTTACATTCTTTCATAATAGGGTGTCATTTACTTCTGTTGTTAATATAAACCCATAATTTTTAGATATCATAGGATCTTCAAATAATGAATGTCAAAGTTATTTGTATATTGTCTATCTTGTAGCCTCCTTCTAGTGCAATCACTAGGTGGAAGAGGTGATATCTACCTTGTGAAAATATTTCTCAGTGAAATTATTTCTACCTGTGAGGTAACTTGAAGACTGTGTGAGGTTGTAAGTCCCAGCCAAAACAGGACAGCTGTTTGCTGTATCAGAAATGAGGAATTTGCAATAATCTCCTCTGGCCACATATTATACTTATGCTGAAAAGGGGCAATTCTTCATTTAGGCTGGTTATAGAAAGCTAACCAGCTCAGGATTAATTGGCAGTACTGACAAGATATACAAAGTTTTATCAGACCAAAACCAGCTTCATTCCCATTCCAGACTTGAAGTTAAGTAGCTTATTTTAAGTGGAAATAAGGTTGTTCATCCTTCACTGATATTTCAACCTCAGTTGAAGTAGCCCACGTGCAGATTTTTTTTTTTTTTTTAAATCCAGCCTAATCGTATTGTTTAAACTGGAGGTGTAAATCAAGGCATAGAATAGTTCTAGATGCAAGATGGATTACTGCAATGAATTTGTGATTAGTGGGTCACATTTACTACAAGTACATCTGAGTAACTGTCAGTTGGCAGCATTATATCTCCAGTTTGGTGCAGTTTTAATAAACCTCTCCTGAGAGATCCACCAAAAACATTAATTTATATGACTACATAAGTCTGATGCATTCCAGGCCACATTTGAGTCCCCAGTTGGACAGAGTTACTACTTATCAGATGGGATGGAGCCTTCATCAGAAACCTGGAATAAGGTTTCTAGCTCAGTTTTTTGTTCTGTTGTGAGGCAGCTTAGCTGTCCTTCCATCACACTTCAGTGAGAATTTATGAAGGAATAAAATTAGATTTCTTGCCTTAGTAACTCTGAAAGAAGCATTTCTTCTTGGCATTTTTGAGGAAACTGGTTATCCATGGTTAACTTTTGTGGTGGAAATATTTGATTTTGGTCTTTAATACTGATTTATATTTGCTAAGAAAAAGCGTGTGACAGGTTTCAGACAAAATAAAAGGAATGATTCTCATTAGATCTAATGATTATTAGTAGAAAGGGGAGATGATTCTGTGAAAAGCTACAAAGACCAAGCTCTAAAGCTATGAATTACAGAGAATAAAAAGTGTTGCCAGAATCCAGCAAATTCATTACTTTGGAATACTATTCAATAGGTACAAAGCAAAAATTTTAATGATGATGTTAAGTGATATAATGCACCTTTAGATAATACACCTTCATAAAAACTTATAATTTTTGTCTCGTTTATAAATTATAACCCTACATGCTAGTTTAGACTGGTTTCAAGATCTGAAATTTGTTACTTTATTCATTCTGATATTATTTTTTAAAAATCGACTATGGAGAAATTATTTTGCCATAATTGGCCCCTAGAGTGGGATTAGGAGAAAGCTATTAACATTTCTCACAGGTGCTAATAATTATCTTTTTCTAATTATTGATATTTATCTTCACTCATCTATATAATGATTTCCTGTTCTACTGATTTTATTATTATCAAAATAGTCTCAGTGAATTTCTTCCCAAGACTCTTAACTCTTCAAATTTACTCTGTTTTACTTCCATTCAGATAAGTATGCTGATTTTCAGTTTTGTAGATTCATGGTTGCCTTAATGGGGCACTTCCATGTAATTGATTGCACATTGGCAAAGTTGGATCTGGTGATCCAAATGAATAATGAAATGACTTAAGGTAATGTTTTAACAAATCCTGACTCAATCTGCAAGAGGGTTTTTTCTTTATGGAGATTTAAGAATGTCTGTGAATTCTTGTGAAATATTGTTTTTCATTTCTCATGAAAAACAAGCTAATTAGGTATACGTGCCTGAGAAAATCTTGATACTGTGTTCCCTGCCTGCTAGTAAGTTGAAGGCATGTTGTTTTATCAGTTAGTTAGAAAATATTTTCTCTATTTGTAGATAAAACCTGATAAAAAGCTGATAAATATTTTGTAGATAAAGCCTGGCTGAACAGCAGGTCCCAGAGGGCCTGGATCTAGCTGGAGGTCTCTTACTGGCAGTCACCCTCAGGGTCCATTACTGGGTCTAGTGTTGTTTACCTTACTCATACATGACCTGGATGAAGGGCAGATGCCTCCTCAGCAGGTTCAGTGAGGGCACAAAGCTGGGAGGAGTGGGTGATACCCCAGAGTGCTGTGCAGCCCTTCAGAGGGACATCAGCAGGGTGGAGAGATGGGAGGGAAGAGCTGCCTGAAATTCAGCAAAAGCAGGGTCCTGCACCTGGGGAGGAACAACCCCTGCACCTCTACAGGGTGGGGGCTGAGCTGGAAAGCAGCTCTGTGGAGAAGGACCTGGGGGTGCTGTGGACAACAAGCTGTCCATGAGCCAGCAGTGTGTCCTGGGGG
>JANRGV010000051.1:89689160-89713193 GCA_024734035.1 Alethe castanea | reverse complement strand
GGTTGAGGGAGGTGATCCTGCCCCTTTGCTCAGCCTGGTGAGGCCACATCTGGAGTGTTCTGTCCAGTTCTGGGCTCTTCAGGAGCAGAGAGACATGGAGCTCCTGGAGCAGGTCTAGTGGAGGGCTACAGAGATGGTTTAGAGACTGGAGCATCTCTCTTATGGGGAAAGGCTGGGAGAGTTGGGCCTGTTCAGTCTTGAGAAGAGACAAGGGATCCTCATCTCAGTCTATAAAAATCTAAAGTGAGGGTGTTGAGAGGGTGGAGCCAGGCTCTGCTCAGGGGTGCTGGGCAATATCACAAGAGGCAATGGGCAGAAACTGTTGTACAGAAAATTCTATGTGAAAATGAGGAACAAATTTTTTACTGTGTGGATGACCATGCCCTGGAGCTGGCTGCCCAGAGAGGCTACGGGATCTCCTTCACTGGAGATATTCAAAAGCCTTCTGAATGTGCTGTGTACTCTGGGATGACCCTGCTTGAGCAGGAAGGTTGGACTGGGTGACCACTAGTGGTCATTTGTGGGCATTTCCAACCTGACCCATTCTGAGATTCCTATGTGGCAGTGTTACAGACAAAGCTGGCATTCAGTCATGCTTTCTGTCTGTATCACCAGGTCAGCCATAGATTCCTGTTGCACACAGAGCATACAGAATATTTCTGAAGAAGTAGTTTCATTTCTTTAAAGCTTTCTTTCAAGCTTTTATATTCTGACTGTATTTTCATACCCATAAAATTTCAAATAGTGCCAAAGAGTAGCAGTAGGATCACTTACTTGGGCAAAGGAAGGACCTCAGATGTCTCATGTACCAAATTCTTAGTCCATTATCTAATTTCTAGAACAAGATACTCTGGAATAGAAATCATCCCAGCTTCAGAAAAAAAATAAAATCAGAAAAAACCTCCCTTAAATATTTATTTATCTATTACTGAACTCAATAGAAGAGTGTTGGGAGTGCAGGAAGGAGGGAAAGGAACTTTTTGTCCAGCAGCTGTACCCACAGCATGAAGCTAATTGTTTCTCTATGTGGAGGTAGGGAAATCTTTAAAACAGACAAACTACAAAACATCTAATATAATATGGTGCATAATATCATCATTTGAAATCTGCTAAATTCTGGATAATTTCCAGTGTGTCATTTAACAAGACAATGCCATTTTTTAAAGTAGAGAACAAATTTTATTTCAAAGATCTGAGGAACAGTATGTGCTATACTAATGAAAGAGCTATAGATCTTGAGTCCATTGGCAAATATATTTCTTCTTTCCTGCCATTACTGTTAAGCCACTCAAAAAAATGTTAGTCAGATACAGAGCCAGTGTTTCTTTCTGATGTGTCCAGCCACCTTCTCTATATGCACCAGTCACACCTGAGTAAGGTAGGTTTTAAAAGAAAAATTAGAGTTGTTGAGCAAGATACCTGAGAGACATGGCAATGATCCCAAATGTCAGCAAAAATCTCAGATTCTTGAAAAATCTCCCTTAAAAGTTTCAGAAACTAATTTTGTTTAGTGAATGTTTGAGATTAAGAACAACATATCCAACTGGAAGTATTCAGCCTATTCCCTTCAAGAACTGTGTTTGTGACAACAGGTATAATCTCTTCCCATGGGAAAACCGAGGGCTTCTTAATTAGGATTCTGAAGGACCTCATTTGAAGGCCAAGCTATAATACTTCATCTAATCAAAGAAAAATTTCCTCATTAGTCAGTATCACCTCCAGTTTATCCAGATCAGACATAAGCCTTCCTCATTACTGGCAGACGTTGGAGGAAGAGCAAGAACTGTTGTATCTTGGGCATATGAAAAGGCACATTAGATCACCCCCCCATAACAGATTAATCTCACTGCTTTATGCTGGCAGATTGCAAAAGATAACAAAAGGAATGGACCCTATGGATTTTGGAGCTTAGAACAACCTGCAGTGGAATAAAAGTGAACAAATAACATTCTGTAGGTTTGTCTGAAGCACTGGGTCAGATGTACTGTAAAAGGAGTTCTGTTCACCTTGCCAGGAATGGCAAATGGTTTGAGAGCATCTCTTGATGAATGGCACGATATCTGCCAAGGTGGTAGATTATTAGGCAGGATGTCTTCTGTATGTGTGCTGTTTTTAGGATTGCTGGGAATTTTTATGTAGTTTCTTTATAATGTACTTTTTAAGTGTACAAGATCAAAAAGGTATTTCTAGTCTATAAGGGTATTGTTACAGAGATGTTCTGAGGGAAAAATAGCAAAGATGGCAACATTGTAAAATATTGTAAACTGAAATGCTGTTTTGTGTATTATAAATCCAAAATGACTTATAGTGAACATCCATGCTTTTAAAAAAATATTTACATGTGTGTGCTGGTTTAAGAGGTAAAAGAAATCTTCAATTATTAGCAAATTCTTTATTTCTACTTTCTATTCTGGGAAATATTTTCAAACTTGAAATCAAAATCTCAGTCTCCATTAAAACCCTTGTTCTTTTAGTTATGCATAGTGAATATTAAATATCTGAAACATAATGAAGAAATTTGTCAGTGATGCTTAGTAACCATAAAATATGAAAATAAGGAAATCTTTCAGAACAAAAAGTGCCTTTCTCTAATATTTGTTCTTTTAGACCCTGGTGGCATGCCCTTTCACTTGTTAACATGGAATCATTCATGCTTTTTTTTGCCTTGGGAATCTCTGCTGTGATTATTTAAGGAAAGTAATTTTGCTGGAATTAATATGATTGACAGCTAGCCAGTAAAAACATATATGGACCCTCCTTCTGGCAAGAAAAGTGATATGAAAAAGACAAGAAGAAAGATTAAAAGAACAAAGTAATTTGCAACCACATATAAAGCGATGCTTTTCATTTGGATATTGTGTTGTCAGTTGCTATTCAGTTTTCAAAATGTGAGCAATAATTTAATACAGAAAATTGCTATCATGGTTGAAGAGATTTTGCACATAAATAGCAATAGCACAATGTACTAGTAAAATGTTGTAGAGGATACAGAGCCTACTGCTGTTATACTTGCCCCGTAGGCAAGATATTAATTATGTAAAACTTCCAGCTCTTTTAATGTGGTGTGTGCATCTCCTAATAATACTAGACCAAAATCATCAAGAGAGTTCATAAAAACACTGAGACTTCATGTTTTTTCTGTAAAAAAATGCATTTCCGGTATATTTGCAAGCCGGTGTATTTGTCACAGATATCACAGTTTTGGTAAGGAATGTTGTTTGAGGTGGGCAGTGAGCTGGCTGCTAAGGCTTTTACTCAGAGTTTTGGAAGCTAGGACCAGATTCGTGTTTTGCCTGACTTTTAAAAATTCATGAAGTCAGTTTGCATTGGTCTTTTCCTAATGCAAATGTTTATATATTCCTTGAGGGAAAGTAAGAGAGACTAATTTGACAAAAAAACAGTCATGGACTCAACTGGGATGCAAACAGTCCAGTCTCAAATTATTGAATCAGACAGAGAAGGGATAAGCTGTTTTGTCTGTATTAAGTATTTCTTAAGATTGTGAAATATAATGCAATATTGCAGCTGTTGTGCAATGTTCATGTTTTGCCTTCCTTTAAGTAGGGCTACATATAAATGGGGAAAAAAGAAAAGAAAAAAAATAATAAAATAGTGGAAACCTATCAAGCATTCTGAAATTTCAAGCTTCTCTGTTTTTTTTTTTTTTTCCAAGAGACATAACATAATAATTCTGGATTTTCAACAGTCATTCGCTGAGGTAGTTTGTATTTAAACATTTAATTTTTCATTCTGTAAATGGACAGATTTTGTTGAAAACTTGTTCTGACAAGGAATGTACACCCCCCATCTCTAATCAGGAGCAGTTGTGAATGAGGCTTACATTTTAAAACCCAATTTATATTGCATTCATTGCTAGAGATGGAGGTGGTGATATAGCTTTATGCTTTTTCTTGTAGAAATTCCCTCGGAGGCTAATCGACCTCCTGATAACCTCCCCTGCCCAACAAAGCCATTCTGGACGAGATTTATTATGTAACAATCTCTGTCTGACATTTACGCACACAGCTAGTCCTGTGACAATCAGTAGTGCATTGAACTAGTGTGCTTTTGAAATGAAGACAAACTTCTTGGGCATGATTTCTGAAAAAGGCTCTGCTTGCCTCTGGGCATTGTTTTTCCCAGCTTGTTTTGTAATATGCTTTTTTTAATTATCTTACTTTGTTTGCTATATAGGAATTTATTTTGAGGGCTGGATTCTTGTTTAATGACATGGTAGGGGTTACAATGACTGCAATGGAACTATATGAATGTACTTCAGCAGTGCTTCACTTTTTTCTCCGTTACATCTATAGCCTGACATGCACAGAGATTTAAACACAGAGGAAACTTAGAATATGGCAGAAAATTAAAAAAAAAAGAAGGATCTCGGAACAAGAAGCCTGAAATATTATTTGTTGTTGCAAAGTCGGCAACAGAATATCCCAAAATGTTCATTTGGCTCACTGAGTGAATTTAGTTTCCTCTCCAGATCAGGCTTAAAACTACTCAGTCCCAAGTACAGAATAGTAATACCTCTGTCTTTTTCCCATTTCTTCTGTCCAAACCCTATGTGATTGCTCTACCCTGATCCTTCCACTCCTTCCACCTGGCCACAATAAAAACCCTTCCCTGAATGTATGCAGTGACACACGACAAATTGGATGCAACATCTACAACTCCTCTTTTATTTATACAGAGAAGAAACATCTGCCTTCTTCAGGCCTGACTCCTGACTGTTCTTTCCCCTGGGACATGAAACCTCTTGAGCAGCCTGAGCCCAGAAATTCTACTGGGTGCTGGCAAGGAGGGAACTTGTGCTTAACAGGTTTCCCTTGAAGTACGTTCTGTAGAAGTAATTCTGGCTACCAAAGAAATATAAATGGGATAGGATAACTGGGTGCAGCCAGGCATCTTCCCTGGAATGGTTATCCATGATGTCAGAAAATGGGTACCTATATCCTTAGAAACTGGACTTTAGGAAGTTAAGAATTTTTCCTCCTCTTACAAATTTAGTTTTTAACGTGGCTGCTAAAGCGATCTTGAACCCTGCTTTTTTGTTTCTGTTCAGTATAATAGGTTGTGAGTAGAATTTTGATTCTGTTCTGTACATGGTCTGCTTGTATATTTCATCCATGTTTTTGAAATACAGCCTGCTTTTGTCCTAGAACAGAAATACTTCTGTCAGAAACAACAGATGTATTATTCACTTGCTTGAATTCTTATTATCTGTAATATCTTTTCTTTTCCCCAGTGACCAGGTGTTTGAAATTGGAGTATTAGATATTTTTGGATTTGAAGAATTTCAAAAGAATACTTTTGAACAGGCAAGTGTGGATGCTTTGCTGAATTTACTGTACCTGTTGTTATTTCTCTAATTAACCAGTTTTGATCATAATAAAAAAATACATGAATGTGAAAATTTTCTCTTAAAATATTTTTTCCCATTATACCTATATGTGTATGACTTATATGCTGGGTTTTGTACAATTTTTGGCTATTTTAAAATAATATAGTAAATATCTATTTTGATTTTGAAGAGGAGTAGTATAAGCACTGAAAGACAATCTGAGGGAAATAGTGTTGTTTGTTTTCATGCTTGTGGTGTTTATAATTCAGCTAGATCAGTGAGTAGAAGGACAATATCCTGAATTGGAAGAATAATCAAAAGGCCTTCAGACGCCTTGGAGAAAAAATAAAATGAAAATTCTGCATTATGCTAGGTGCCATTACTGACAGATTCACCTCTGTGTGATTTAACAACATGTGACTTTTCAAAAAATTGAATTTCATCCATGGAAAATAAATTGAAATTTATGTCACTTAATGCTTTAACATCCTTTTAAATATCAGACTTTCTTTTAGATGCTCATCTGCCTTCAGCATTAATCGCTGAACACCAGAGCTCTTGTGCATTACATATTTCAGAAAGCATTAATGACTCTGCTCAACACACTCAAAGAGGTGTTTAAGTTGTTCAGTTGTTCATTCATTCAGTGATGCAGTGGAAGAAAATCAAAGCATATTAAAAAAAAATCAAAACACAGAAAAGAATTGAGAACGCATCAGCAACAACAAAGGACTTGTTATTGTTTGAAATTGGGATTTGCCCCTTTGTCCCAGTCAGTCCATTGTTTCATGGCTCAGCTTCCTCTTTCGAGTGAAACAGAAGTCCTAGAGCCACATCAGTTCAGCTTATATAACATGTTTACATTGCTACTCAATTTCCAAATGTTTGAAAGCACGATAGGTTTATCTGTACCTTCAAAGGAGCATGTAAGGAGGCAATAAAATAAATTCCAGTTTCCCTCTCACAAAATTCTTTTTGCTGTTACAGTTCTACCTTGCTTGAACGTTTGCTGGAGTAGGGACTATTGATGTGTATGATATTCCTAGTCATTTACTCACTGTGAATGCCACCTTCAGGGGAAAATACAATGTGAAAAATTTAAAATATTTTAATGGACTGAGTATATGAAATTTAAAAAAAAAATCCATGAGCCTCCTGACTAATAAGTTTGAAGTACTCTATGCAATTTAAATGCTTCTCAAAAGAGAAGGGTTCACCTTGGGACTTACTGGTTATTTTCCTTTGACCCTGTTCTGCATTGGTTTTTTTTTGTCATGAAACTCATAAATGATCTGCAATTGACATAATGAAATACCATGAATTCTCTTTTCTGGGATAAGCGATTTTCTGCTTCATAACTGCAAAGGATACATGAAGAGAAAATACAAGATCTAAGAAAAATTAGTAAAAAGGAATGTATTTTATTTTTTTTGTGCAGCAAACATGATAATTTCAAAGTCATATTTTAATTTCTATTTTATTTTTACTAAGCAAATATCTTTCAAAAGACACTTACTATCCCTCCACCTGGACTGAATACTTTTTGAATAATATTAAGTAATAATCTGAGTCATTATCTTAGAATCTATTTAACAGCATTCCTGAAAAGACAAAGCAGAAGTGAGTGGTTTTTTCTATGAACTCCATGATGTAATTAACGTATTTGATTCCTGAAGTGGTAGGTTGTAGTATCAGTGAAGAGGAGCAGTTTGTGTCTCCATGTGGTTCATGCTAATCATGCAGACTTACCCCAAACAGCCTGAACTTCAAAGCTGGAGCTCTCTAGGAGTCCAGTCTAGTTCAGAGTTCTGCCTGGGCTTGTTAACCCTAACAATTAAACAGTCTTGTTAGCCCAGATAGGGTCCTCATGCAAAACATTGCATCATGTCTGCAAACGCAGCCAGTGTCAAGGTCTGTGATTGCAGAATATTAGCATTAAATGTTACAACCAGACAGTAGTGGGGCCATAAAAAATGTTTTTTTAATCACATTAAGATTAGTGTATTTTAAAAAGGCATTAAAATAATTTTAGGGAAAACTATTTTTTTCTTTCAAATTAGTGTATGATAAGGCATTCTTTGTGCTTTGTGTTTTCTTGCTTTCTTGGGAAAAAAAATATAACTGTTTTCAATAAAAATTAAAACTTCCTGATTGTCCAAAACTGGGGACATTCAAAGTAACTGTGTGAATCTTTCTGGTGTTTTATAGCAGACTGGTGGGTAAACAGTTTAATATCTTAATAAAGAGAGCAGTAAGATAGTAAATCACATGTCAGTTTTAATAAAGTGTGTTTGAAGATGGTTCAGGCAAATAGAGATGGATAAACTGGGTAGAATAACTTGTTTACTCCTGTGTATGTTTTGGAATGACAAGGCATTAGAGTATTGAAATATTGAAGTAAAATGAAGAATTGGTCTAGGAGGAACTCATGAGCAGTGCAAAGGAAGACAGCTGTCAAAGGACTAGAAAAGTAAGATGCATTGTGCCTACACCAAGAATCTGATAAATTCTGCAGGCAAAATGATGGGGCTGAGAGCTTGCAGAGAGAAAACTTTTATAGACCATTGAAAACAAGAAGGCAATAGAAGTTAAAAAACATTATTAAGTGTTCAGTTTTCCTGGTACTTGGTGAGCCTTTATTGTATCGAATATGTGTGAAATATTACAAGAGCAAAAATGAGACATGTAATTCTAAAATAAAAGTAAATAAGTGTGTGGAATAGGCAATAGTGAGGGGAGTTTTGATTTTTGGTATGAAATTTAAAAGCTGAAAGGCAAGGAACATTGTTTTTAGAAGCCACAATCTGAAGGAGTCATTGCTCAATAAAGACTGAAAGCTTCTGAATTACCAGGACTCAGTGAGTTACTGCTTTTACTGCTCATCAACTGAGCTATGGCAAATGACTACAGTACACTTTTAGCTCACCCTAATAACAATTTACAGTCACTTCCTAGCAGTGATCATTAGCTTGGGAACAGCATTTTCCTGGAGCAGCTGCATACCTGCTATGCCAGAAGAGCTTTGTGTACCAGCACACTGGAGTGTGGTCAGAAGGGAGCACAGTTTCTCTTTCCTGTTCTATAGAGAAATGGCCTTTGTTTTGTGGTCAATTCAGGAAATATGAGTGCTCTACCAAAAATATCAATGGCAGTTTCCAGTGTTAATTCAATGTTTTCTCAGGCTTCCCTGTTTGAGAGGGACTATATTTGTTTACAGTTTATTCCCCACTGCTTTAAATCCAGAAGAAGTCTGCTTGTCTTCTGGTAGAATTTAAAACTAGGTTAGACCTTTTTCATGGCTCCTTCACAGAACAACTCGTACTAGTTCAGTCAAGGAATGCTACAGCCTTCAGAATTATGATAGTATATTTTTGACCACAAACTCATGACCAATGAATATAACAAGCAATAAGCAGGATGGTTAGTTGCCCATACCATTTTCCCCCTGCTGTTTCTGAGAAAACTGGTTACTGCAGAAGAACTAGACCTTACAGTAGTAAGAGGAGCTTTTCTTCCCCCTGCAGAAAGTCAGGTCTTCCTACGGAAATGGAAGTCTGTAGTTGTAGAGTCATCATAAGGAACAATAATAAATATAAATCAAAACAAAAATAGATATATTGCTCGTCATAAAGAGCAATAAAGTTAAATGGACAATGCTAGTAGTCATTTCTGTCTGATATATAATTTAAGTGGGAAACTGAAGAAAGCATTTAGTTCTTGTTAAATTATGTATTTAGCTCTTGCATGGTATTTTACAAATGTAGGCCTCTTAAGTTTTGCAGTAGAAATATATTTTTCCTATATTTCCTATATTCTTATAGGAAATATAAATGATTTATCTAAATTAGTACTGCAGGTTACTGGAACAGTCAAGCGTCTCTTGACTCCCATTTAACTCTGTTCCCATTAAAGTACATGCACATTATCTGTGTGATGCAGTATAGCTCTGGGAGAGGCACAGCTTCCATGGAAGCTCTGTGCAGCACATCTCCTGCAACAGCAGCCAGCTGGCTCTGAGAGCAGAGAGCATTGCCTGCCCCACTCAGGACTCTACTCCAGTCACTATGGTGGAGCAGAAGAGGTCATAGAACCCAGCTGTGCTGGAATTTTCACCTATGTTTATTATTAGGTGTGGTAGATTTTAACTTCTAAGCATGTTATTTCTATGGTTAAATCTGCTGACATTACATTTTTCTCACATTATATTTCCTAGCCAAAACAACCATAACAGATTATTTTATATCAAATTGCATTGTCTCAGCCATTAGACTGCATCTAACTGTCTGAATGTAAGGTCATGTTGCTTATTTTGAAGGTGGATGGATATGAATAGACAAAAGTTACATGATGTAACTTTTCTACAGTCATTGCAGTCTCAGAGATAGTAAATAGTAAAAATACACATTTTTTACATTTGAGCTGTCTGAAAGAGCATTTCAAGGTTTGTTTTTTTTATGCAGAAGAAATCAACCTCCTTTGGTTTTGCCAGTGCAGAACATAGATGGAGGTTCCTGTGTGCCTCTGTGGAATAGGCAGCTGCTCTGTTACTATGTAGGGATTTCATGCAGGACCTTCCACTGCAGTTCTCAGTACTGGAGTTTTCCTTATTCCCCAAAGGGTGATGCAAAGTGCTTACCATATTAATTCAGTCTTTAATAAGAAAATATGACGTGGTATTTTAAAGTCAGAGTTTGGTTAGCCTCCATGCACAGGAAGGTTTTAACAACCTTGTTGTGGAGCAGAGAGAATCAGGTGATCCTTGGCACCAGGGAGCCAGGAAACAGGAGGACCTGGTTGATGGCCATGCCCCCACTGATGGGCAGCATCCCTGGGGCATGGTGGACAGAGCCAGGGCTGGTGACAGTGCCCATTAGGAGCCCTGACATGGCAAGCAGCCAGACAGGGCTGGACCCTGTCACAGGCAGCTGGAGAAAGAGCTGGAATCTGGCACTGCCATGGCATCACCTGGGATTGGGACCAGGAGGGTGTGGGGGCCCCAGGATAAGCTGATCAGGGCTGTAAAAGCCTATTCCTTCCCTTAGGGGCCTGGTGATCTTGTGTTTTACTTCCTTCCTCACTCCAGTTCCTGAGGATCTCCTGCTCCTCATGGACTCTGTCAGGGTGTACTCCTCCCTCTTCCCTCTTAGTCTCTGTGGTCTTCCCAGTGCACACATTTCTTTCCATTTATGCAGGACACTATTATCTGTCCAGTGTTCCAGCCAGCCACTGGAAAACCAGTGTTACTTGACTTTAAAGCTGGCTTATCATGTACCTGACATTAAAATGTTTTTTAAAAAATTCTTTTACAGTAGACATTTTGTAGCCAAAATTAAAATAATTTATCTCAAATTTAGTTTGTGACTGATTGGTGAAATACTGCACAACATTTAATTGACGTCTTATTTTTCCACAGTAGCACCCTTTTTTGTCCCATAGTACTAGTACTAGTTTGCAAAGCTAGTTTAGTTAATAACCCATTTCTACATTTCAGCTGCTTTAACTATTATGTCCACCAGTGTCAAGATTTTAGTTTGAAACATTCATTTTTTACCTTTTCCCAGCCTTGTATAAAGCACTGAAATGGAGAAAGATCCGATGAGAATGTATTGCTTTCCAGCAGTCCCTGGCTGGTATCCTGGTTCTCATTCTGCAGAGCTGTTCTCTGTAGAGAGCAGCTTTGGAGCACTTTGCACTTTGTGCTCGAGCTGCTTTCTGCCCTGGTCTGCAGTGCCCTGTGGCAAGTCTGGGTGACAATGGTGCTTATGTTGCTAAGAAGCACCCCAGTGCTGGGTGCTTCACCACAAATACACTGGTCAGTAGAATTTAAAAATTTGGTTTTATCCTTCCCATCTAAGCATGCTATGTATGAATCTTTTAGCAAAATACTACTCATTTTATTTTGCTTCTTAAAATCAGTGCTGATTATCAGATCTTTGTAAGACATGTCTAAGAGAATCTTTCCTTCCTCTCAAATTGTGAAGTTCAATAATTTTGCTGCGCAGTCAGGCTCTGAAATAGTTTTTTTAATGCATTTTAAGAGATTGGCTCATGATAAGTGAGATTGAGTTTATAGGGATTTTGACAGTTTTTCTTATTGTAAAATACACCTTTGTAAAGTTGAATGATCTAGTTCTCTAAATAAGTCATTTGCAAATAAAAATATATACAGCATGCATCATTTTAAGGCTTTGCCATATTCTGCAAAATGTTAGCTTGTCTGCCTTACAAAACAATGTTAACAAGCTTCTGGAAAGATTTTGAAATTAGAATTCCAGAAGTGATCAGTAAAGCACATTTTGCCTGCCACAGAGTTAGAAAAGCTGTCTTTTCCATAAAATAAGTCGATACTGGAAGTTACTCGTACATTTCTGTTGTTAATAAAGTAAGATAACAATCTGAATGTTTATAAATCCCACTAAAGAATTTTTTTTTTATTTGAGGATATCTTTTGTCTGCACTGTCATGTGTTAGTAAAGACAGTTAATAGACATTTGTTTGTAAAATGAGCTTTGTCTCATTTCTTCTTGCTGTTTTTCACACTAGTCTATTTTATTGTATAGCTTGTACAAGTTGGTTATACTAACAGGAGGTGTTAATGGAAAATTCAGGCAACTCTTACACATTACTTGGGTTCTCTTCCTATATCTGGATGTTAATGTAATTTTAGGATTGATCTAAATATTTCATACCTTTTAATATGACTTGCTGATAGAATTATTTTTGCACACTTTATTCACAGAAGATACAGTTAATGGCTGACCAACACAAATATATGACTAGTTTAGACTGAAAAGAAATGCATGGAGACATTCCTTGTATCATTCCTCATATGAAGTGTTCTTACATCCTTTTAAGAGCTTCTGTTTTCTTAACTTCTTACTCATAGTTAATGTAGCATTGGACGAGGTTTTCAAATTTTCAACTAAAATTTCCACTAGAATATAAAAAAACAGTTAAAACATTTATTCCACAAGGTTCTTAAATATTTACTTATTTTAGCAGATGGGCTTTGAATAAAATATAAAAGCACACAAATAAACTGATACAATTCCCACCTGTTTTTAACTGAAAATCAGATTTCTGTGAATCTGTTTAGTTTTACATTCTATAAGGCAATCACAGAAAATATTTTAGAAGCTAGAAGCTTCTGCACTATTTATCCCTTGAACTTTTCTATGGAACACCGTTTTCTTCCCAACCTTTCCTTAGAATATGTATAAAATGGAGAACAGCATCTAGTAAAATGTCCCTAGATGTTTTATATGTTTTGGTAAAACACAATGAGCTCTTCAGGGACTGTTTTAGACTTCAATGTCATTATATGTGGAAAAAAAGTTTTGCCTCTGTTAGCACTGAACTAACTACAGACTCAGGATCTTAAACAAATATGTAGGGGTTTTTTTTTTCCTAGAAGCACATTGTATTTGTATAACCTTCCCAAATATAAAGTGGAGAAGAATATTAAATACACCAATTTATATGTAGAGTTGCCCTTCTTAATTCAGTAGAATTAGTGTAAATTTCCACTGTATTTGATAATGCTGATACTTGATAACTCTTATGTGGAATTCACAATGAATTGTTCAGGCAGGAAACTGTGTATTCCCAATTTAATAATTATAGTTGTTAAAATCTAAATTTCCCTAGGGTCTTCCTAAATCTGTGGTCTACCAAGAGATACCATATTGTGGATTGACATTTCTTCAAATTCGTTATTGGACATGCAGTAAAACCTACATCGATGAATTTTCCAGTAAACATCTAATACTAATTTTTTCTTCATTTTACAATAGCTGTGTGTCAACATGACCAATGAGAAGATACACCAGTACATCAATGAAGTGCTTTTCCTACAAGAGCAAGCAGAATGTGTACAAGAGGGAGTTGCCATGGAAACGATGTATTCTCCTGGTAACCATACTGCAGTCTTGGATTTTTTCTTTCAGGTAGTTTCCAGATCCATTTTACACCACGTATATTTATACACATTTATATACATTTAGTCTGTGCATGTTAGGCTAATACAAACTTTTGCTGGTGTTTTCCAATTAATGAATCTTCAGACAAGGCAGTGGGTCAAAGAGGCCACAGCTCAGTGGCTCCCAGGGCTTAGAGACAGAACAGGGCTGAGGAAGGAGCAGCAGGATCTCCCTGCCTGTACTGATTCATGTGTAGCATCCCTGTGAATGTGCTGCCATAGGACTGACAAGGCTCTGACGGGTCCTTTAGTGCCTAAAGCTGGCTTCTGAACAACTTCTAAGAAGCAAGTAACGCAATCAGTTTCTAACAGATCGTCGGTAGTGACTATTTTTGGCAACTGAAATACTATTCCCTACATTTTTTATAGAAGGACCAGCCTTGAACCCTTTACAAAATATTTTAATCTTTTTTATTTTTCCTGTTTTTTAAGGTGATATATGTTTCTGTTTACTAAATTACAAGCTGTGTTTCTCTACGTGGAACAACTGAAATTCTAGCTCTCCTGTATAAAATGAGAAAAATCCGCTTTTCGTTTCAGAAACCATCAGGCTTTTTGTCAATGCTGGATGAAGAAAGCCAATCCGTATGGTCAGTGGAACAAAGTCTTTCTAAACGCATTCAGTCTTACCTCGATACATCAGATACAAATACAGTCTATTCCTCCACAAAAGATGGAAATGGTAACCTTGCCCCAAAGGATCTGGGCTCCACCTTCACTGTTATGCATTATGCTGGGAGGGTAAGTTGAATACTATTTACATGCAGTTAATGAAAAAGGTTACCAAAACAAAATTTTACATGGCTTCTCCAACTCCTGGCTATAAATAGGATTTCACTGTCAAGTGATAAATTTTCAGAGGACAACTTAGAATCTCAATGTCATATCTATGAAATGAAATGTATGAAATGTGTAAATTACATCACAGCATGCAGGATACGGGGCTGCCTAGTTTTGGCTCCTAAATTTTGTCTTCCTTGTAAGCATTTAATGTAGAAGGGGGTGATTCAGATCCCTCAGCATAAATGTTTAATGCCATTTTAGTTGGCTTCACTTTGCATTCAAATGTGGTTCCAGAACAGCACAGATACCCTGTAGCTCCTCCTCTATATATGTAGATACCTGGATTACCAGCATGAATCTGGTGAAAAAAACAAAAACACTCCCCCCCACCATCACTTTTTCTGTTAGTGGTCATATTTCTTTTTTCTCCACAAAGACCCCAGAACATGCCAAATGTCTTTCAGCCTGACTGTAAAATTAGATTAATATTTTTGTATTCCCCTACCTGCAGTGTTCACAGGAATAGTGTAATCAGTTCTTTTAAATAGGCTTCTTACCCTTTCCTTTCCAATACTTCATTTTCACATTGTCCCCACAACCACATACAACTCAAGCAAGCAAGTTAGATATGTGTTTAAAGAGATAGTTGTTCCGGGTTTTTTTGTAATCTGACACATATAAAAAGGGACAGATCTATTTTGTGGCTCCCCATTTGGAAATGAAG
The DNA here is from genome assembly GCA_024734035.1 of Alethe castanea. Lineage (NCBI taxonomy): Eukaryota > Metazoa > Chordata > Aves > Passeriformes > Muscicapidae > Alethe > Alethe castanea. Next base: position 89,698,361 of record JANRGV010000051.1, on the reverse strand, counting down.
CTGATGGAAGTCCTGAGTTGTGTTTTGGCACAAACAAATTTGTTCCTGCCCAATGATAGAAATGTGATCATTATGGAAAGGACTATTTGAGCAGTGCTAAAGTTCCTAACCCAAACACTCTGAATAACTCCCTGTAGGTTCTTCTTTCATCACAAGGCCTTCTACTTCGAATCAAATTATTTGCAAAGTTAAGTGGTTTGGATACCTCCTCTATCGGGACTTGTCAGTAGGAATGTGGGCACACAGTGCTTAGATAACAGTACAACCAAGATTTTGTGAAAATTACTAGGGCTTCAAGTGATGGAATAAAGAACTGACCATGAACTTCAGATATCTAATTTAATTTATAAACTTTTTTTATACTTGCTACATAAATATTTTTAATGCCATTCTGTTTAACAAATTTATCATAAGAGCTCAAAAAGGTTCCACACCCCAAAACTTGACATGAAAGCAGCAGCAAGGCATCTACATTAAAATCACAACCAGAATTATTAGCAAATTTCTTAAAAATTAAACAAATTTTTGTCTTATTCTCTGAAGAAGCATTCAGAAGATTTGTTAAGACCAGTATTTCAGGTGCCTAGTTCTGAAAGTTAAACTGTGAGTGGTAGAGGACACTTTTCATTAACGTGTATTTTAGCCTTCCATGCTTGTTTAGATTTTTGTTTTATAACATAGACACTTGGTTTGACCTTTTGCTAATAATAGTAATGACATTTAATCTAAAAGCATGAACAAATGGACAGCTCTCCAAGTAATGTAAATCTACACATTCTTTTGAAGTCAGTGGAGATCCTTTGATTTACATTGGCCAAGGAACTATTCCAGTCAGGTTCTTCTTTGCATCCTTACAACAATAAAATGCTTAGCCCTGCCGAAACAGAAAAGTCCTCTTGCAACTGCTTAACTCTCCTTATTTTAATAGTAATTGAGCTAAATCCTCACAGACACTTACATTTTTGGTATCTTGTGAGACTGTTATCTAGCTATCATAGATTGAAATTTCCAGTGTTTCATGACATGTATTTATATAAAGCTTTAATGATAGTGTGACTGCATTAATGACACAAATTCAGCTTATTCTGAGACTAGTATGTCTTCATATATTGAGAACCTGAATATGAAAAACTCAGATTTTAAAACTGCTGATTCTGTTCTTTAGATTGTGCTACTACTACATTTCATAGTTTTTTTTATAGAAGTAATTGGTGATATATGCTTTATGAACATTTTTAAAGGATGAAGCTTTTAAATATAGCAGAATTTATTGGCAATCAAAAATAAGAATTTCATATATAAAGTATCAATATTGTTTGGCAGGTTTTGAGACCCATTTTTATAGTCTGATATCAATTAAATGGGTCTAATGTAAGTGAAGTATAAAGCAATCTTACCCTTGATTGTTGCCTTCAGAGATCTCCAAATTTAAGACAAGGGGCCTTAATTTTTTTGTCAGCACAAGTTTTCATGGATTTTTACTCCTTTAACTTGGTAAAGCTTCTCTGTATTTATATGAGTATAACTGAATGGTGAATCAGACACAGAGGGTAGAGAAAGAATTACCAGTAAATTGTGACAGGTAATCAAACATGAATGTCTTCATTTCTAGTGTTAATCACTTATGTTCAGGTGATGTGTCTAGGCTGGCAGTTGAAGAAGTCACATTGAATGTAGCAGGCCCTGTGTTAGAATGTGAAGGCAGACATCCTGATTTCTCTAGGTAGCAGTTGTAACTGTAATGTACTTCACAGCCAGTACTAAAGAGCCATTCTGAGTCATTAAAAACAACCAAAACGCTAATATTCTGTGTTGGCCCTGGTATGAGCCACTTACGGCCCCTGTAATTTGGGCTTCTTTTTATCAGTAGTGTATGGATTGAGGTCAAAGTCCAAAAAAATTACTTAGGTTCATTTCTTTACTGAGACACATGCAGTGGCTATTTCAGGAAGTCAGAAGTGCAGTTGAACTGGAAAAGGCAGTTATTAAAAATACTTCCTCACAGAAAAGACCTACATTTGTGTATTTAACTGAGATTGACAGACAGCTTTTTGTGGACAAAAGTGATCTATCTAGCTTTATATTCTGAGATAACTACAGCTGATACACGTGTCCATGCCGTTTAAAAGACCTCTAAGATGTTTGCATTTGGTGAAATTTTGTGTCAGGATACAGGTAGCAAAATTACCTTCCACTATCAAGTGTTTTTAATTGAATGTGTTATGAAATGGCAGGTATTGCCCATTCTCCTAAGTTTCATGCTCGGCAACTTTTCCTAAGACTAAATATGCCATATTATTGATCGAAGCATAATGAACCTTAAAATATCCCAGAAAAAGCAGTACTGGGAGAAAAAGAGAAGAAAGAATGGGTCAGAAGTAAAAGAAAGTGCAATGTTGAGACAAAGAACACACAAGGGGATCAAAGTACCATGTAAGGGGGAAAAGAAACCCAAATAATTTGGAATCCATACTTACTTTTCTGGCTGAGTCAATATTTCAAGGAATTCTGTGTGTATGATACCATTCTGACAGACCTTGGCTTGGATTTTTTTTTTTCTTTTTTTTATTTTTTTTTAATTTTCTTGTCTGTTTTGGAGGGAAGAAAGAGGAACAATATGCACAAATTAACTTTTGCACATGGAAGAAATCAGCACAGGGGTCAGATATTTTAGTTGAATCTGAAAATGAATATTGTTTTACACAAATGGGACAGAATGATCCAGTGGAAAAGAGAAAATTAATTTTGCCTCATTTCTTTTGAATTTCACTATTATTCCTGAACAAGATTAAATCTGTCTTTTTCTGCATGGGCAGTATGATGTATTGCTTGTGAACACACATGAACACATGCTTAGCAAAGGCCACTGTCAGCATCAGTGCTTCATCATATCAAGTATTTTACTTTATCTCCTAGTTTTAATTTTACAGCTGAACAGAATCCTACAATGCCTTGACGCATCATGAGTCTTTTCTATGAGCTGTTTAATGTCTTGATATCTGAGTGCTGTAAGACAAAAAGCTTATCTGTTTTGTTCAGGCAGAAGGTAGAAAAGAATGATTTAGGGGTTTTATGACTGAAGAAAAAAATAATCCTAGTGAAAGGCTTTATCTAAATTTTGTTTAACACATTTCTCTGAACACTTGCAGTCTGATTTCTTACAGAAAATTTCTGCTCATCTGAGGCATTGCTTTGTTTCTGATGCCTGGTATGACTGTGGGTATCTCAAGATGCTTTTCCCAGAGACTGTCTGTGGGGGAAGAGGCACACACTACACCTTGCAAGCTTGCCTTGAGGCAGCACAGTGTTTTATGGGTGCATCTGACCATCAGCTGAAACTATCCTAGGAAGCTGTAATAGTGAATTTCTAGGTTCATTTATTGATAACATTAATATTTACATTGTGGGCTCTCTCTTAAGGAGAGCTTCACATGAAATATATCTTTGAACTGTCGGACATATCAATAGCCATGATTTTTGAAGAATAACATTTCCATCCTTGAACTTTCTCAAGGACTCAAAGTCCTTTATTTTTTACAATTTTGTGGGAGAATTAATTTATCAATAAGTAAATCAGAAATATATTGTCTTAGCACAGTGCCAAGAGACACAGTTTTATCTAATAATGGTATTTAACATACCAGTATTTGAGATAATGAGCTATTTGCTCCATTGTTCATGTGATCTGAATAATACATTATCATAATTTAAGCTTTCAGCTGTTTAAATTAAACTTAAATTTACAAATTAGATAAGCCTCTTGTCCCTGTTTGCCTTTCCACTGTTTTGTCTTTTCATACTGTAATAAACTGATCAGACCTAAAGATCAACTTCTCTGCTCTATAAACCAGTGCACATAATGGTCCTTTAAGTGCAGATCAATGTCTTTCTCAGCTACCTGCACATCAAAAATACCTCTCAGCTGTCAGCTCACCTTCACCAAGGCAGTCTTCTCTGAAATGCCTTGAAATCCCAGGCAGACTCTGAACCTCTAAATCAAAAGACAAAAGGAGGTGGATTAATCAATAAGGATACTTTCATTTTCACTATTTTTTCCCCAGGCTGAATCCCCAGACACAACAATCAAATCAAATCTAATCTAAACTATAAAGGCTGCTTGACATAGATTCTGGTTTTCACATAGGCAAGACAGTCTTGCTTTTTCTCCCTTTCTCTCTCTCTTTCTTTCTTTAATTAGTCTTGATTTAGGATTTTCACTTACTGAAGAAAATGATAAAACACTTTCCCCCACCTGTCTAGTTTGTTCCTAAATACTTAGTTCTTTCAAAATGCTATTCTACCAGTGTTAGAATAAGACTTGAAAGACTATAAAATTATTTATCTCATTCATTGCTTAACAAGGCTTGTTTTGGAAGTGATCCAGTGATCCTTAAAAAATGTTACATGCAAGTATATCACTCACATTCAAGTACTGGCAGAAAATTAGCAACTAGAAATGTCTCTCTGTGCACTAAATTGTCCTTGGACATGTTCTCAAAAATTTCTCTTCTGCTACATGAACTAATTAATTTCTTATTAACTAAAATTTACAGCACACGCAAAACTGAGTTTCTGAGTTACATTTTGCTATCAAAATAGTAAAATTTTCATTTCTAACTAGGAATGCAGCCAAATTGTTCTTAATATTCCAGGTGGCGTTTTCCTAGCTTGTTTTGGGGTTCCTGCCAAATCTGCCATTGACCATGAGCTTTTTTGGCCTATCACAAGATATTAAAATTATTTACAAAAAAAAAAAAAAAAAAGGTATTTTAAGGAATTGATGAAAACTAAAGGTGATGATAATTTATATTGGGATATCCATCAAACTTGGAGAAAATCCCTTAAGCAAGTCGTATGTTATGAGAGAAAATATATACAATCTTCTGATTTTTCTGGCATGAAGATAATTAATGAAGCAAAGAGGCAAGAATATGCAAAAAGATAAGAGGAATATGCAGTTCCCAAAGCCAGCTCTGTGCCTATCTGGCTAGTCTCCTGTTTTCTGTGTGTTTTTGCCTCTTACTTATATCTGGTATTTCTTATGGCATTTAAACCAGCTATGCTAACTTAAACAAGCAGAAACAGGTTCAAAGCAAATAAAATTAGGGTGTTTTTTGGTTTTTTTTTTTTTCCTCATATTTAGTAATAAGTGAAACTCCTTGACAGAGAGTGTTAAAAGATGCTGGAAATGTTAATGAGATCTGGAAATAGAGATTTGAGGAGGAAATGTGAGTCAAGAGATACGAAACACAAATGTGAGATTCAGCCTCCAGGACAAGAGTGCCTTCATGGGCAGAGCCCTGAATGCTGAGAAGGGAACTGGTGGCTGGAAGAGTGAAACTACTCCTTGTAGTTTTCCCTAAAAAATTCAGGACTAGATGAATATTTGGCCATACCCATTACAACTTATGTTAAGCTCTCTTCCTTTATGAACTTAAATTTAGAAGGAAAGCAAATCCAACTCCATTTTTTTTCAGTCCCTTTCGATGAAATAAAATGTAGTGTGGAACAGTACACATTTTTTTTTTTTTTTGGTTGGTTGGTTTAGTTTGGTTTGCCTTTTTTTAATAATAAAAATAGTTCAGCTATTCAGATACCATTTAGAAGTCTTGTTTCCTTTGGCTAGCAGAGACATATAGATTTGCATACTGTCTACCCCAAACATAATGCAAACTGTGATAAATAAAAGTGACAATATGGAGCTTATTTTATAATAATGGAACTATTATACTATTATCTAAGTGAGTACACATTTCCTGTCTAAAGCACACAGTATTTGCTTGATTTTTGTCTCCCCAGAATATCCACTGTGCTTGGGTGCCAGACAGTGCAGAGTTTGGACCAGGTTTATTTTACAAACACAGTGGAAGAAAACTGAGGGAAATATATGTGCTTTAGGGGACACGTAGTTTGCCATCTCTGATGAGGGCAAGATTAAATCAACAGAATTGGCAGCTGAAAGAGGACTTATTTCTTTTTCTATTTTGTGGGACTGGCAATGACTATGGAGCCCTAGAGTATCATTTAATTGAGTCAGTTTTCATGTCTTTAGGCAGTGAATTAATTTACTAAGTCTATGGGAAAATTGTTTAGAGCGTTAGCAATTTCTTCATAAAAGGGAATCCTCCTAACTTTTATCTATTTTATGTGATATGAAATATGTGTTACGAATATAATTCTAAGTGTTTGTGATGTATTATTCCAGCATCAATACTGAAAATTCTGCCTGCTTCAATCTAGGCAGTTAATCATAATATAATATCTCCCACTGCTGTACTTTCCCACCAATACTAATTCTCTTCTTCTAATTTAGTCAAAGCCCAAGACACTCAATTAGGAACTGGCATTATGGATTTGTCATATAAGTTCTGTTAATTACCTTTTATGGACCAATATGGCACAACATTTATGTTGAGTACACTAAAAGCATTTAATAGTATACCTAAAGTATTCTAATAGTTTGCTAACTGTGTTGTATGTTCTTAGGAAATGCAATTAGAAAATATATCACATTGCCTCTCTCATGGAAAAGAACCATAATTCACTTGTTATACCTTGTTCATGTCAGACACCATAGTAATTACAATATTTGACAATTACTCACTCCAAAAGATTATACACTTCCAAGTCACATAATTTATTTTGTGAGCAAGACAGCATTGCATAATTGTCAAATGACCCAATGGAAATTTAATGCACTGATTAGTCTTACTAATCTTAATTATATATTTATGGCTTTATTAAATGTACAAGGATAAAATTTCCCCAAACACCTAAGGGGTTTAGGATATAGATCCAATACAAAAAATTAAAGAAGACTTTAGATAGAAACATGGTCCCAAGGGAAATAGAACTGAACTGTATTCTAAGTTCCTATTAATATCTGCCTAATCATGCAAGTACTGAAATCTATAATTTTCTTTCTTTCTAACTTAAAAATTCCCTTTGGGTTCTACTATTGTGCAAGCCAGAGCTTCTTATATCTGAAGTCTGTAAATTAACTAATTGTTTTTCTACCATCCCCATACAAAGTTTAAAAAACCCAAAATTACAACTGCTTTCTTATCTTAGTGCTCCTTTTATATGCAGTATCTTCAGGGATGGGCTCAGCATTAAAAGAGACATTTGGTTGTATTTCTTTGTTTTGGATGTACCCTCATCACCTCTGGCTAGAACTTGGATTTTGCACAGTTTTTAGAGTGTCTACCACATGTGTTAGAATTTATCTGCAATGAGATGACAGATGCAGGGATAATCCAGCTGTCTATTATTGAAATCACATCATCAGGCAACTGAGGTGACCCAAAATCCTTATGGGTGTAGTTGTTAGAAATGTAAATGGGATTTGTGTATAACCTATTGACTGAACTTACCTCCAAAGGATATATCAGTCGTTGGAGTATGAGTTTGGACTCAGATTGTTTTATCATGGCTGGTGGGAACAGTTTTCCAATCGACAAGGAGATCTGTGACCTGAGAGTGACTTGTTTATCCTGCAGGGAAAGCGTTGTTTAGGTCACTGTCTCTTGCTTTACAGTACATATTTGATTCAAAGTCTTGCATTGTGGAAATGTTTTAAAATCAGTCCAGTGAAATTTCAGTATAGTTGCAGAGGCACATGGTGTTCAGCAATCAGTTCTTCTGCTCAGCATTGTAGGCATTTAGAAAAGATACTACCCGGTGCCAGGCTTTAACTGTTGAGTGGAAAAAAAAACATAGCTTCTTTTCTACTGCTGTAAGATTTTTAAAAGATGCATTGGTCATTACTAATGATGTCACAATATTTTATTATAGGTTACATATGAAATTGCTGGGGCGATAGAAAAAAATAAAGATTCTCTTTCACAAAATCTCATATTTGTAATGAAAAGTAAGTAAATGCTTTTGTCATTACTGTTGTTAGAAATCAAGGTATTATGACTTGATTTTAATTTTCATTTTAATTTTAAGAGATATTGATATATATCTCAAGTAAAAAAAAAAAAGTCACCCTCATCTTTATCAAGTATTTATGTACAGTAGTGTTTGAAAGTTTCTCTAATTTAAAAGCTTTTAGATTCATGAACATAAAGCATCTTTATCATGTGATGTTAAGAAGGTGTAATATGATGGGTGAGAATGACTTACAGAAGATGAGTATGAACTAAAGCCAAAAAAAACCTCAGAAAATAGGGGAAAGAAATTAGGCTCCCAAAATCATAGAGGCTGCAGTGGGATGTGCTCCACAGCTTGAGTATCCTTCTAAAAGAAGTAACTTGTGGGTGTTCTTATGTTTTTCAGTGAATAGATATAAATGTCCATTGAAATGCAAAATTAAATGCCTTTCTGTGTGCATATTGTATAATTATGGCTAATAATAATAATGAAACCAATTAATTAATTAATCATAATAAATGAATCATGATTGGATTAATGAAAACCGTTATCATTTCCCCTTTCTGGAGAGGAAAATCAGAACATTTTCCTCAGGGAAATGTCAGTGCACCCTTTGGTGTCATTTGTCTTTTCTCCAACCACTGTAATGTTTTTAAGTTAATATATATTTGTATTTCTTTCCTTAGAAATAGAAGCCTGCTGTTAAAATATATTGCATTTTATCCATTTTACTGTAAAATTAGCCAAGCTCCCTAGTAAAATAATTGATGGATTTTAAACAAAAGTGTACATTCTGAATGAAGAAAGGAATTAAAGAAATTATCTTTAGTATAAGCCTATTGATTGTAGTTTTTGAGATACTTGGAATATACATGATAATCTGCCAAAGAGAAGGTATGACAACTTCCTGCACATTCGATGAGAGAGAGCATTCTTCTATTCTCTCATAGTCCTTTTTTGCACTTTCATTGTTATTTTGTGTAATCAGCTATGCAACTGTTAAAAGGCAAGAATGGAGGATTGGATATAAAAATATGATCATATATGATATAAAAATCATCATTTAATATGATGAGGATGAGTATATCTACAACTGAGGAGTCATAATAATAACAATTACAAGTAATGGAAAAAATTCTATGAGCAGAATATTTACAAACATGTAAGTCATTTAAGGGCTAAATTCCTTTTTTTAAGTGACTTAAAACCAGCTTAAAACCAGCCGATTGTCAGTGACATACTTCCTTTAGAGTTACTTTCATAAGTTGAGTAGGTGCGTGCTTCCTTTGATTGCCATTGAATTTTGTTTCCTCAATCAAAACTTTT
>JANRGV010000051.1:89677603-89689133 GCA_024734035.1 Alethe castanea | reverse complement strand
ATTAATTTGTATGTAGTGTAGGAATGTGGAACATACCTGTGGGAAAATCATCAGAAGAGACTGTTGACATGGGATGTATCTGTTTTAATTTGAAAGGCATAATTTCTGTGCCTGTCCTAATCATACTTATTATATTTTGAACATATGGTTGTTGATGCCTACCAATTGTGCTGAAATAATTTCAATTATCTGCTTCCATAACTTCCTCATAATTTTAATGTTCTTGTTAAGTAAGGAATAGTAATCTTCACAGAAAAAGGGAAACAAATCTATTGTATTTATCATATAGTAAGAAACCTTTAAACAGTTATTAAAGAGCAAACTGAAGATTTTTACCTGCTATGCTAAGTTATTATTTATGATGCTTATCCCATTCATCTTTCTGGGTTTTTTGTTTATTCCTATGATGGATGTGATCATAATGCCAGTTTTCTAGTTCTTAAAAATAAATTAACAAGAATTCAGCATGGTTAAGGATGTATCACACGAGTTCTTAAGACTTATTGGTGCTGTGGCAGTACAAGCAGCATGTAATTATCATGGTCATCTTAAAAACCCTGGGCTCACAAATTCATAAAGACTGAAATTAGGATAAAGTATACTATCTGTCATAAAATTCAGATTTTTTTTTTGTTTAAATGCACCTCTTGGTAGTATATCTCTTTTTTTACAAGTATTAATACATATGTATGGCATTGTCTTTTTTCTATAAATGTTTTTAAGTGTGATCTTGATGTGGAGAAATCAAATTTTCTACAACTCTGTCCTTCTCTTTGCCTTTTTTAAAAATCCCTTCTCATATTTTGAGTCTATATAACTCTTTAGGGCAATAAGTGTCTATAATTTATTTCTGTATTGTGTCTTGATTGTTCCTAAATACTACGTTACGAAATTGTGCAGAACATTGCTTTAATAGATGGATAAATTGAGAATCCGTAATGGAACCAAATTTAGAGGTGATGATCCCATAAGTAATTAAGTTTAGACAGATTAGTGTGAAAGGTTTTGGTTTATGCCCTCTATTTGTTCAGCACAGAACCTGAATATGTTAAAAGCAGTATTACTATTTTCAGATATTGAATTTTCTTTGACAACTTTGATAATGCTAATTTTTTTATTTGTCCATTTGTTTTAGGTTTACTTATTTAATTCTCTCCTACTGTGTGTCTTTTTACTGACATATACAATATATATAATTTTCTATCTTATATTTACCTTCATGCATTTCTTTCTTTTTTTTTTTTTTTTTTTTTTTTATTTCCAGCTAGTGAAAATGTGGTCATCAATCAATTGTTCCAGTCCAAGCTGACACAAACTGGATCACTTGTTCCTCCATATCATTCCCTTAAAATCAAAGGGTGTAAAGCAGCTTTGCTCAGTAAAAAAACATCTGTAACCTGTGCAAGTGGAGAAGCAAAGAAGTATATTGAACTCAGCAAGGTAAGAATTTAGGATTCTTTTCACTCTTGGCTCCTTCAAGATTTTTCTGTTATTTTGTCATTTCTGAAATCATCTTGTTCCCTGGTTCATTCTCTGTAGTCATTACACTATTAAAATAATTTAGCACTTAGTAGCGACACTAAGGCATCAAAAGTGAGAAAAGGTTCTAATTTATGAACACGGATAATTCTGGTTCAAGAATCTTTTCTTGGGCTCTTTGAGCAGAAGGTTAAATAAGATGACAAGGTCCTTCAAGTCTGAATCATTCCATGATTGCCTGGTTCCAGGGCTTATTAGCAGTGAATGCACTCTTACTAATTTTTGCTGTATAGGAAAACTTCTTAGTTTTGTCTCTTTGAAAGACTTTATGATGAATAGTTGAGTAAATTAAGACATGGGAAGGGTAAAAATAAAATCTTAGTGTCTTTATGTCAACATGAGAAGATTTCTGGTTTGCTAAATACAGTTTTGTGTGGTTTTGTATGATGAACAAAATGTAAATTTTGGCCAACCTTATTATTTTAAGTGGTCTCTTACATGAAAATTTTCTCAGTCAATTTGAAATAAATCAAACATGCCTCATTTCTGAACTTATCTCTTTTCCTGCAAGTAAGTCAGACAAAAAAGTTAAAAGAAAAACCCAAACACCAACAAACCACAAACAAAAACAGTAAAAAAGAGGGGAGGAGGGGAGAAACTTTGAAGATTATCAGAAAATTAATTGTTCATGTCACACGAAACATCTCTCCTGAAAAGAAATAATGTGATTTACTGAGTCAATTCATGACAGAGCTTTGGAATTTATCCTTCTAGAAAGAAGCACGCACTTCTCACAATACATCAGCTGCCTCACCAGGCTTCTTGAGTCTTACAACTCTATTTTTGGTTTACAGCTGCATAAAATTGATTCTGTCATGGGATTAAGGAGCCTGCTCTCATGTGTCATTGTGGAAGGCTTTGTACATCCATAGCATAGCAATGGGACTTTCCTTATAGTCCCCCTGCTGATAACAGCATAATTCCTAACTACTGTTCTTGTCAGTAATCTTAGTGGAAAAATTTAAGTTGAAGTGAATGGTGTTGGTTTAAGGCTATATTTAGCAAACAGCTGAGGCATTACAAGGTGCCTTTAGGTGCCTGTCCACTGCAGTAACAGCTTCCTAGAGGAGGCTTCCTAAGGATGTGAAAAAGATCCTAGTCTCATACATGGGAGGAAGTATGAAAAGTATATCTGAGTTAGAAGCCTAATCAAACCAGGGCAAAACACTGCACAGTTGGGATCTCTCAAATTATGCTGGTTTTGACATGTCCAGAGTAGCTTTTAACCTCTAATTACTCTCTTGAGAGACAGAAGACATTCATTTCCTTTGGGAAGCATGATATCTGAAGTCAGAAAATTCAGATTCAGTGAGAATGCTGTGAACTTTTAGTCATTAGTTGGAAGGTGGGGAGAACTTCATCCTTCACCTGTCTGCAGAGACAAGGATGGCTTTGCTTCTCAAATACAGGCTTTGAGAAGAGCTGTGCAGGTGAGACAGAACACTTTGTTGATACTAAATTGGCCTAATTTGAGCAAGGTACTGTGCTACCCTGCAGGACTGGAGCAGAACTTTAGGAATCTAAGCTGTTCTACTAAAAAGCAACACTTGTTTTTTTGAAATAGGCACTCAATGCAGGAGCTGGAAGTAGGTAAGTGCTTAAATTCTGAGTTGTGGATCAAGCCCACATCTGTAACTGTGCTGTCCCAAATAATTCCTTCCCTTTTTCAGTATAGCCCTGAACGTGTGCTGGGATGGACTGAAAAAAATGTGGGTTTGTTATTTTATTACTGTAATTGCAAATGCAATGTAAGGGGATTTTTCTTGTCAGCCTAAAATTAAAATTATTATCTGTTGGAAAATCATAACCACTGTATTTTTATTGGAGTTTATCCAGAAGTTAAAGGCAACAAAGAGAATGAAAAAAATAGAAAAGAGGAGAGGGAGAAGGAGGAACATTAAGGCAAAAATTATCAACCAGAGACTGGCATTGCTTTTATATCTGAAATTTGAGTCACAACATACATCATACTGTAGGCAGTGGGAAACATGCAATGGAAGGTACACATGGTGCTGTGTATGTCACCCCAGGACAGGCAGTCATCTAGACTCCACCAAATCCAGGGAAGGGAGTAGAGAAAGATAAAGTCTAATAGGAGTTTGTTGTGCCTCCTCTTTCATCTTGTCACTGCAATCCTAGCTAATTGCTAGGTTATATCATTATAAATGTCTCTACATGTGGCCAGGTAACTGTTTGCCTTTCCATAAATGACTCTTTTCTTGATGTTGAGCATGCTGGCTCAAGTAAGCATAGTCTGCCTCTTTGAACTAATGCTAGCAGGGTGGGATCCAAGGCAGCAATGCATCCATTCTAAGATAGGCATGAATAGATCTGTTAGCTGGCCAGAAGTTTGGAGCACATAAGCAGTCATAGGAATTTGGAGATGCCAGCTCAAGCCTCTGTGACTTATGAAGATCATGTCACCTTTTCAAATAAAATAAATCTTCATCAACAATCTCATGGCTCTTGCTCACGTCAACTCTTGGTCTACTGGTTTTTCTCTAATCTTGTCCTGGTGCATATTTTGTTGTCTTCCCTTCAGTTACTTTGGAAGAATTGATTGTTTCAGAGTTTATACAGCAGAAGTCTTCGGAGATTTTTGAGGAAAAGATTTTAGCTTCTTAACAGTGATTACAAAAATACATATATGTGGGGTTTTTTTCTGTAGATGAGTGATGTGAGATATTCCAATGTAAAGCTATATATTAGAGGGGAATAGAGAGGTACAGCTTGGGGGATATAACCTTTTTCCTCAGCCCATAGCTGAAGATTTTGTCCACGTTTGGAGAATTTGAATTAAATTAATTTTTTGTCTTTGTCTTTTTTCATTTTTCATTCATTTTCTCTCTCTCATTCTGAAACAAGTATTTCTTTCCCATGAGTAGTCATATGTAACATGGGAGAGCAGGCAGGAATTTTAGCATCTAAAGTGCTGCTCCTGGATCCCTCACTAATTCAGGAAACAATCTTGAACTATTGATTTAAATATTGAGAGGAAGGGGTGACAGCATTATCCATAAGGTGGAGAAAAACCTATTTTGGTTATATTCCTCAGTTATTTTGTAAACTTTAACTGAAAGTGTCATTGGCATGCTAGTGATTTTTTTTTTTTTATTTTATGAGGAAAAACTAGAACAAGCAGATTTCTCTTTTTAGTTTTAAAGTTGAGGGTGAATTTGCCTTTAAAATCTTATTGCATCCTAGTAAGTAAAATTAAAAAGTGCTCCAAAGTTTAGCATGGTGAGTAGAAAATTCCTTGCACTACAGTATTTTTAATGCCATTTGGCTTGAGTGGGCCAAGCTGAGAAGATGTACACTTTTTTGATAAAAGTGGAAGAAAGGAGTAGGCCAGAACATGCTGACTCAATAGAAAGGGATTTTTATGGGGTAAGTGGACTGAAGAAAGTCAATGGAGAGTCAAAGGTGAAGAGGCTGTCATTGATAAGGGGGTTTAAATATCACAGCTTTGCCAAATCCTGAAATGCAATAATTTTTCCAGCCTTTCTGTAGAAAGTTTAACGAAAGACCCTAAATTCTGGGACCATTATATTTAGTATGATTATTGCCATTTTAGTCTGAAAGATTGGAAATAGAGCAGTAAAAAAATAAATTCATTCACCCCTCCTAATTCTGATATATGGGGTAACATTGGTTCTAATGAGATAGGGACTTATTAATATTTATGACTCTAATTGGTGAAAATATGTTAAAAAAGAAAAGTTTAACTGTGTTCACATGTGCAAGAAGAAATGAGAAGAGTTTTTAAAAATATTTATATTATTGCTTTGCTGTCAAGATTTTTTTAAATTAGCTGTGCTCTTAAATTTACTGACTTAAACATCTTCCAAAGGCATAAGGCACTTTCTTACAGAGTTACAGAATTATGCTATTTCTGGACTCTATGGATACTAACTGCACAAGTCCTGCTTCTGCCACAGAGTTCCAAAACATGTTGATTTGCCCAGTTATTTTTAAAAGGCATATTACCTTTATAATGTATGTAGCTGCTTTTGAAATCAGAACTTACCCACCAGTCATGGCTCTGCAAATACCTGAGGATATTTATCCACTTCTCATTTCTTTGTGAAATTCAATCCTTGTCTATGGCACAGTGTTTTTACAAATTTTTGCCTTTGTTAGTTAATTGCAACAATGACAATAAAGGTGTACTGCCCATCTTGAGATAAAATTGTTGTGTGTGTGCTTTTCTCTTTCACAGCTGTTGAAAAAGAAAGGAACATCCTCATTTCTTCAGAGACTGGAACGAGGGGGCCCAACCACTGTGGCAATACAGCTCAGGGTCAGTGAACATCTTATGGACAGAAATTTGCAAAAGAATCTCCAGATGTTTTGAAGGCAGGATTAACCTCTGCACATAGCAATGGAAAAAAGAAAAATCTTGTTTGAGAAAATCACTTGCATGACATGGTCAATCCTTTTGAGAAAATGATGTTAAAAAGTTAGGAATAGCATATGTGTTGAACAATAATCTTAGCTGCACAAGAATGATTGATAATTGTTTGTTTTCTTTTCCCCCAGAAATCACTTGCGGATATTATTGGGAAGCTGCAGAATTGCACACCACATTGCATTCATTGTATAAAACCTAATAACAACAAGCTGCCAGATACTTTTGATAATTTTTATGTTTCTGCTCAACTGCAGTATATTGGTGTCCTAGACATGATCAAAATTATACGACATGGGTATCCAGTACGTCTCACCTTCACAGACTTCTTGTCAAGGTAAATTCTTTCAAATTTCATAAAACCATTTTCTTACCTACAGTACAAAGCCTTCTGTTGTGTTCTGGTAGTGCTTGCAATGTTGTTTTGCTTATGAGTCTTTCAGACTTTTTTCAGAGAAAATCTTGTCTCCCTGGAAGGGATGTAGACATTTTACTTTTTAATTAAACAAATTATGAACTTTAGAAATACATTTGTAAATTTATAAATTTATAAAATTTATATTGGTTTGCAGAAATGTGTTTATAAAGGTCATCAGAAAAATTAAGTTTTAAAGGTATGACATCATGAAAGAGCTCTTTTTTACAACTTATGCTGTTTGTATTATTTAAGAATATAAAATATTGCATATTGTCTGCAGATAATTAAAAAGGAGAAGTAGTCTAATTTTTCAGCTTTCTAGGTATAGATGTCATGGGTTCATTATTTGTATTTAATAGGCTAGGATTTATTTATGCGTGGTCATGAGGTACTAATGCTCATGCCATAACTCCATCTTTATTATTGTTAGAAATCAGTGACATATTGAATTAATGTGAAAAGATGAAGAGGTTTGCTTCTGTCTGAAGGCAAGCTCTTGTTCCCCATCCCAGTTCAGTATTGGCGTTTTGGGTCACTTACATTCTCAAAAGATTCAGGAAAGAAAGAGGACTATCTTGCCCAAGAATTATTTGTTAGCAGCCTCATGCACTCAAGACAAGTTCTTCCTCTCTACATGCTCTACTCCTTGATTGATATATATCAGCCAGTTATAATCTGGCCTTTGTATTGTTTTACTTCTGAAAAACAGCATGGGAATATCAGCTGCTTACACACAACTTTCAGTTGGCTTCTTGGAAAAGGCTGTGGATGTTAAATTACTGCTTGGGCTGAAATTTTTTCCCTCTGTAAATATTCAAACAGTGAGTTTGAGTTTGAATTATAAACTCCTACACTCGTACAGGAGTATAGGAATTTGTAATTCCATCTCTTTCATAAATTAACTGTCTGTGTCCCACCACAGTATTCATCCTCCAGTGTGAATCAAGCTGGGCAGGCTGGTTGAGAAGAAGATGCCCATAATGGGAGATTTGGGAAAGCTTTCATATTCTGAAGTTGTATGGGCAGTGTCTACACAGACATTTCTGTACAACTGAACTGGGCCTTCGAGGCACTATTACATGAGCACAGTGCCACAAGCTTTCCTGCTGTTAGATCCTCACTGTGATTTCTGGCAGACATTTGCTTGCTTACCACCCAGCCTTTTTCACTGCAATTCCCAGATGTAGGCTGGGAATTACCACAGGCCTAGGATCAGTCCTAGTGGGCGATGTGGAGGTTGCTGCTCTCGTTTGGAGGGTAAAGGAAATTAACCATGTGTACACAGGTAATTTTCAGTGCCAGAGAATGGCACTCTTAATTGTATAGGCACAAGTCTGACATATTTTCTTAATTTTGAGAAGTTTTGTTAAAAATGTAAATTCACCCTTTTTCATCCACACCTTCAAGTACCTCCCTAATACAAATTTTTACATGAAAGTCGAGAGGACATCTGGTGTCTCACAATAAATATTTATTTGTGGTAACAAGAATAAGACAAGAATAGTAAAAAACCTCAACAATATGATGCCAGTAATATTTATGCTGTTACTTTGAGGTGTTTCTTGTTTTGTTACTCTGCATCTTTATCACTTTTCCTCCACAATAAATTTCCTTTGCAGGTTTTTTGCAGCTGAGCCCCTGTAACTTTTGCACCAAGTCATAGTAATTTTATTGTTATACATAAAATGAATTAAACAGTGATGGGGCTAGCATGGTGTCACCAAAAATGAAGTTCATTTTATAATATTCTTTGTGAATATATGTTGAACCTACTCAGAATTTAGGAATAATCACTCTGCATACAATCTCTCAATACTACTGATGTTTTAGATTTGTGTATAAATACAAATACAGAGGTCTTGGTCCAAAAGCATTGAAAAAGGTCATCAGCATTGTGAAGCCTTTTATTATAGCCATCTATGCTATAATAAAAGGCCACAGGCCTTTTGCTTTGGCACAGGCCAAAGCTTATCTTTCTTTGCAGAGGAGTGAATTTTTCACTTTACTCACCATGACAAGTTAACCTTCATATTCACATTCAGTGTATTTCGATAATTCTTTCCACTTAATAGTTTAAGAGTGTGGCTAGTTTTTTATTCTATTGGCTGGAAAGTATGAAAATTTTAAGAAGAAAATATATTATTAGACTGCATTTCAAAAGTAGTGTCAGTTCTTAATGCTGTATGTTTTTTCAGACTGCAGGTAAGAAAAAATATTGACTTCAGAGATTATGAGTTACCTTTTCAAAAAGTTTCCTAAAAAACCTTCACTTGTGCTACATCTCTATATTGCCTTGGTAACTGGACAGGATATTTTTAGAAACCAGATAATTAGTTTTGGTGACTTTTTGTTAACTGTATTAATTTTGTTGACTGTTCAGTCAAAATCTGGTCTTCTCTTACTATTCATTGATTGTCATATTTCCATAAAGGCTTACAGACCTGAAGGTGATGGAGCTTCCCACCTTTCAAATTCGTATTTCCCTTGCTGTCAAACTGGTATTTCTAGTATTCTAAAGAGAATTTGTGGGCCTAATCCCAACCTGAATTCCCAAAAGATAGGGAATTACTATCCTCCCTCACCAACCCTGCAGTTTTTGTGCATTTACTTTTTGGGTCTTCCTTATCATATAGGTAATGTGGTCAGAATTCAAAATAGTTATTAATAAAAAATTAAATCAATTTTTTTTTTGCTTGCTTTTAAGAAGACAGGGTGTTTGAATTAGGGGACTTTGTGGTAAATGGATGGAATATTGGAAAACCCATATTCTACCAGCAACCAGACAGTAGCAAGGCATTCTTAATCAGACGAATCTGAATAAATTTCTATTGCTATCTAATTAGGGATTAATATAATTTCTCTTTAACCTATTTATAAGTTACATTTGAGCTCCTACAACGGCTTAAGAAAGAGTAGCTAAAGAAATGTCATATTTTGCAAGAGCATATCTTCCTGAGCTACAAAGCTTAATCATTATTTCTGTTGCTATCCTTTTGGATTTACTGGCTCTGTCGTATCAAAATATAAGATGACAGCTGTGGGTTGAACCCTTCATTCACCAAAGATTGCTGGTCAGAAGAGAAATCTTGTGAAAATTCTCATTATTAAATGGAAGCTGTGACACTTCTCAATGAATGTATAATAAAATGAGAATTAATAAGTTCAGATGCTATTGAATCCTGTAAAAATAGGATAATTAAGAAATCATATATGATTTCAACAGATTTGCCAACTCCAGATACAGTGTTTCTGCTGAATTTACCTGCAGTGTTGGCTCAATTTCTCAAATTCTGTGAGTAGAGACACAGGAATCAGTTTTCACCTTATCTTAAAAACAGAAAACCTTGAGGAACACACATTTTACACTCCTGGAAAAGTTTGCCCATATATTTTGCTTAATGTCTTCAGAGTGGTTCTCAGTGGACTATATTTTTAAATTCTAGCTTTGCTTTTTAAAGCAAGGCAGTGGGACAAACAAATTTTTAAAGGGTTTAAAGTTTCCAGTTTGCAGCCCAAATTGTACACACAGGTAAAGTATCCTAAAATGTATTTTTTCATGGAAGAAAGAAAACAGTAAAATAGCCATGGAATTAGCAACTGTCTGCAGATGGCTTTTTCTTTCCAGTATTTAGTGTTTTGATATCTTATTTGAAATTATATCTAATTTAAAATAATTCCAGTTTAAAATATATCTAATTTAGAACAAGACATACAAAAAGCCTATTAGTATAAAGAGTAATTTATTATGGTTTTGGTAGTTGGTGCCATGGAATAGGAAAAATAAGTATCAAGTGTCTGCTCTTTTTCCAGTGCAGAACAATAGGGCTCAGAAACTCTCTGGGGCACAAACAGAGCCTCGTTATACAAACTTAATATCTCGAATCTAATCTGTTTGCATCAGTTAATAAAATGGATCCTGGCTGACTTTTGTGCCGTTCACCTCACGTGGTGTGCTCAGGGAAGAAATATAAAAGCCATTTAGAATATAAATTTTTTAAAGTAATTATAGTGATCAAAGACCCATGAGGTGACCTCAGCAAAGTACAAGAATGCAGCTGTTCAGGTATGTTCAGGTAAAAGTGAGGCAGTAAGATGCTCTGTTTCACTCCCTCTGAAAATTTTATATTGGTACCATCCTCCTCTACAAACACTCCATGTTCTCTAAATTGAAATAGAAATTAAATTAATTCCTTCTTTCTCTTTCTACTTTAATGTTGTTCACAAAGTTGCTGAACTACACATAGTTATTTTCTCTCTCTGTATTTCAGTTTCCTTGTCCAAGGAGGAATTTATGCACTACTGTTACAATCGCTAGTGATTTCTTCCTAAATTATATAAGAGGAAACCAGGCAATGTAACATGAAACTGGACAAAATCAAAAACAGGCTCTTTCTTCCTTAATGATGGTAGTTTATTTCATGGTGGCTTCCAGGGAAAAAAGAGAGCGAGCCCCCCAGGTACAAAGGCATTTATCGGGTAAGGTGGGTAGGTAGGGATTTTGGCTGTGAGCCAATGGGAAAGGGACACGGGGACAGGAAGGGGGAAGTGGACAGGAAGAAGTCTTTCCTTGCTTTCTGCCCACAGGATAGGGACCTGGGATTCTTATGATTTCATTCCTTCTGCCTCTAAATACTGAACTGCAACATCTCCCCATATTTTTGTTTTTTTAAGAGGGAAAGATAATAGATTAATTCCGATCCGAATTATTATTTTGTCCACCATTTGTAGTAAGTGGGAGAGTCAGATTGTTTTATATTTTTCATCTCTATATGATTGACTACAGGGGCAGAAGGAATGATACCATTCCACGCGGCTGCCAGGCTGTTCAGGGTTAACAAGAGGACAACTTGGATGGGGTTCTTTACAGGGCTGAGTGGAGGATAATTTTTTTTTTAAATGAAAAACAAACATTTTAAAACATGTTACAAGTCTCTGTCTGCCGGAGTGTACCCTTTATACAGATTCTGTTTCTTTCCTCCGGCGGCGTCTCTTTTGGAGGCAATTGTTACTTGCTTCTCATCTCCTTCTGCTGGAGCTGGATTTTTGGGAACAAAAGGTTTAACCCACTTCTGGGGAATCCACCGAGGGCCTGAGGGAGTGGATACACATGCATAACCTCTTCCCCAGGTTACAAGCTCATAGGGACCTTTGGTTTCCCAGGTTTC
>JANRGV010000051.1:89648083-89677062 GCA_024734035.1 Alethe castanea | reverse complement strand
TTGCTTCCTGCCCAGGGACAGGGACCTGGGATTCTTATATTTCATTCCTTCTGCCTCTAAATACTGAAATACAACACACTACTAAATTAGAAACTGAGGTTCACATGTGTCTTGTGTCTGGGACACTGCCTAGCAGAGGAGACTGCAAGGTCCAGTTACACAGGTCCTTAAAGGAGCATTTGTTTTAGCCTTCCCTGCCAATTTACAATCCTTCCCATCCTCCTCCTTGTCTTCTTTCCCTTCCCTCTCTTCCCCATCTTTCCCTCTTTTTCTCCTTCTTTTTCCTTCTTTCATAATCTAACCTTACTCTCCTACATGAATAAGGTAAAAATATCTAAATTACCATCTGTAAGCTTTATTTTAAAAAAGGAAATAAAGTGGTAATATTCTGATGATCTTTTTTTTAAGGTAACTTAACATGGCATAACATCCATTTTAATAGGGAATATTAGGAAGGAAGAATATGGAACACAATGATAATGGATTCTTATTGTAATCATAACAGTGAGGCTGAAACAAGTATGTTTGAAGACTTTTCTAATTACAGGTTTTCCTCTGTTTTTAGTATGAAGTTCTTAATTTCTTTTTCAAGCTACACTGAACTGCAGATCCTGAATTCTGTACTTCTAGTCAGGGCAGCATTCATTGATAAGGAAATCCTCTAATAGCGGTCTTTACATCAAAACTTTAGTGCTTGAGAGCACTAAATTATTATTAACTCTTTCAAATAATTGACTTTGTTTAGAGATCATTCTGAAGAGTTATCTTTTTTCTCAGGAAAGATTATGTTAATGCTGATGTCATTGCTTTGTCAAGTAATGTCTGTCCTTTTCATGAAAAGCCCTTTCTAATAGCTATTGCAATATTTTTACCGAATTCATGCTATTAGCTGATGATATATTGCACAGATGTGTTGTTTTTGTTTGTAAATCATATGTGTGAGTCATCATTGTATATCTAAACTCTCTTTGTCCAGAAGTATTTTGTTGTCCACTTCTTTTTCTATTTCTTTCCCCTCTCCCTTTTTTTCTTCTTAAAAGCAGGGAAGTTATATTATTTTATAATATGTAATTTTTGAATTTAAAAAGTCAGCAGAACATTTCAGAGTCTCATGAGCAAGTTAGGGCATCAGTGAGAATGATGTACAGAGCAGATTGCAAAGTGATAGGTCATCATCACACAGGCCCTTTCAGCTTTATTGTCTGCTATGCAGTATCAGTAATCTCATAGAGCACTACACTGATATGTGCCATGATACCTTAAATCTTTGCAAGAGGAGGAAGAAGTAATCTGACTGGTGCTACAAAAGCAGTATTTCATTAAAGTGGATGTAATGATATCAATTTATATCAAATGGCAGTCTTGCCATTGCAAAGTTTGTTGCTTCAGACCTAGAGCTGGAAGTGATATTTCTGATTCAGGGTAATAATTTTTGTCTTTCAGAATTCAAGCAAAGGTGAGTAAATGAAGTATCTTAAAATCATCAGTTTAAAGAGCACTTTAAACGCAGATTCATAAACCTGGTAATGCCCATGAGGAATGAAGGTCATTCTTGAAGTTTAAAACTGTGATTTTCAAAATGTCTGTGTCCTTGAGAATTTTGGTAATTACTAGAGAATCATGTAATGGTTTGGATTGGAAGGATCCTTAAAGATCATGTTGGTCCAAATGACCTGCCGTGGGCACCTTCCACTATAAAAGGTTGCTCAGAGCCAGATCCAACCTGGCCTTGGATGCCAGGTATAAGGCATAAAGCCTTATACCTTACAGGCATAAGGCATCCACAGATTCTCTGAGCAACCTGTTCCATAGCCTTTCCAGCCCCACAGCCAAGAATTTCATCCTAATATCTAATTTAAACCTGCCTCCTTTCAGTTTAAAGTCATTCTCCCTTGTGCTATCATTTCTTGCCCTTGTCAGAAGTCCCTCTCTGGCTTTCCCTGTAGGCCACCTTTAGGTCCTGGGAGGCCACAGTAAGGTCACCCCAGAGCCTTTTCCTCTCCAGGGTGAACAACCCCAGCTCCCTCAGCCTGTTTTCATAGAACATGTGTTCCAGATCTCTGACTATCTTCATGGCCTTCCTTGGGACTTGCTCCAATAGGTCACTGCCCTGTTCTGTTCTATGGACCCCAGAGTTGGACACAGCACTCCAGATGGGGAATCACAAGGGAACGGTAGAGATGCAAGATCACCTCCCTTGACCTACTGGTTACACTTTTTTTTGATGCAGCCCAGGATACTGTTGGCTTTCTGGACTACAAATGCACATTGCCAGCTTATTTCCAGCCTCTCATCCACCAGCACCCCAAATAAAGCACTTGGATAAAGAAGTGTCATTGGTTAATCCCAGCTGGCAGCTCAACCCCACATGGCTACTAGCTCATTCCTTCCTCAGCAGGGTGGGGGAGAGAATTAGGAGAGAAGTCAGAAAACTCATGGATTGAAATAAATACAATTGAATAGAGAGAAATGAAAAATAAAGAATTCATTCTCTATTTCCCATTGGCAGACAGGTGTTCAGCCATCTCCAGGAAAGTATCTTATCATGCATACTGGTGATTTGGGAAGACAACCACCATCACTCTGAAAGTTCCATCTTCCTTTTTCTACCCTCAGCTTTTATTTGTTCTTTTCCTCTTACAAACCTTTTGGATAGGAGAACCCAGTTTAGGGTAATTTACAGCACAGAGTTACTCTAAATTACTAATTCCTTATGAAACCTTACTGATAAGGGTTGGTTATACTGTAGGAGATGACCAGAATCCAGAATGCTCTGGCATTCTCCCTGACAAGCCTAGAATTGGAGTAAATCATCCTGGGGAATTTCTGAGATGTAACTAGGTATATGGGACTGTCTTAGAGGTTACAGACCATTTCAAATGTACTTGTACAATGTGATAGTGTAGCCAGAGTTACCAAGCTACTCATATTATGGAAAAATTGAATAGCTCTTTCCACACAGTCTGACTGTAGATGGACTATTTTCTTTCTTTGTATCCATTTGGCTTGTTTGCCCCATTGTCCCCATTTGGTCCTTTTTGATATTTTAGAAACAAGAAATGCACAAGATAACTTCATATGCCTGTAGTGACTTGCCTAATTAACCAGGACTTAATTTGTAGGGTATAAAGAAAAGTGATCACTTTTAGGATGGGATTCAACTGAATTGTCTTGGGTTTATCCATTTTTGCAGGTATTACCCAGACTCAGTGTAGCTCCATTCTGTAGCAGGGCAAAGAATTAATTGCTTTGTAACAGGCTCTATAAATAATCAGAGAACAACATTTTGGAGTTAAGACAAATGCAGTTTTTGAAGCTATACCACAGCATCATCAGTTTTTTAGCCCACAGCATTTGTATTGTAAATTCAAAGTATCAGTCCTTATGTTACATGTCACAGAGTTTGGACTGTGAGTATGGTAGAGCTACTGGTGTTTCTAGGGCTTACTGAGAGTGCACAAATGACTGACTATAAGAGAAAATAATTTCTCTTTTGACTGGAGTTTTCAGTGGGAGGTCAGACACCTGGCTTTATTTAGAAGGGATATAGCTGTATTCTGAAGGCAAAAAATAAATATCAGCATTGTTTGCTGGGCATCTTCAGAATCTTATAATGCAGCCCTCATTTGCTAAAGCAATTACAAATGTGTAAATGTGTGTAAACTATTGAAGCCAGTTGAATTATTCATGTCTGTCATACACTTAACAGTTCTACAAGATTGACAAGAAAAGGGGTCCCTTGAGCAGGAGGATGTAATTAGGTCATTAAATAGCCAGATACAGGGAAATAAAGATGACGTGGTCAGTTAAGTCTGATGGTTACTAACTTTCAAAGATTTGGTGTGCAATTTGAATAATCTTCCAGCATTATGTATATTACATTTGTTACAGAATGCATAAAACTTAGTGAAGCTTCTTGCAGAGTCTGTTGGTTTGTGCATTAGAGAATTTCCCAGTTTTTAGGCTGTTTCAGTGAGAATTTCAAGGTATTGTTCTCCCTCCACTGCTAGTTGCATACAATGCATACAATGCTGGTTGCATACAACTACATTAATTTCCTTAGGCAACCATAAAACTACTGGACACACATAAGCATAATTCTGACTGAACTATTTCAGCAGTTCTTGTGGTTTTCTTTATTTTAATGTCAAGATCAGTGAAATTTTAAAATGTTAATTTCATTTCTAGATTTAAGAAGTGCCACCTTCGCTTTCCACGAGCACTTGACATTTCTTATCCCTCAGATTTAACAAAATGTTTATTAGATCATGAAGTAACCCTTATATTCCTTATAAAAAAATCTATGCATGTTTTACATCTGTGAATTTTAAAGCTTCTGCTATTTCTAAACATGGAGAAACGTTGTCACAAGGTACTAAAATATGTACCACAGCACTGGAATTCATCTAAAAGCATTGATTATAAAAATAAATGTAATTTATACAAAAATAAGCATAATGAAAGTTCTTAACCCATATCTCACAAACTGAGTTTGACGTGCCTATAACCAGCAGCTAATAACTTAATTTCAGAACCTTAAGGTTCCAACAAGAATCTTTATTGAGTACTTCATGATTTGCTGACATCACATAATGACAAAGATAATGGACATAGATTTATGTGTGGTAGTAATAAATTCAGTTAAATGCCTGCCATAGAAATAAACCTGTTAAAATATTATCAACTACTGATATTTTCACTAATCCTTATACATTGAAACTCTTCTAAGGAAATGCTTGTTAGAATTACTGTCTTTTTTAAATTAATACAGACAGCATATATTTAAAACTCATATTTTAAAGAATTTAGTATGCAACTTTTTTTTTGCCAGTGGCACTATGCAGGAAATTTGAATTATCGGATTTAGGTGCAAATTGTCACATAGATTAATTTTTAATTTTTTCCTGTATAATTTTAAAATAATTTATTGTTATTTATTGCTTAATTAAATATATCTGTGTGATTTCAATGCTTAGAAAAGTATTAGTTGGTCTTGAGTGCTGCTTTTTAATGGTCATAGGACTTGTATAGATGCAGTCCAGCTGCCTCACATTCAAAAACAACTGTGACCCTTTTGCTGTTTCTTCTTTCCGTGGCTCTGCAGCTGTTAAATTCTTTCCATTTAACTCAGATATTCATGGCACCCTTTTTATCTATATCTTGATATTCTTTACAACCATTTAATCTTCAACAGAAGAACCTGGAATGACACTTCCTAAAGCTAGATTTCCTAGTCAGGCTGAATAACAGTAGGCAGTTTATACTGGTGATATCTGAGAGCAAACACAAAATCCTATGCAAGCATTCACGTAAAATCCTTTCATGCACCTTAATCACTGGACCTTACTTTGCTTTCTTGTTTATGTGGCATAAGATCATCTATTTTAGCAGAATTACTCCAGCTGTATTCCACTCTAAATGAGAGCAGAATCTGGGCCATTCTTGGCACACAGCCTTAGCATATCTTGAAAAATGATGCTTTTGGACAGTTTGTCTAACCATTATACAATCCAGAGCCAGGAGCATCCCTGTTACCCAGACTGATAGTACTCACAGGGTTCAGAGGCACAAGGGAAGCTCCCACAGAAGACAGCAGCAGTAGAGATGATCTCACAGAGAAGCTATTTTGCCATTTAGTTTAAAAAGGTCCAAAAATCCTTCCCCATGATCCAAATAAATGTTGTCTAAGCTACCAGTGAGTATTGTGGGAAGGGTTTTATATGTTCCCATTCCTCTTTGGCTGAGTACTGGTTGCACAGGAGAAAAAAACACCAAAAGGAATGAAGAAATAAAGAATTATCTAGGTGGAACAGCAAATCTAGTCCTATTTCTCTTAAATATCACAATTTCCATTTGACTCTGGTTTTACTTTCTGCTTCTGCAATATACAAATATCTCAGTATATTTCCCGATGAGCTGGGCAGTGCCTTCTTGGCAAACAGTGAGCCACTGACATAGAAATGTCACCAGGAGATTAAGAGTGAAAGTTCTACAAACCCACTTCAGTGTTTCAATTTAAGGACTTTTGATTTTGATGCCCTGTTATCACATGGCTGAGTCTGTAGAAAAAGGGAAGGACCTTCACTGGACACCAGTCCTACGACACTTCTGTATTAAACACAATAAAATAAGCAGGTTAACAAAGAAATTGAAATTTATGCTATAGTCCATATATTCTGCGTACAGTGAAGCATTTTATGGCCCCTTGTGCATGTTGGTGGGATGCCCATGCATGAAGATGTAATTATCAATGGAAAAGAACTACCTAACAAGAGCTAAATGCAAACATTTGCTGAGGTAGAGTCAGATGTGTATGTTTATAGATGTAATAGAGCTGCTTGTTTGCTCAATGCTAGCATATTTCTAAGACAATGTGTGATTTTTGCCAATTTTTAAAATAAATGTTTTACATTGCTTCATCAAGATGAAATGAGAATGTCAGCTTTAAGTAAGATGCTGCAAAAGTATTGTAAATCTTTGACTAATCTTTAGCAGATGTTGCAGACTCATATTTTTTTTTATTTGCATAGTTGAATCTAGTAATCCTAAGAGCTGAACTATAATTTATATTCTACTCACTATTCTGCTGCCACATTGTCTGAGATGAGGAAGCCTCTGCTTAATTACAGGAAGTATATTAATAAATAATCCAGGACTAAGACACACATGTCTTCATTACTTCTTTTCTTCTGAAACTGAAATTCAGATGTCCAGAAAAGATTAAGAGTCACAAAGCCTAATGCAAAAAAAAAAAATAATAAAAAAACCCATAAAACTCAGGAAAAATTAATTCTTCCAATTCAGTTCTTTATCATCTGTCATAAGGTAGTATCTTTATCTGAGAAATTTGTCTTATTTTTTGCTCGGTCTAAATTAAGTCATCCCAAATGGACACTTCTGCAAAGGTGTTTTGATATAGTGGATTTCATGGTCATGACCCTCCCTCAAAAGTCTGTACTGAGCTCTACATTGGCCCAGTGGCTCGTTCACATTTGAGTCACTGTAAAATTTTGTTCTGGGGATTTTCTGAGTATTCTTCCAGTTTTATTTCTTAGTCCTCAATTTTGCTCATTTATCTCAGTTACATATCATTTATTGTCACTCTGAATATATTTTCCTTGTACCAAAGACACATTAAATCATGCTATATATTTTCCTATGACTCCTTGAATAGGAAGTGAATTTTTAATTGTTTAAGTAAAAAATCAGTATATTTTACCAGAAAAAAAATCCGGGAGCATATATAAAAACAAGGTAAAACTACAATAACTGATCAGTTTCTAGTAAGATCACTTTAAGCATTATTAGTTTTCCAAAATTCAAAAAAACTTTTATTTTCTCCCTTAATTCTTATTGGTCTGCAGATCTGGTCACTTAAGACTGTGTTGCTTGATCGCAATTAAGATATTAAAAAAAAAAATACTGGTATGGTAGACAGGTACTTTGAAGTTTTGGTTCATTGCCATATATATTTACTAATTATTTCAGGTATCTTGCACTTCATGCTCACATTTACAGCATTCTGAATTATTTCTATAGGTCTCTATGAAGCAGCTTTGATGCAAAATTTTTCATAAAAGGTGAACCTTACGGTCTTCTTATACTGGATTTTTGTAGTCCTATAAAAGAAGCCCCAAATGCATCTGTCTGGTGTAATGTGTTATTTCTAAAAACATCTTTTTCTTCTTCACATCCAAGGATTTATTGTCTCAAAAATGTTGAATACATCCTTTGCTTCTTAATGTTGATGCTCTATAAGATATTTACGTCATATATACTGTACAGAGATTGACAGAATCACTTTTATTTTCTTGGAAACTATAGTTATCTATTTCCTCTTCTCTAATTATCTGGAATTTCCCATGTTCCTCATATTTCAAAAATAATTAGGTTATTCCTTCAAGAAAAATAGAATATAACAGAGGGAAGAGGAATGAATGAATATGTATCCTTTATATAAAGGTAAAATTAATCAAAATTACATCCTATACTTTGCCTCTCACTGATTTTATTTTTTCTACTGAAAATTTTTCAGGCAATCTCTCTTCTGTAGTTAGGCTCTCTAGATGTTTCAGCCCTCACTTGATAGACTTTTCAAATACAAACATTACCGAGCCCACTCTTCCCATTCTCCCTAAATCCAAACAAACAAAACTAAACATCATGAGTTTTAAGCACAAGTTTGGCAAACAAAGTTCATTTCTTTTACATACTTCAGGTATCAACAATTAATGATTATCAAAGAAAGAGAAAAGGAAATATAGAAAGGGGAAAAAAGAGCAAGACAGCACAACCTGAACCTTTATGATGGTGATTTTTGCATTTCTTCCAGCAGAAATATGAGACACAGTTTAATTTTGATTGTTGCCTTTTATTCACTACCTTTTGAATAGATCTTTTTAAGTCATACCAGTTTAACTTGGAAAACAGAATACATTATAGTAAGCAAAAGAAAAACAAAATAAAACTACAACATAATGAATTATACTGACAAGAGTGTCACTAATTTTTCCTGACATAAGTTCTGTTTGGATATTTAAAACTTGAAAGTACATAACTTATCAGTGTTGTAAAACAGTTACCTGCCAGCCATACGTGATTTTTACTTTTTAAGCAACAAGACAAAGGCATGGAAAGAAGGAGCTTCCTTCAGGAAAGATTTGACTTGTGGTATTAGAAACTATCCTCTTACTGAGGGTATTGGATTGCAGTCAGTAGCTACCTTTATTATTTTTCGTGTTTCTTTCTTAATTAGGCAAGAGAGAGACCTGAGAATAAGAACAGCAAAACAACCAACCAACAAAAGTAGTTCTGTGGCTTCAGTTCAAAGACATCTTTTATTAAGCTATTGATTTGGAGCTGCTTGTTTTTCTGCCCTTTGTTCTTGCCATGTTTTTTCCTTTAGTGTCTTCTATCACACTGTGCTGTTGCAATTGAGTGAGTCGTGTTTATTCCAGTGCTTAAAGATTTGCTGTGCATGCCGAACTGGGAGTACAGCCCTACAGCCCATTTGTGCACACTCTGTGTAAATCAAATAGTGTGCTGAGCCTTAGAGTATTGCTGTGGGTTACTACTGTGCCACAACCTGACTGCAGAATATTCTGTCTTGGGGAAAAACAGCCTGCTGGATCTTGTCAGCTGTGCACTTAGGGAGGTGAGGAAGAAAATGATTAGATAACATCCTTATCTGTGAATACCCAAGAGAACCGTGTTTTCCCTATTCACAAGCTATTGGCAGCAGTATCTACTCCAAACAAACAGAAAATTTCCCTGATAGAGCACATCATTCAGAAGCAAAGGAAGAGAGGTCAGAGCACATTTCTGCAACACCAGAGAATCCTGGCCAGTCTGTACCTGCTCACAGTGTGAGCCTGTCTAGCCAGAATGTCTTTTTTCTGTTTATGCTTCTGAAAATGACAAGTTAGGACAAGGAGGGTTCTAAAGGAGAAAATGGATCTTCTCTCACACTGATGTCATGTGGGTGGGTGCTGGGGAGATCTCCCTTCACCCTGATAGCAGTGTTCACTCTCTCAGCTTGTAACTAGAAGTCTTGCATTTACTTCATAATCAATATTAGTCTTGACATGGCAGTGGAGTGGTATTAATTCAGATTAATCCTTTAGACCTCTGCAGTTTGTATTTTATTTTGGATACCTTAGTGAAGGAGTTGCTCTGGCTAGCCATTAAATACTGGGGTTTTTTAGCTTCCTGGCTGTGAAGGAGATTTGCTTTGTCTAATATTAGATGTCTAGGATGGAGGCAAGAGCATCTTTATACTCAGTGGAAAGACATAGTAGTCTTACAGTGCGGCACAGTTGATCTGACCTATTGTAAACATCAGTATTACAGTAAGGAACATGACACCAGAATACTCAATTCTACTGAATCTTAAGAAAGTCTAGACCAGTAACTTGCCGAAGTTTAGCTGAAATGCATTTAATAATATTAAAGACCTTTTTTTAGCAAGGTAGCACTGAGTATGCTTTCTGGATTCCTTAGGATCCTCTCAAAACCCTACAAATACATTCTGCTTTATCTACTGGGGCAAAATGTGTGACCTGTCAGGTGGGAAGAAGCCTGGTACCTTATTATGTTTGTTCATTCACTTCAGAGTAAACGAAGGCTAGAGAGCTAGGGAAAGAATTCTGTGTAAGGGGAAGTTTCAAAGACTCCCTATTTCCCCAGAAGCAAGCCCCATTGTTGCAAGCAATTCAAGTTTGTCTATAAAAGCCTGCACCATAATTTCAGTATTCTTGCTCCTAATTTCTGTGATGGAATAAATTCTGAAAAATAATAAGTTCTTTTGCTATTCCTGAGAATGATTAAATTTAAGATGATATTAAATTATTGTGCGTACATGGAAACACAAGGTCAATCCACATTAAAAAGTATCTGATACCCAAAATATATTTTGCATTTTGATAATAATGTCACATTTGAAAGTTTTTATTTCTTTCTTTATATTTTAGTTCATTTTCAAATCAAAGAAAAAAGTTTGGGTTTTTTTTCATTAATTTAAAACTAAGTACAGAAGAAATTATGTACGCTTATGGTTAGACCATGCCTTCTGTCCAGGACAAATCTGAGCTGCCATCAACAAGTGTAGTCCTCTTATTTCCATGCATTTAGGACCCCTGGCATTGACACAGATATATGCACAATTGGACTGAGAGTCAAACTGGGGACCACTGTGGCTGAAAAATAGCTGCAAACTTTATGGTTTTCTTATCTTTATACAGATGAAAATGGTTCATAACAGATGATAACACAAGACATAGAGGCACTTTTTCATTCTGGGTGCTCAGCCAGTAGATTTGAACCAGTGATAGGACAAATGAGGAAGCTCTCTTAGACCCTCTGTAAGTTACTCTGCAGGATGAGCAGCTCAGTCACATAAGGAAGCATAAAGGGGAGCTTCCTCCCAGTCCCCCAGAATGAAAGTCTGGACTTCTTGGAGTCCATCTGTGGCCAGTGGAGACAGGCACCTCCAGAGGGCAATGTCTTCTCATTTTATCAAAATATCTAGAATGCGTAGAACAAGTCACCCTGTGGCTTCACAGACTGTTTTGAGAACAAGGTGACTAACTCAGGCTAGGAGCTCAGCTTTTCAGTGTCTACCATAGGGAAAAGTAGATCACCTTCCAAATGTCCTGCTGTATTCACAGAGGAAGTTCATGGCAGAGTTAAATTTCCATAGCTTCCTCTTTCTCTACTACCATATCCCATCCTCCTTTTCTGAGATAGAACTTGCTTTAATAGAAAGAAGGGGATTGTGAACTCTGAATATACTTCCAGGATAATGTGGTAGAATTTCAGAAACTTAAGGAGCTGGAGGAAAATGGTTGGATCATTTTTGTCTGGCATCCTACATAATACAGATTGTAAGGAATGTTTGGCTATCATTAAATCCTATCATTTGCATGTCTTTAAAGAAAGCTTGAGCCAAACTTAGAACTTCAACCTTTTAAATTTTAATTTGGCTTTGTGTCAGGAGAGAAATATGTTTCTTTGGGTTTCTGCTGTAAGGGAGTTTCAGGCTGACCACTTTTGCAGTTATTTCTTCATGCTTTGTGAGTCAATGCTTAGTCATCTTTGCTTCAGTCAGCAGTTGCTAAGCTTTCCATCAGTTGTTTCTCTAACACCTCTGATGTTAGATTTCCAAGAAAAACCTGTTGATACAACTAGGAAAACAAGGTGACCCCAGCCTTAATATAAACCTGTAAAATAAATGTCTTTGTGACCATACAGCTAGTGGAATATTGGGAAAGTGCTATCCTCAGTTTTCTAATGCTGATTTGGTGTGTGAGACTAAATACAAGCATCTGTGGTGAAGTTTTGGATCCTTCTTACCAGCAGTCTGCCAAACAGATCCTGGGCACAATTTGGGAACTAGAACAGGCTAGTAACCAGTCAAAGAAGGCAGTTTAGACATACTTACACACTGTTGGAAGGGGACAAAGTTCAATAGAACACAGCAGATTGCATAATATTAAATTCATAAATAAATCATCAGGCTAGGATTTTGCCAGATGGTTTCTATGCCAGAGAAACCGTCCCTCTCACTTTTCATATACTAGTATAGACTTAGCCATGGGACTGCTACCAGACAATAGAATATTTCCAGAACTGAAGTACCCAAGGGTCTGTGCAGCTGCACAAAATTAGAAGTCTAGGTGAAACTTGGACCTGTAGCAGTTTACCTGCAGATGTTGCTCCAGAATTGCCACAGCTTCTGGGACAATTGAGGTCCCTGCAGTCATTCTAGCACTGCAGCTTTGTCTACCACGGTGTGTGCAAGGGGTCCCAAGACTGCACAGTTTTGGATTGCAGCAGAGTTATGGGTGAATTCTGATGTTAAATAAATAAATAAATAAATAAATAAATAAAATTAAATGTCAGGAAATGTAATTAGCCCACAAACTTCAAAACTTATCAATTTCACTGGGAGTTTAATCAAAAGTGACATGTTTGCAAAGTGTATATCCTTTTCAAAGCCTGCCTTTTTGTAATGAAAAGGCATTCTGACTCATTCATTACATGCAGTCAGATCTAGACAGAGGAATGCCTCCAATAAAGTATAGTAATATTATGTAGCATTAAGATGTATAAAATTAATCCATTTAGTAATAAGTTACAATAAATGTAATTAAGTCCAAATAAATTTGAATTTTATACTTTATTGGACTTTGTATTATTTAAGTTTCCTTCCTTGACATTTTTATCTGGTACATCAAAGAGCCCTTTAATATCCAGCATTTTCTGTCTTGGAAGGTACTCTATGCTATCATCAAGCCTCCTCTTGAACTTCTTTCCAGTAGTGTAAACTGATCAAGTTCCTGGAAGTCTCTTTGCTACATGACTTTCTGTTCAAAATGAAAATTTATTTCAGACTCATGATAATCATTTTTGTCAGTGTCACTTTCTTATGAATTTCTCTTCAAGAAGCATAGGTAGTATGACACATACTGAAAACATATTTTCATCCTTTCAATGACCTAATTCAATCCCAGTGATCTTGACTGGGGAAGCTTTTCATTCCTTTGGCATTGATTTTCAGTGAGGCATCCAAAAAACTGAGAGGAAGCAAATTTGGGTTTTAGGCATCACTGTTATTAACCAAGGTCATGTCTAATAATATATAAGATTTAGAGTGGTTTGCCTTCTTGTTTTCTTCACCCTGATCAGAATCCCAAGCTTCTAGTTTGGATATCGAAGTTTTGATAGTCAAAGGAAAACTGACAATTTCTACAAAGATGTCAACCAGGACAACATTAGAGTAACTCTACTTCTGCTGATTTTTCTAGGTATAAAGATCTGGCTGATACAGCAGCAGGAGAGAAGAAGAAGTTGAATGCCAAGGAGAGATGTCGTCTTGTTCTTCAGCAGTATAAATTACAAGGCTGGCAGGTTTGTGATCTACAAAGCAATTAAAATATCATTCTTTAAACAAGCTAGCAGTCATTTCCATTGGTGGCAAGGCACCAGATCCTTTGCAGCAGTGCATTCTTTTGACATTTAATATAAGCTTAGGTAAATTATCAAACTGATTTTCAGAGTTTTATGAGTAGCTGTGATCGTCGTGTCAAAAAATCAGGATATTCTTGTGGGAAGAAAAAAGATTCAATTAACCATGCACACTATGTAAATTTTTATCCAGATTTTTGGAGGTATTGGTATATACATTTTAGTGATTGAATGGTTCCTGAATAACCCTACATATTTAATTTCTTTAAAATCCAATGCTAAATGCTCTACTGTCAGAGCAGAGCAGACTCAAAACAGCTAATTTGGATTTCCCAGGTAGTCAGTGCTGGCATGCTGATCCACAGGTACAGCAGAGAGCCTGAGGTTGCCAGCCATCAAGTAAAGTTTAGAAAAAGAAAAAAAGGACCAAACACTAAAGAGGAAACTATCAACTCTCTATCTTGTCTCCTTATCCTATTTATATCCTAGTTAATTCTCACCAGTATGAAGAGTGCAAGGTGGATGTCTCCACTTGCCCAAAGTACTCAGTTATCTGCTCAGTTATAGCTTTGTAATTGAGTAGGGCTGATTTCTTTAATATGTGCATTTTAAAAATAAAAATGTGTTTTCTTGCATAGAAGCTATTGAATGGAAATGAAGCTTTCTGTGGCTTCAGATATAGAGCATTACTGCAGGCAGTGTGAGCTTCAGATTCAGGCTTCTTTCCTGCCTAGCAAGACTGAAATCTATTGCACAAGAAAGCATCCAGATCAATTTCAGGGACAGCTGTGAAGTTAAGGGATTGGACAGTGGTTAGGGCACTCCCATAGGCTTCTTCAGTTTAAAGAATGGGGTCTTCTAATTAATGTGTGACCTCAGAGTATTAGGATGCCCAGAAGAGTTTCTGCAAGCTGTTTGTAAATACCAAGGACTAAGTCAGAATGTGTGCTATGGGTATTTCTCAGTGGCCCAGATTCCTTAATAACAACAGGAAAAGTTGCCCCCCTCTAAACTGGGAGCACACATACATGATCACCTGCACTCAGACACATAAGAAATTTTTTATTTCATCAAAATACCATTTCAAGATGCAGTTTAGCTACCAAGCAAGGCAGAGGGCTCATATAGCCCCTCTCCCTCAATAGAAAAGACCAAGAGATTGAAAAAGACAACAATATTAAACTAGACTTGCTTGTCCTACGCAGATGTTGTAAGTTTGCTCTGATCTATGTTTGGCATCATTTCCACAAGGTTTCCTATTTAAAAAAAACCCTAGCATTAACATCTAGAAACTGTACCTTCACTTACGAGTACCTGGAGATTAGAGAACCTCTCACCTTTAGAACTTATATGGGGATACAAGCTTTGACATTGGACAAAAGCTGTGTAACAGTAATTATATAGTGTGCTCCAGTCAGGAAACACAGAGCAGGATGCCTATGACATTTATTTCCCCAGAGAACAACCATTGTTACAGCACAGAAAAAAAGTAGCTGGTCATCAGTGAAAGCCTAGAGCTCAAGAGTAGTGATTCTGTAGTGACAGGCACTTGAAAACAAACCTGAAACCTTGGAAGACAGAAATTTTAAAAGGAAATCACAAAACAGAATCCTTCCATCATGGAGAGGGCTGAAGCTTGTGATCTCAAACAGGCTTTAGAAGTTCTGACTCCAGAATCTCATTAACTCCAGGAAAAGCCAAGTGTGCAAAACTACAGGAGTGCATATTGCATTATCCTTCACACCAGAAAGGCACAAAACTCTTCAGAGACACTGATAAGTTAAATGGAATAGGAGGGTTTGGGGGTAAGAGTTACACCATTGTCACTCAGTGACTAAGAAGCTCATGGCAACAGACTAAGCTGCAAGGAACAAGGTTTGAAAAAATGAGTGACCTTCTCCATACACCTTCTTCCAGCCACAGAGAGGTATAAAATACAAATGGAAAGATGAAAAGCATAGAAGAAAATTTAATAAGAAAATTCACTCTAAGTCAAATTTTTTAAATGTCTGGTGAATACCAGCTTGGTACCAACCTATTTTGGTATAGGTGATTCAAAACCACATACCTAACTATCAGCAGTACTGACTAATGTCTGTGTCACATAATCTCTCTCTCAATTATCTTTTTGATTCATTTGATTAATCAGGAAAGTTGAACTTTAAATAACAATCTAAATGAAGAAGCTTACACAATCTGCATTTGTCATGGGTGCTCTCCTCTATGCTTTTACAGCAGAGGATTCTGAAAAAAGTAAACATTTAAAAGGTAGAAAGAGGGAGGAGGAAAGGAAAGAAAAAAGGAATTAGGAAGCAAGGATTATGTCAGCTAGCAAATTCTGGAGTCATCTCTAGTGCATTACTAAAAATCATCCAAAAAGCAGGGGGTTTAACATATAACTAGTTTATTCAGCCACTGTTGCCAGCAGTAACTACTTCAAATGAGTCACTGCTGGAGCTGAAAATCTATTTGTTGCAGGAGTTCATGAATAAATAAAAAAATTGTCTTCCCCAACACTATTACATGCACTTCCCTGAAAAGGTGTTGCAAATTCAGGTGAAAAAATTAACCAAAAGGTAGCTAAAACATTCTCATCAAAGATAATGATATTTAGGAGACTGCAACACAGATCTGAAATTAACCTCCTGCTTATATGTCATCCTCAGAAGATGAAGTTGCCAATAAGCTCAAGGGCAGAGGGGGAAAAAGAAAGATCTGGACTTTTTAGCTGAGTGACTCTGGATGATACTTTATTTAACTTTCTTCTGATAATGTACCTCACCATCCCATTTTGAGAAAGGTGATATTAACCTGGGGGAAGTTCTGAATTAAAACCCCTGAAAATGAGTAAAGAAAATGGTATCTTTGTATTAATTTCCTGCTGGACAATTTATCTTTTCCTTCTCACATAAGCTGTGTTTGAAGACTGTTTTATTAACCTACAAAACAACAAAACTCAAACCCTACTCACAGAACATTTTCTCTCTTCTCTATAAATACTGACGTCTGTTTTCAAATAGACAAAAAGTGCAGGAGATCCAATACCAGGGTCTGATTTTGGTTTATTTTCTACTGTTTAGCAGAGCAAAAGAGCTTGTGCTTGCTTCACCAGCTTATTGTTAGAAGAAAGTACTTATTATGATAGAATAATTAGGGCTGGAAAAGATGTCCAAGATCACTGAATTCAATCTTTGACTGAACCCCACCACATTAACTGGGCCATAAGCACTAAGTGGCATGTGAATTCTTTCTTGAACACTGCCAGGGATGGTGACTACACCATCTCCCTAAGCAACCTGTTCCAGTACCTCATCACCCTTACAGTGAAAAAATTCTTCCTAATGTCCAATCTGAACCTCCTCTAGCACATCTTGAGGCCATTTCCTCTTGTCCTGTCACCAGTTGTCTGGGGGAGAGGCAGACCCCCACCCTGCTACAACCTCCTTTCATTGTAGCTCTAGAGTGATAAGGTTCTCCCTGAGCCTCCTTTTTTCCAGCCTGAACAATGGAAGCTCCCTCAGCTGCTCCTCACAGGAGCACTCCAGATCCTTCACCAGCTCCATTGCCCTTCTCTAGACATGCTCCAGAACCTCAATTTCTCTGTTGGAGTAAGGGGCCCAGAAATGGACACAGAATTCGAGGGGTGGATTCACCAGCCCCCAATACAGAGGGACTATCACTTCACTGGCCTTGCTGGCCACACTATTCCTGATACAGGCCAGGCTGCCCTTGGCCTTCTTGGCCATCTGGGCACACAGTGGTTCATGTTCATCCAGCATTCAACCAGCATCCCCAGGTCCTTTTCTGCTGGGCTGCTTTCCAGCCATTCTGACCCAAGCCTGAAAGGCTAAAGGGGTCTTGGCCCATTGCTCCAGCCTGTCCAGATTCCTCTGCAGAGCCTTCCTGCCTCCTAGCAGACCAACACTCCAACCCACCTTGGTGTCACCTTACTGGGGGTAGCTCAACCCAAACCATTGGTAAAGAAATTAAACAGGACTGGCCCCTTGGGGAACCCCACTAGTGACTGGCCACCAACTGGATGTTGGTGGAACCAGCCACAATCACTGCCACTCTTTGGACCCAGATGTCCAGCCAGTTATTAATGCAGCAAAAAGTGCACCTGTTCAAGATTTTCCAGGAGAATGTTGTGGGAGACAATATCAAATTTTTACTGAAGTTCAGGTAGACAAACAGCCTTTCCCTCATCCACTACACTGGTCACCTGGTCATGAAACGAGGTCAAGTTGGTCAGGCAGGACCTGCCTTTTCTAAACCCCTGCTGGGTGCTAATGCCCTGTTGGTCCTGTAAGTGCTACATGGTGGCACACAAGATGATCAGTCAGTTCCATAGTCTTCCTTGGGACTGTGGTCAGGCTGACAGGCCTGTAGTTTCCCAAATCTTCCTTCAGACCCTTTTTGTAGACAGGCATCACATTGGCCAAGGTCCCGTTGTCTGGGACCTCTCTGGTTAGCTGGGACTGATGATAAATGATGGGGAAGGCCATAGTGAGCTCTTCCACCAGCTCCTTCAGTACCCCCAGATTGACCCCATCCAGTGCCTCTGAGTGTCTGAGTGGGACAAGAGGTCACTTAATACTTCCTCTTGGGTCACAAGGAGTCTATTCTGTTCCCTGGCCCTGTCTACCAGCTGAGGAAGCTGGTTGTCTTGAAAATACCTAGTCTTTCTGTTGAAGACTGAGGCAAGGAGGGCATTAAATACTGTCTTTTCCTGTTTGCATCCAAAAAAGGATAAAAAGGATGGAGATTTTCCTTGGGCCTGTTTTTTGTTGATGCATTTGTAGAAACGATCTTTCCCAGTTTGGCCAGATTGAGTTCTAGCCGAGTTTTTGCCTTTCTAAACCTTTTTTCTACATGATCTAGTGACATCCTTGTACTATTCCTAAGTTGCCTGGCCCTTCTTCCAAAAGTTGCAAACTCTCTTTTTTTCTCTGAATTCCAGAGAAAGCTCCCTATTCAGCCAGGCTGGTCTTCTTCCCGGCCGACTTGTTTTTCGTCACGTAGGGATGAAAGTGTTGATAGCTTTATAAAATGTTGTTGTTCTTTGGGTAAGCTGAGCTGGAGATAACTAAACTAGGACAATAAAATAGTGGTTTCATTGAAGCTGACATACCATGCAGTTTCAGTCATGCACTTAAGTACGAGAATTGTGAAAGTGCAGAGCTACTAATAAAAGGCAATTTTTGCATCTTGACTCTGTGTGCAGTCTTGATAAGGTTTTCTTTCAGCTAAAATATATACTTGATCTCTGCAAGCTTGGCTACTTGCTGTGACTTTCAAGCACATCTGATGTAAGAGAAAATCAGATTGCTAAATCAAAACAAGCCATTTCTACTTCAGGCAGAGAGAAAGAAATAGACTTCTTTAACCCCTGGAGAAGTCAGTGAGGTGATATTTAGTAACTTTAGAGTTAAATTGAGCAGAATTACTGACTGGTCCGTGTGAAGTAGAAGAATCTCCCGTTCCCCAGAATATAAGAAGGTCTTTATATTAGGAAATCCCCATTTTCAGTGCTGTGTTCATTTATTGTCACACAGTAATAATGCATTAGCTAAGCAAAAACCTACTGTCCCAATGGTATGACTTAATTTGCAAACATTATCATGCTTTGGGAGAAGCATGGGCACAAACAGTTCTTGGCTCTTTTTACTGACATAAGGAAACTTTCATTTGTTTGGATTATCATTCCTCACACTGTTAAGCTTGCAAATATAAATTCAATAAAAAAGAGTTAGCTCATAGCTTACTGAGCTTTCTCATCAAAACTTGGAGCTCTACATTTTGTTTAACTAAGGTCAGTAGTCTGCAATTAACCCTTCTGAGTTACTTCAGGTGGTGCTTGCTGAAATGCAAACTAGTACCATACAGGAAGAAAAAGAAAACATCAATTTAATTTGCTTCTACTATAAAGTGTATCTGTTAAATGCATGCATTGCAAATGTCAGACTTCACTGAAAGTGAATATTTCAGCCTTTGACTGATAGAAATGCTTATCTGGTTAAAAAATACCAATCCTTAAAAACTTCTAATTTAGACTTTGTTTTATTTTCTCTTTCCAATATTTAACCTGCTTCCCCTAACCCACAATGATTCCTTCTTATCAGTAGCTTTGAATTCTGAACACAAGAGATCACATTTGCCAAAGAACAGCACAAATCTTAAGTCTCAAATGGGATGATCCAAAGACTCATCAGGTATGAAATAAGCAGTACAGGAGAGTCAGTTAATAAAGCTCCATATGAGGTAGTTGCTTGAGATAGATGCTGTGTTAGTGCCAGTTCACACTTTCTCAACTACAAACATGGCTGAAGCTGTTTCAGGAGCCAGCAGTGTTTGTGGAGAAATGATCTTTGCCACTGTGGAGCTGTATTACCAAACTTACAGTCATGAGTGTTGAAACAGAGAATAAGTCCTCAATATGGAGAGATCCCAGAAAGCCATTTAGAGATTTCAAATTCTTCTAACACTTCCAGAACTGCAAAGGGAAAACAAAGTCTGATCCACAGTTCTTACCCGTCAGAGACAAAATCGTATTTTTTACTGTTCTATGGGTGTTTCATTTATTTGATTTGGTAGAGCTGTCTTTAAGTATTTTTAAATTTCAATGTACCAGCACATAATATTAGCACACTATGGTTCTTTTTGGGAAAAAGTATATTTATGATTAAATAGCAGAATGTAGAACATAAGTGGCATATGATTAAATCAGAGGAATGAGCAGAAGTGTATTAAATCATACATACATAAATTTT
This sequence comes from Alethe castanea, assembly GCA_024734035.1. Lineage (NCBI taxonomy): Eukaryota > Metazoa > Chordata > Aves > Passeriformes > Muscicapidae > Alethe > Alethe castanea. The sequence continues at coordinate 89,656,828 of JANRGV010000051.1, read as the reverse complement.
ATGTTTAGTTAATCTTTTAGGTTATTTTTTAAACAGAACAGTTTATTTTGGCTTAAAATTAAAGTGGTCGTGCTATAAAATTGCTTTGTACCTGATATGCTAAAGAACTGGAGTACTTTGCAAGCAATCTAATATATAAGGAATTCTTAACTTTTTTCTTTCCCTCAAGCAGGAAAACTTTAGAGCTCATAAATTTTATGCCAGTTCATTCATTTTTTTTATTTAGTAATTTCCACTGAAGTAAATTTCCTGTTTGTTTTGAATATCTTATTTTAAAAAGTCAACTTTATTTTAGACAATTAAAAAACAAAATCCCAGGGGGTGAGGGGGTTCATACTAACAGAAATTGTTAGAACACAAGCATCTATTTTCCCTCATGCTTTGGATTATATCAGTAAAAAGATATTGTCCCATTATTTTTTGGTTTCATCTTGTCACTCCATTGCATATTGCAAATAACTTGCTAGTTGCAGAAACCACTACAGAGTGACATTTGACCTCACCAGTGCTACCAAAAGACTGGCCTGGGCCAGGCACGGCCCAAAAGCTTTCTCTGTGACTTTGTGCCACACTAGACAAATCCATACTTCCCTTCAGCCAGAGAATAGGACAGATGGTTGACTTTGATCTCAGAATGCTCTTCATATGCTAGTTCATATTTCTATGAAAAATATAAATTTTTCCCTCTAGAATATATTCCTCCCGCTCTCCATCCACCTTTCAGATTTCACTTAGGATTTCTAGTCTTGCTAACTCAATTTCTTTATGATATCTTTTGAATCTGAGATCTGCATTCTGTTCTTCCTCTTCCTCTCTCCCCTCCCCCTTGTCTTGTCTCTTGACACTTTTCTAGGTACTTTGCTTCATATTTGGTCCCAGTCTTCATCCCTTATTTCTCGGTGATTAGTTTTCCAGTCTCCTGCCTTAGGGCTTCCTCTGTATGCCATTGCTCTCCCTGGCACCTGTTGCCTGCATTTCTTATCCATGCCAAGGGACCCTTTCTGTCGTTTTTTCTGTGTTGTGAATGAGTGGTTTGTCTCAGGTTAGGAATGAGATCACAGAGCAGGCCTGGGGAGGAGGTGGGCAGGAGGATATACCACCACATTTTGGTGCTGTGTCTGTTTCTACAACTCTGAATACTAGAATGACGTGTCTGGTAAATGCCAAGACCCCATGAGATAAAACTGGGGTAGGGTTTTCCCTACTGAGTGTTTCTTACATGCATCTTATATTGCCTGATCACTTCCTTTTCTGTAAGGCAGCTCGTCATGGTGCCTCACAAGTACTAAGAGCTGTGAGGTTTGTGCAGTTTAGGGAAAAGGAGTGGCCATTACTCTGCCCTTTCCCAGAGACCTGAATGACAGTTTTTCTCCCTAAAGTCCAGCTTCTGACAAGAACATATACAAATGCTTCATGTCACTTGCTTCAATACCAGACTACTCTCATACTTTATACTAAGGCCATAAATAAACTATGCTAAAATGTAGGTTTATTCAGTATGTACCACAGTGCAATGCCACTAGTTTGTGGAGACAAAGAAGGACTTTTAAAATGTATGAAGAAAAGCAGAGAGAGTAAACCTTTAAAAATAAAATTTCAGTCCTTAAAAACCAGTGCCCTGTATTTTTTCATTATAATATCTTTGTAGACAAGTACACTGCAAGAAGACACATTTTACAATAGTATTAAGGCTTTTTTTTTAAATTTCATTAATGCTCTGTGAAAATGTGTGTCATTGTGTAAAATATCATTAGACTATAGTTCTCTGTCTTTTGTAGGTAGCTATTTTGAAAGTACTGCCAGAAACACACAGCACTCCCACAAATTGCCTTTTTTAAACTAAAGAACAGCTTTACAGATTCCCTTGACACCTATTAAGCATGAGCTAATACTGCCTCCATGCCACCTACACACCATCTCAGCATCCATTCTATAGTTTTGAATGTCTGTACTTCTACGTCCTACACCTTTTCTGTAAAATTTAATTTAAAAAAAAAAAGAGACAGAGAGAGAGAAAAGAGGAAAGAAGAAAAAAGAGAAAGAACAATTCCCTCCCATTCTTTCTCTTTTCTTCCAGAAAAGAAAAAAAAAAAAAAAAAAAAGCAAGCCTGTAGCAGCAGTTGAAGCTTTGGTAGCCATCAATGACAATTTTACTTAGTCTTTAAAAAATATGTCATTTTGAAAAACAACATTTTAAACCCTAATGCTTTCCTAATTAAAATAACTATGAACTGTAATTCACAGATGGTTTACTTTTACAGGAGTCTGAATGACATTAAAATTTCAGACTCAGATGAGAGCACTTTGTAATCCAGAAAAAATATTGAAAAGTGAGTGTTTTAGTGGAGGAACATTTGAACTTTTTTTCCCCTAGGCAAGCAGGAAACATTTTGTGATTAAAGAAGAGACCAAAATGAAGACAGGTGGCAGCCTCAAAAACTGTTTTGATGTGTGACGTGAAATTCCAACATTTTTCAGCATTATTGCTTTCACTGAATGCCAGAACTATAAAGAGAGCATTGAGACTATCTTGCTCTCTTGGTCAGCCTTAGAGGCTCTCAGATTTAACTCAAAGACTAAGCAACAGAGATTTCTATCTGTACTAACATAATCAAACATGTAATAGCAGTTTCTGCATCTGTCTGGAGCTCTACTCTCTGTAGACCTGCCTGGCATGTGATGTAAAAATCTATAAATAGCTTTTGTCTGAATGTAAAAATGGATTTGTATTGACAATTTGTATTTCTTCATTCACTTAAAAATTGTAGCAGGCTCCTACTAATGAAGTTCATAGCATAAGTGATGCCACAACAGTTCTATTTATATTGTTCCTAGGGTGCAGGATGAGAGAAAAGAGCAGAAAGGCTTTGCATGTCCCCTAGATAGCTTTGTGACTGCAGTGCCAGACACTTGTAGCTATACCAACATAAGCTCCAGCAATTGCCTTGACTGTGATTTTTTGACTGCACACTGCACAATAAATTGCATTGTTTATTCAAGTTACACGTTTGAAATATAGCCTAAATGTGACAAACCAGTGTGTCAATTATGAGATTAATTGAGAACGGGGTTGTTTATTTTGCCATGGACATTACTAGTAATAAGAGCCTTTTTAAAGTTTGAAAGTGCAACTCTTCACCCCATTTTCTACTGTCAGAGTATCAGTATTGCTGTAGTGAGGGGAGAAGCCAAGACTCTGAGTAATTAAGGACAAAAGACAGAAATAAGGAAAAATTGGATGATTTGGCATAGGCCTGAGACAGGAGGGGAAAAAAGTGTGTGATGTAGGGAATTTGCAGAAAGGAAAGGTGGGGTGTAAAGAGAAAATTTCATCAGACTAGAGGAATGTAATTTTATTAAGTATTTGTTCTCAGGATTTTTCTGAGAGCTGCTCAGATGAAATGGTAATTATAATAACCACATGATAATTTAATTACAGTTAACTATATGAATAATAATTCAATTATTTTTTTAACAAAATAATTCTGTATTTAAGGCAATGTAAGACAATGAAGATATTAGTAGCCAAAACTAGTAATAACGCAGGTTCAGGATGTGTTTGACAAGATGGATGGGAAAAAAACTCTTCAATGAACAAAGGGTTAAGATAATAGAGAATTTTGAAAGCTGAGGAAGAAAAGTAAAAAATTTTGTTGGAAATCATCAGTCAAGAAAATGAAGATGAGAGTATATCCCTAAGAGTGGCATGTGACTGCTCAATTGGATCTCAGGGAGTTTGCCTCAGATTAACCCCCATACAAAGAAAGCCTATTCCTTATTTCTGAGTTTCTACAATGGTGAGACAAGTAAAACATCTTTTTTATCACCTACTTCTAGACATTTTGCTATAATTCAAAAGGAACTACTTTATTGGGAAAAGACATACTAACAGAAAAAAATCAGAAAGCATTCCAGTTTTGCCATTTGAATGCATCTAATTTTAACTAAAACTAACAATTGCACCATCATTGTCAGCTCAAACTTCAGGATTACATACTTTTAAAAACATTTGATTCAAAATAGTTGTTCTCTACAGTAAAGGTGAGGGAATTCAAGGGACAAAAATGTGTCACAATCATTTCTGAATTGAGTTGGTGTAGTTTAGCCGTGAAATATACGTCCTGGCATTCTGTTGTCCAACACTATCAGGATGTACATCTGACAGTGTTTGGATTAAGAACTGTTTGGAAGAGTGTGCAATTAACCCTCCAGATACCTGTCTCCCAGATCTAAAGTAAAAAACACCAGAGAAGCAGGATGGTTCAGTGAGAACAGAGTGAGCTTGTAAGCTGGAGACAAATGAGTTGAAATGAATTTCTGCAATTTTAGCCAGACTTGTATTAATCAGTATGCCTATTAGCCATAAAAAATTAATGGTTAGACAAAATCTAGAATCTTCTAGGGTAGCACAGTTTTCTGGCACTGTCCCTTTTAATTCTATGAAGTGAAGGAAGTTACTTCTGCAAAATTCCTGAGAAAATGATCGGTTTATTGTTTGGGGTTTTTTCCCAGTTACTTGCTGGTTTTAGAGTTGCAAAGTTGTATGTGGTTTTTGAAGTCTATTAGAAAGGAATGCTTTTGAAGACGATACAGAAATGAATTTATAGGACTGTTTCATCTTGTTCAGAAGGTATCAAAAGAAAGGGGTTTTCTTTTTGGTCTAACAAGCTAAATTTTTCTCTAAAGGAGTGATAGCCTCAAATGGTTGTTACTTCAAGAGCTAGATGAATTAAACCCAGATATTAAACAACACCAGAATCAATATTTAGGAGATTATTTTTTGCAAGTGAGTCCCTCTGACTCTGATTCTGAAAGGAGATCCACAGCTCAGCTTCAGTAAGCAAGGCTAGGAACCAGTATTGGTAATTTTACTGGATATTAGGAATGATTGTCAGCAATGACAGTGAATTTCTCCCATCCTCCAACTTCAGCCAAATTCTTCCTGTTTCACAAATGGCAGCTATCTCACCATTTTCTCTTCCACATGGATTTGTCTTGTCACCTTTCTCCATGCACACTCCCCTCTACTTTATAAAAGCTAAACCTTATTTTCTATTATGTTGTCTAACACGAGAGTAATTAGATTCAGAATTATTTTTTCCCCAACTTCTATTTAACTTGACGATTGTACTATATGTTCTGGATATTTTTAAAACTGAAGTGGAACTATCTGTCTAACAGCTTGTTCTTCCTTTACAAATACATCTTTTATTCAACCAAGTGATAACTGTATTTCTGTTAAAGAATTGGCATTTTACTGTTCCTAAATTGCAGATACTATTTCAACCCTTTGCTGACATGCTATCTCTATTTACCTGTCATTGTTTTGGCCTTCTTTGTTGATGATTTCTCTGCTGTTTATATTCTAGATAGGAGTCCGAAAAGTGTTTCTTAAGTACTGGCAAGCTGACCATCTCAATGATTTGTGCCTTCAGCTTCAGAAGAAAATTATAACCTGCCAAAAAGGTAACAGTCACAAAAAAGTATGCCTGAGCTGTTGCTTTTTACATGGAGCAGAATATTGCATAGAAAACCACCTTGAATAGTTGCTGTATTTTATATATTTCCCTACAGATATACACAGATTTTTTTTTAGATGATATTAGCATTGGTGAATCTTGCACTTTCTGTCTTTCAAACATAATTTTGTGACAAACTCTTGAATTTAATGAAAACTTAGAGGATCTTGAATGTTTTCTTCTTAGAGTAAGTTCAGTGAGTTTTTCAAGGCATTAGTATCACCCTTACTTTCTTTTTGTATATCAAATATTGTAACAGTGACACAAAATTGGAATATTTTTAAATATATCTGTACTAAAAACAAAGCTAATAAGTTAGTGTGTTTAGTTGTCCTTGTTTTCCCCCTTTTCTTACTGCTTTCTTATTTGACTCCAGCTTTTTTATGTTTAGGTATTTTTTTCCATTTTATGCCTGCTTCTTTCCTAAGGTCACTGACGTTTTTTGGCATGTTTTTAAAAGGAGGTACTATCCACTGCCTCCTGATTTCCTGTTACTTATGCTCCATTTCCTATCAAGGTCTTAAAAAACTGCTGAAAATATGAATATTGCTTTGTTTGAAGAAGCTTTCTTCATACCATTCATTACTTACCTAATTGGCTGCAGCAGTCTGCAATGTCTGCAACAGTTCCCATTTTCACCCATTTAAAGGAAATTAAAAAGACAAAAATCTTATCTTTTTGTCAAACACATAATATTGCAGACTTAAGAATTATAAACCCCTTTCATTTTAATTATCTGTTCCTCACTGTAAACATGTAGTGAAAAAGGAAGTCAAGAGAAAACCTGAAGCAAGTGACATACAAATGGTAACAGTTCAAAAATGAATGTGGAGAATGACAGGTACCAGACACCACAGTTCAGCTGAGTTTATAAATTGGGCGTGATTTTTAGTGCAAATTGCCCTATTTTATTTAGACATTTTGAAAAGCAACAACAGTTTATCCTCTTTCCCTTCTTATGCTGACTTATCAAAGAAAGGAAATATTTACCTTTCAGAACCCAGTTTGCAAACAGAATGCTTCAATAGAACTCTACACCAAAATTTAAAACATCCTCAGATATGTCCATGTTTTGCAGAAGTAAGAGAACTGATCACAAGAGTCTGCCTGAAGAATGAAGATAATAGGGCTTCTTGTCTCCTTACAAAATATTTTTTTTTGGTTTTGCTTCTATCCTCCTTAGTTAGGGTAACTTGAAAAGTAATTTTTGCCAAAAGTGTGAATTTAAAGCTATGGCTCATCTGCATGCTTTTTATGATCTGGGAAACATGAGAAAATCAGGAACTGGATGAGTAAGCAGTAGTTAACAGATTAACCTCATGCCGAATTAGGTCTTGGAAGAAGCTGCATTTTGCAAGCAGGTGCAATTGTAAACTTGTAGAATTAGCATGCCAAAGAGCTCTGGCAGATTTGGAATCAATAGGGTACCGGCAGATTGTTCTTATGTTATCCTAAAATTGGTATCCATATACCTTACACTGACACAGTGATGATTAGTGAGTAACGGTGTCACTCTCAATGCACTTTATCCCCTCGTCCTTTACATACAGAGGACTTTGGAAGCTAGATCTCTCCTGAAAACATATTGAATAATAGCCAACTAGTCAATAATCACAATATAACAAAAAGTAAAGCTGTTTAAAAACATCCAAAGGAGGGCTATGAAAATGGTGAAGGATCTTGAGAGGAAGCTGTACAAGAAGTGGCTGGAGTCACTTGGCCTGTTTAGTCTGGAGGAGACTGAGGGAAGATCTCAAAACAGCCTACAACTTTCTCATGAAGGGAAGTGGAGGGGCAGACACTGGTCTCTTCTCACTGGTGACCAGTGACAGGACCCAAGGGATTGTCATGAAACTTTGAGGCTTTTTGGGCACTGGAACAGACTCCCCAGGGAAGTGGTCACAGCACCAAGCCTGACAGTTCAAGAAGCATTTGGACAATGCTCTCAGGCACAGGGTGTGACTCTTGGGGTGTCCTGTGCAGGGCTAAGAGCTGGACTTTGATGATCCTTGTGGGTGCCTTTCAGTTCAGGGTATTCTGATTCTACGATTCTAATTTCTTTATCAGGCTTTAAATGTAGCATCATATACCTAGATTAGAGCTTTAAGGGGAAACAGGTCTTGCCCAAAATTACTATCAACTCTTTTTTATTTCAAATCTAACTAGCAATCCCTTCTTCTAGATTTGGGGGAAAAAAACTTCAAAACAAAGCAAACCAGATAAGATAACTTTGTGGTATCCCAAAACTTACCTTACACAAGCAAAGAAAGGGGTCAAACTAAAGTGAAAGCATGTGTAGAAACACTTATACTTAAAAATGTATTTGTGAGTTTAGAGACTGTCATATTTTTTTCTGCAGGTGTGAAAACTACACATGATACTTTTTGACCTGAATCACTGTGAAAATTGTTTGCACTCATAGGAAGGGCCATCATGCTGAAGTTCTTCCATCAGAGTTTGTGTAGATCAGGAATTAACTTGAATACATCCTATACACAATAGTTAATAAATTTCTCACATAACCCAGATCCATGGTCTACTGGAATTTTGATTATTCTAATCCTCATCCTTAGATGAACTCTAAAGTACTAGATATTTTTCTGCCCTGTGGTTGCTAACCACAATTATTTTAATTTGCATAAGTGAGAATTATTTTAGATCTACATAAATGAGGAGCAAATTTACCAGGCAATCATAGTACCCAGTACCCAACAGTAGTAGATGAAACTGAACTGTAAAAGTCTAGGAGCTGACAGTTTCATTTCACAGCAGCTTTTTAGGTTATAAAATTCTTCTGTGTTTAGCCAAAACCCAAAGTCTTTCAAATGTTCTCATAGAGAAGGAAGTGTGGAGAAATGTCTGTCATTTAATGAAAAACCTGAACTACTCAGTTCATAAAAATGTGTGCAAAAAAGAGGGATGTCTATCTGCCAAACCTTCCCAATAAAGCTTTGTTGAAAGTTTCTTCTTCATTTTGGTGAAAGTGCGTAATTCAGAGTAGCTGTACAGTCTTTAAATGTTACAATTAGCTCTACTGGATCTCATTTTACTGGACCATTCTAGCAGCCTACTCTAAGATGCTCATTCATGTCCTCATTCATGCCTGCTAACAGTCCTATCAGAGAACTGATCTCTTAATTTCTTTATTTTAAGCAACCTTGGTGGTGGTGTTACCAGCCTTTTTTTTTTTTTTTTTTTTTTTTTGGTTAAGTTTAAAGCACAAAAA
>JANRGV010000051.1:89628127-89647983 GCA_024734035.1 Alethe castanea | reverse complement strand
GTCCTATCAGAGAACTGATCTCTTAATTTCTTTATTTTAAGCAACCTTGGTGGGGGTGTTACCAGCCTTTTTTTTTTTTTTTTTTTTTTTTTTTTTTGGTTAAGTTAAAAGCACATACAGACACACAGACTCTTGTAAAGATGTTACTTTAAAATACAGATTTTTTTTCCAAAGTCACCCAGTGTTTGATGCTTAACTATTTTTTTCTCTGCAGAAGGTAGGTTTAAAGAGAATATTTTAGGAAAAAGCATTTTTTTGTTATTAAGCTCTTTCAACATTTTTATATTTTGAGCAGTGAACTTTGATAATATTCTATGCATGTGTTAATTATTTTTGCAATGGTAACCCTTAGATTGAGACTCAGTATCGTCTTTATTATGAATGCTCTCATAAAATTGTCAAAAATAATTGTACTATTAGTTTCAAGTAAGTTGGAGAAGTGTATTAATGTTTCAGAAGTCAGATTTTATGGAATCCAATTAAAGGCATTGATTGGTTGTGAGTATAAAAGTATAAACCTTCAAAGCTGTCTATTATAAATAATTATTAGAAATTATTTCAAAGTATCTGAATTTGAAGGTTTTCAAACACAGTGAAAATTGGATAGAAGCAGTATCAGCATGTTAATGTTAGCCTTTCTTGTATCTTGTCAGCTGGGCACTGAGCATCTCTAAAAAAGAAATATTTTTTTAGTGTCTAAACAAGGCACTAGAAGATGATTGAAGGTACCTTACATTACCCTATGCTTTAGCTGTTTATTTTGTTCAATAACATTTTATATTCATAGAAGACTAATTGTATCTTTCTCTGTTGACATTTTTCCTTTAGATTATTTCAGCTTGACACTTCATCATTTAATGTTGTTCTGCAGTGATCTTAAATCTGAAATTTAACTATGTTGTTTTAAACACCTAATGCATTTTAACTTTTTTTATGCTGCAATCAACATTCTCGGTATCTTCCCCCAAACTGAAACAACATCTTACACAGGCTGTTGCCTGCTGACTTCACTGATGAAAAACTTTCAGTTGACCTGAAAGAGAGTGACCATAGCAAGCAATGATGAAGTTTGACCTGGTTTTGATACTTGTAAACTGATGAAAACCAATAGTATTTAAGGCACAAGACAAATAATTCTAAAACAGGTTCTTCTCTGTGAGATACACAGCAGTGGTTCTAGATCGGGAAAGGAACATAATCTTGTGGAATTTTAAAAAAACAAACAAACACCCACATAAACACAGTACTTTCAGTTAGCACATTTCTTCCTTCTAAGCCAAAACGTAGGTTCAGAGAATATTGACACCACCTGTTGCAGGCACTGGGATTAAAATGGTGCCCAATTTATTATGGGCACAGAGGCCCCTGTGCCTTGGGTTTCTGATCAACTGTACTTCAGAAAATCCAGGGCACTGGGTGGTATTTGGGTAGGATTTTTTGTAATAAATATACATACATAGGAAAGCTATTGTAAGAGATGCACTACAATCTTCTCCCAGCATAAAGCTGACAAAGAGCATGAAGAAAAAGTCTAATAGTTACATGAAGCTGATGCAATGTAGATGAAAACTTTTAATTGAAAAATGCAGATATGATGTGACAGATACATTTAAGAAATTTGCATTTAGTAATCTAATTGTTTTAGCTGAAAGGAAATGAGCAGTAGAAGGTTTTTAAGTAAAACAAAAAAATCTTGTGTTGGTTGAGATTTTGATGGGGTATTAGGTACCCCATTGAAAACTAAAATAATTAAAGCATTTTTTAAAGCTGGCCAGCAACAATCATTTAATTCCTACTGTATTCACTGCAATTAATTTATCTAGGCTTTTATTTTGAAACAAACAATCTTTTGACCTTTGCAGTGTAAATGTATGCTTTCACAATCGGTAGTATGCATCTGTGTATGCATGTTACATTATGTATATGTAAGATGTATGCATGTTGTGCATGTTGTGATCTAATAAAAAATAGCATTCAGTGAAAATAAACATTTTGAGTTCTGATAGCTCAAATTTATGAATTTACTGTCACTGCTTTGTTTTAAGCACTGGCAGCAGAAAACTGAAAGAGTTCCATTTTACTATGTTATTTATATGCCCTCAAATTTCTTTCCTAATTTGTAAACATGAGCACAGATATTAAGTTAATTCCCCAATTAGATGTCTTTCATTGGTCCATATTTTCTCTTTCCACTATGGTAGTTGTAAGAGGATTTCTAGCTCGCCAGCGCTTGCTACAGAAGATGAGCATCAAGCAGCAAGAGGTCACCTCAATCAAAAGCTTCTTGCAGAATGCTGAAGACATGGGATTGAAAACATACGATGACTTGGTGATTCAAAATGCCTCTGACATTGCTCGGGAAAACGACCGGCTCCGCAACGAGATGAATGCTGCTTACCACAGGGAAAAGGGAGAGGCCAGAAACAGGCCAGAAGAAGGCCACAAAAGGTGAGAAACACCTGCTGTGAAGAATTAATGAGCCTCTTCAGTTTTTGGGAATTCCTTCCCTGCTCAGAAAACCATAGAAATGACTGAGGGATTGCAAGAGGGATCTCAAGTATATGCTCATCCCAAATCAGTATTAGGTTGTATTTTTTCCCTGTATATCAGCTAATTAAGTCTAGAAACTTAAGGAGACTACTGTATGGTATTCAGGGGGCACTGAGCTTAGAGGAACTTGTTCAAGTATCTGAGACACTTATTTTTTATAAATATACTTCTAATTCTATGATAAATAGATTATAGTTTAACTTCATCAGACCAAACAAGCAAAAAAAAAAAAATTCTCTGACTTAAAATACCAACACTGAGAAATTGTCAAGGTAATGAAAAACAGCTAGGAAAGTGTTAAAATACAGCAAAGTCCAGACTAAGAAATCCTGATTTCTTACTGAAACAAGTAGATTGCTCGTGAGGAGGATGCTTTTATTTTAAAATGGGCAAATTTTGGGGTTTTTAAACTTACATCAGAGTTCTCAGGAGCACCTATTTTACAAATCCAGTAAATTCTGGATAGCCCTTCTCAAAGAACTGAATCCATTATTTCTCTCTTAGACAGCTGAATGGGCAAATTTAGCATTTGCAGTTAATCGGTATGTGTCAATAGAAAGAATGTGTCTATAACTTGCTGGACATATAAATGTTTATTTTTCCATAGGAACTTAATTTTCATCCAGAACAGCTCCCTTTGCTATCATTGCTTTTGTCAGTGACTTTAATAAAAGTGAAAATGGCAGTGCATCTGCTTAATTAGCTTCAAATATCCCAGTGATTACATATTGGAGGAAATGCCTTTGTAGGAAAGACTGTAATTAAACTTTACAGTGAAAACAAATTATCCACTGAGCACCATGCTTTCATCTTTTGCTATTTCATTTACTACATGGGCAGCTGGCTATATCCTGTGCATGAATTTCAGCTCTGCCGGTGATTTGCCATGCAGAAATACAATTTAAAAAGACAAATGCTTGGGGATTTGTTTGAAAAATGGCAGTATAGACATCTTCTATCTAATACATTACTAGTCTAAGTTAAAAAGGTCTCAATGTTTTGATTCTTGGAGGAATAAAATGTTAGAAGAATTTTTGTTAAAAATCAATTTGTCAGAAGCAGCTGGAAGGTTGTTTCTCAATATATATTCAAATAGGGAAACATTGTAAAAGTAAGTTGTAATTGAAACATAACTAAACATAAAATCATAATAATAAAAATTATTAAAAGTAATAACTAATAATTAAGTTTAAACTGGAGGACATAGGGATATCTGGGTGGAATTGCTCAAGCAGCCAATTTAGTTGGTTAAAAAGGTCATCTAATATTTTAAAGATTTGCATTATCTAAATAGAATTTATAGTTGTCTTTTTAGAAAATAATGATAAAGGCTCAGAATTTGCTGCCTCAGTAACTTTCTATTAAAATGGATTTCCCAGAAATTATCATTCAGATTAAAAACCCAGCTTTTGATTGTGTGTAGCAATCAAAGTGTGAACAATTCATTCAGTGAATGTCTGGTCAACAATATGAGACTGCTTAAGCAAGGCTGCATTTGTGTGAAAAGGGGCTGGTGCCCTGATTTATCATGGAACAGGAAATGGAAGAAAGCTAGCAGCTTGATCTGGATTTGTTTGTCAGAAGATTACTACACACATCCCCTCGACACAGCAGGGGAGTTGTGAGATTGTTTACCAAAAAGCTGTTGTTACATTTGCATGAACAGGTTCATTGTTATTGCTTGAATAATGCATCTGGGGCTCTTTTCTGTGTTTTCAGAGCTGAAGACAAGGGTGGGAAGGTCTCTGAGGACAGCTTTGCCGGCTGTCGAGCGTCTAAGCACTTCCACTCCAGCTCTGTCCCTGTCCCCATGGCAGTGGATGGCTTGGTACATTCTGCGGCTGGGTCATCCATCAGATCCCCCTCGCTGCACTCTGTTTTCAGCATGGATGATAGCACTAGCCTGCCATCACCACGGAAACAGCCTCCTCCCAAACCAAAGAGGGACCCCAACACACGACTGAGTGCCTCGTACGAGGCTGTGAGTGCTTGCTTGTCGGCAGCTTCTAAGGAAACCGCTAATGAAGGTTAGACACAAAGGCAGAGACAGACGCAAATGTTACTCTGAGTTATTGATTTATTCTTCTCACTTTGATCCTTTTAAACACAGTCACATGCCTTTGAGAGCTCCTGCTTCCTTGAAATATTTCAGTGGCAGTAAATAAAATTGGCCAATTTGTCATTTCCTCCCAAATCAGCAAATAATACTCATGTGTTCTAATTGCCCAGTTTGTCAACAATCAAAACCGATTTGTAGAAATCTCTCTATAAACAAGTAATCTGTCAATATGAGCTATTCTACCCCACTCATCATTTTATTTCACCTTTTAAACTGTTAGAATATCTTGCATCACTAAAACAGAATGCTTGAATCTTGAATTTCACTGATTTAAACATTAAACTTTCTCCTTCTTTTTCTCTATGCTCATATGAATAACTTATGCATCCAGTGTTTGTTTGTTTGTTTGGGTTTTGGTTTTTTTTTGCAGTAATTTGGTTACAGTGATTTTTGTTTAGAAGGAAAGTGCTGCAAGTGTCCCAAAGTGTCTCAGTGCATTATGGTGCACATAGCATGGTTTTGAGTTCACTTGCTCTATTATCCTTTACCTTTTAAATGAATGGGTAGAAGATGAAGGAAAGGATTGCATTCTGCTTTCCTTGATAAGCCTGACTTGTCATGTTTTGTGCAAATGATCCTCCAGGTTTATCAAGGAAGATCCTTCAGGTTGGGTTTAAAGCTCTCTATGACTCCTTAGTCCTGCATACAATTGACAGAAATCTTTGCAGCTCCCTCTCTCAAATTAATTACTGTTCTCATGTCCAGTTCATTAGGTGAAAGTCCATTTTTCTTGACCTCTTTCTTGTCCTTTTAAGCTCTATGTAAGGAGAAATGAACTATGCCCAACATACTTTTAAACTAGCACGGCTCAAGGAAGTCTATAATAATTAAATCTTTCTGTGTCCAAATCTGCAAAAGATTATTGATTTAACCAAGAAGTTCTAGCAGAGGTGTTTTGAAAGAGCAACAATTTGTATATGTATGTGTGGTCTTAACAATAACGTTTACATATACTCACAAAACAATTTTGGAGTTCTTGTATGTGTGAAACAATAGTGCAAGTTTCTCTGCTATATACTCATTTTCCATTAATTATGTCAGTTTCCTGAGTCTTTGTCCAAAACCAGCTCTGATTTATAGCATCTAATTTTGATCTTAAAAGACCAATCATCTAGGTATCTATTCTCTTCACTACATACGTGCCTGGAGGCTATGAAGAGACATCTAGTTTAGCTAAATGTATACTCACTTGGGGATTTGCCCTTAGGCTATAGGATTCCCTAAAGTTATAAATTATTTCCACACTTGCAGTGCAAAAGAAGAGAGGGGCATAATATCATCCTATAATTAGAGTTTATAGATATTACATAAAAGAGGGGTATTTCAGTTACTGGCAATCACATATGTGTAGCACATAAGTAGCACTGTGCTGACTCCTAGTTGAAAACATGCCACTATCCCTTGGAGCAAAAGGAGAAACAAGCACATATTTCCATGTGTTACAGACCTTGCAGTGCACATTTGGATTCAAAATATATTTCCTCAGGTGTGAGTTATCATCTTTTAGTGGCAGTAGAGATTACCAAAGTAGGTTATATGCCAGGTAGAAAAGGCCTGTGGTTGGGTAGCTGAAAATCCTGCATTTTATTCCTAGAAGAATTTGTGCTTTTGCTTGGAGTCCTGTGTTTGTGACTGCTGCTCATTGTAGAACTAAATGGACAACATTTGAGGGCTTAAAGTACTAGACCAGTCTAAGAAAAAACTGAGTTTAACTTGTAATAACACAGATCTTTTTTCACTTTCCTAGTACTGACCCGTCCAAGACCACACAGTGATGACTATAGTACCATGAAAAAAATACCTCCCAGAAAACCAAAGCGAAGTCCAAATACAAAACTTAGTGGCTCTTATGAAGAAATACCCGGCCAAAAGCCTGGGGATGTAAAAAAAGCGAGCACAGTAGTTAAACCAGGTGTCTATGACACTGTGACAGTACAGAGAGCAGCTTCTACTGATGGACCACAACACGGCGTGTTGAATCTCTTTATGTCACAAGAAGAGGAGGAAAATGAGCCTGTCTATATTGAAATGGTAGGGAATGCAGTGAAAAGCAGTTCTGCTGAAGCAGAGAGTCCAGAACAAGGAGAATCTGTATATGAAGAAATGAAGTATTTTCTACCAGAAGAAGGAAGCAATGGTAGTGGAATAATTCCAGTAGTGACTGGATCTCCTCCACTGTTGTTTGAAAGCAAAAAAAATGTTAACATTGAAGATGGGACATTGGATGGAAATAGTCAAGTAGCTTTGATCTATAAAGACTCGTGTGACATTCCAGCCCCTTTCCCGAACTTGCTCCCCCACAGACCACCACTTCTTGTATTCCCTCCAACCCCTGTCACATGTTCACCTGCTTCTGATGAATCACCTTTAACACCACTAGAGGTCAAAAAGCTTCCTGTTTTGGAAACCAACCTAAAATACCCTGTGCAGTCAGAAGGCTCAAGTCCATTATCACCCCAGTACTCCAAAGGCCAGAAAGGGGAGAATGAAAGACCAGTATCTCCAGGCTTGATTGTGTTCAGTGTTTCCACCAAAGTGACTCCTCCTTCCACACCACCTCCTCCACTGCCACCACCCCCTCCTCCTGTACCACCTCCTGCTTCCTACCGGGCTTCCACACATTTTGCATCTCCTCCAGAGACTTGTGCTGGTTTTCTGATTAATGCAGGGAAGGCAGGTACAAATTCAGAGCTGTCAAAAGTACCTCAGAGACCCAATCCTGCTCAGCTTGGATGCTCGTCTTCTCCATTCTCCAAACTTCCTTACTCCCCAAAGGTGGCAAGAGCGGATCACAGGAAGTTGAACTCAAATTCATCATCTTCATTTCCATATAGCCCTACAAACTCAAGGTCATTGACCAGTCCCCTTGATGAGTTAACTAGCTTGTTCAACTCAGGAAGGAGTGTGCTACGAAAATCTGCAGCAGGACGTAAGATCAGGGAGCCAGAAGGTAAGACAGTTCTCTGTGCTTCTGTATTGTGGATTTTTTCTGCATCAAAACTTTCTTACTTTGGAAACTGATAAAGTGGGCACAAATACAGACTTGATTGGCTTGGGGTTTTTTTAAAGGTCTCTTGGAAACACATATAGCATGTAAATTACATATCAAAACTATATGTCTTCAGGTTTAGTCCGAGATATGAACTTTTACAAAAATGTTTGTATGACACAAATTTGAATGTTCTTTTAACATTCCAGCTGTTCTAGTAAAACAAACACAGATGTTACATTGTATGAAAAATTAGTTTATGTTATCAAACTATAAAAATATTTTGAATTACATATATGGCTAAGTGGCTGGTAGATGTGCTTTACTCTGAAGACTGTCTTTTAAAGTTTGATCATTTAATCATTTAATTTCCATGAAATTCTGTATTTGGTGATACAGTCTTTATTATTCTCCTAAATAATGCTTGGACAGAGAGTCATGCAGTGAACAATATTTTAAAAGTTAAACTACATCCTGGTTCTGCATCTCAATAACAACATTGACTCCAGTTTTTGCATTACTTTTTTGATTTAAAAAAAGTTTCCTATTGAAAATATTCAGTACACTTTATATAGAAATTTCTCCCCATAGTAGCATCTCCTAAACCCAAAATTTTGTGAATTTATAATTTAGAGTGAGAAAATCTCCAGATTGTTATCTCTGCTTCCTCACTTCTGTCTGTCCCAACAGCTTTTCCTAATCAAGAACTGTGTGCAGTATATTCGAAACAGGCAATACAGAGTCATAGAATTACTTAGGTTTGAAAAGAACATTAAGATCATTGAGTCCAGCTGCAAAACTAACACTTTCCGTTATTTCAACTATATCACAGTTTTCCAGCTGCACAGTGTCTTCCAGCTCCACCTGTTGCCCATGCTACATGCCTTGGTGTAGATGTACTTCCATTGGCCTATTGATGTGCCGCCTCCTTGGGAAGAAGCCCAAGTCATAATTTTGAAATACAAAACAATCCTGTAGAGAACAGGATGGATTCACTTGTTATTCTTTGTCCATTTTCTTAAATACCTACTGCTCCACTGATTTTACTATCATATCCTAATTTACACAGCTATACTGTAACAGAAGAAGGTGTTTGTTTTTGCTCTGTACATGTGTATGTCTGTCTGTCACCCTACATCTCTATTCCTAAGAACCTTGGCAGCCCTCAGCCAAAATTGCTTTCAACCAAATATAACAAGGAGATTGTTAAAAAATTGACTGAGTTTCTACAAGCTTCATGAAACTTAGTGTCTAGGTGGAGACGAGAGAGATTCAGCTATCAGAGAAACTATATTGGACAGAACCCTTGTGAGTCCCCCAGACCCTGAAAAATATTTAGCTGGACCTGGCTTGTCCTGTGTGTTGACTGAGCTATGAACTGAGACTTCATCAGTTCTCAGCCTCAAGAGAATGTTTTTTCTTATGCCAAGCATTTGAACTGATGAAATTGGTAAAGGAGTTATTGCAGTAGTTTTGCTTGCTTTGACAAAATTACTCGATAATATTCACTGCCTATAAATATATGTAGAATGTTTCCTGTGGGTTTTTTGATGGGTTTGTGGTTGATATTTTTTGTTTGCTTGTTTGTTTTCAGCTAGGAGTGTTGGTTTATCATATAGTTTATACATTTTTATCTGCTGGGAAGTAACTATTAAAGTTAGTTCTTTGGATGTATCTTCTCAAGTCTCTCTCAATGTACCTGGTGAGAAAGTCTTGCAGGCCACTCCAGCCCAGTCAAACAAAATAACCTTTACTTTAAAATAAAAGTTGCTTTGGAATGGAAGATTTTTGAAAATGCAATCATCAACTAAATGTGACCAAGACAGAGTTCAGCTTGGGTCTCATGAGGGTTGAAGCTAGTGCATTAACAGAAGGTACCATAAAAACCTCTAAATTTACCTTTCACATGGAAAATGTACTTCTAAATATTTCATCAAGGGAGCACTAAGTATGAAAGATCAAAGTTCAAGAAAGATATACGATAAAAAACCTGAATCAATATTTTATGAGCTAGGAAGCTACTGTATACTAAGTGCAGTATGAATAGTTCAATGATAAGTAGATGGATTGAAAGTAACGAAGAAATACAAGTGAATATATGTGTGTTTTTACAATTTGCCCTTTTTTATGTACTTCATGTGTTCATCTATTTTCTAGGGTACCAGCTGGAAAAAATTATTTAACCTTTCATGCAAAGCAATAAGATGGCAGTCATCAGACCTGACTCTTTACAAGTTGTATAAAACTAGAAGTTGTCATATGCTACCTTCTGATATTTTTATCACCTCTTGCCTGATGCATATTAAGTTCCTAGAAAACTCTTCTCTCTCTTTTTACAATTTGTAGCATCTTATTTATCAGCAATGATATGGTGAAAAAAAACCAAACTCAATAGAATTTCATTAAAGGTGAACACATGGCCTAGAACAGCACTGTATAATGTGCAGCTTCCTTTCTTTTCAGAAGTTGAAACCTATCAGCAATCTTAACTGAAAGCAGAAAGTAAAATTGTGGGCCATCTTGAAGTCATAGAGAGTTACCTATGGGATTCAGGGAGTTTGTGTATGGGATCATCAGCCTTGGAGCTGAAAGCCTCCTTGCCAATATAAAAGCAATACAGACGGATGCCCCAGCGTGCCTCCCTTGCCTGGAGGAATAATTTCAAGGCCTGAGAACACTTATGTCCTTTTGGCTCCTGACCTCTTTGTGAGAAAAGCTTGTCCAGAATGACAGTAGAACACATTTGTGGTTTTCTGATGTGCTGGAGAGTTATTGTGAATTGAACTGAGAGCATTGCCTTTCAGAAGGGCAACAACAAAAAATATCAAGTGGCAACAACTTTCTTTTCTTGGTGGTTGAGTCTGGCCTTTTTGAACCTGCTGGTTCAAACACTGATAGTATGCAATTTCGTGAAAAATGCTTCACATGTAACAAGAGAAGTTTTTTGCTCTGCAGAGCTTATAGTTCAAATAAAACAAAGCTGTAACAGACGAGAACCTAGATAAGGTGATTTCTCAGAGGTTGGAAAGTGTTGTCATTGAAAGTGCAGCTGTACTGTTACACAGGGATTTGTTTTTACTTCATATAAAATGAGACTTGAGTGAAAATAAGTGATAATACACACACACACACACACACACACACAAATCTTTTCTATTCTCTGTGATTTCTGGAAGTGAAAACTTTAGTTTGCAAGACAGATTGAAATTAAATGGTCATGTGCAGAGCCCCTACTCAAATAGGCAGGACGTGATATTTGAAACTAGACCTCATGAAGAATTCAGTCCTTTAATCACAAAGCAGCACTCCTTAGCAGGATATCCAAATATTTTTGACTATTCAACATATAAGACATCCTTTGTCTAAGGAAGAGACAATCACATGTTTAAGCATTTCATATTAAATATCTATGAGCAAGCACTGAATTTTTCTGTTCCTCATTGTGGAGGAATGGTACTCAGATTTTGCTAGGTCGTGATGTTATTTCTCTTAATTGGTGCAGTTTGTATTAAATTATTCCATGCAAAGGGGAATTATTTAACCTTCAGAACAAAAGGTAGAATAAATTCTAACCAATCACCCATGCTTAGATTGGCAGAGTGAGTATGTATGTAGATACTGAAGGGGAAGGAGCAAAGGAAGGATGATTTTACCTCAGCCTGAGTGAATTTCTTAGCACTAGCCTATTGAGGTGAAGGCAGAATGTTTTCTCTTCCCATTTGTTGAGAAAACAATGACATAGATATGTAATTTCTGTGTCTGAGCAAAAGAAAATATACAACTTTGCAACCTCACATCTAGGTGGCTAAGAAGTAAAATTAGGAAGATATTTCCTTTATATACTTCACCAATGTATAGGTCTCTAGTTTTGTGAAATATTGTTAGTGTTTCAGTACAAGTAAATCTGTATATGCAAATCTAGCCATTCCTCAGTGACCTATTCCTTTCCAAACAGTTTGGTAACAACAGCAAAGGCATGGAAACATTAGATTGTTAACAATTTATTATCAACACTGTTATTGTTTGTCCTTGACATCCATTCACTATGTGAATCCTTTCTTCATTTACTTCCTAAGTGGCATATTTTCAATATGTGAAGCAGGTAGCTTCACATATCAGTGTCTTATTCCACATTCTCCAGTCCAAGCATTGAAAGTCACAGGAAGAGAGTTACAACTGGCAAGTAATACAGATATTTAGATGTACCTTGGGGCTAAAGCTTGCCAAATACCCTCCATTGACATTGATTCAAATTTGGAGAACAACAAACTGTAATGTATATGTATGAAAAGTACTGTCCTGTGAAAGGCAGGTATCCCTTTGATAGCTAGTAAATAATTTTCCCTTCTCATCAGATAAAGCAAGCAGCTAACATCTTAACACTGGATTGCAAATTAAATCCCTACTTGTGTTTCTGTGATGAAATCCCAGGCCTTTACACTCTAAGTCACTCAGCTTTCTGTCTTAAGCAACTTAATAAAGATAAGAATCATATCTCCATCTCATTCCTATTTATACAATGAAACAGATATACTTTCTTTGTGGCAAAAGCTAACAACTTAGAAATAATGAGTAATACAAAAAGTTCCGTTTTCAACTTTTGTCTTTTACCTTTTGCTGGAGGAATGACTGTATAAGGCATTGAACTTCTACATCTTTAAAGTAAAATTTTCAAATCATTAAAACTTTAGTCAAGCTTCAGCACATTTCTCAGAAAGAGATTAATATCTTTTTACGTAATTGCCTTAATTAATAGGGAGTGAGGGTGACTTTCTGTGACTAATTTTCAGATCAGATTTCTAAATTGAGGAGAGTCATCAACTTCTGATAGAATATGTGGAGTTGGAAGGGACCTATCAGGATCATCAGGTCTGATTCTAGGCCCTGTGCAAGAATTACACCATGTGCCAGAGACTGTTGTCCAAACATTCAAAGTGAAAACAGGCTTGGTGCTGAGACCACTTTCCTGGGGAGCCTGTTCCAGTGCCCAGCCACCCTCCGGGCGCGAAACCTTTTCCTGATGCACAATCCCTCCCCTGCCCAGCTGGCCATGCTGTGCCTGATGCCCCCAGGACAGGGTTGGCCCTCCTGGCTCCAGGGCTCTGCTGGCTCATGTTCAACTTGCCACTGACCAGATCCCCCAGGTCCCTTTCAGCATCACTGCTCTCCAGCCTCTCCCTCCCCAGTCTGTCTGGACGTCTAGAGTTGCTCCATCCCAGTGCAGAATACAACACTTGTTAAAACTTCATAGAATTGTTGATTGTCCATCTCTCTGCAGGGCCTTTCTGCCCTCAAGGGAGTCAACAGCTCTTCCCAATTTAGCATCATTGGCAAACTTTCACTACTTGCAACTCCAATCTGAATCTCTTGCTGTGGGTGCAGAAAAGTGGGAGGAAGCACTCCTAGGAAAAGCTCAATGCAACTCATTACAAAAACACCCTTTCTTGGCTAGCCACAGATCCCCTAAACAGAAAATTACACAGGAGTAGACAGAACATCTGGCAATACAGCTGCCATTCAACCCATGCTGGGTGATTTTTCTGAGGAAATAATTATGGTTTCTATTACTGCAGAAGAAAAAGGTTAGAAGAGTCTAGAGAAAGTACCCTCAATTCCTATTTTCAGAATATCTGTACAGCCTGAAAGATACCGCCTTAATCTGCAGTCTTCTCCTGATCTATAAGTCTGCCATTATCTGGATAAGGTGTCACAGAAAAGACCTGTTGTTTCTGGACAAATGCAATGTACCAAGAATAATTTTCCATTTCAGAATGTCTGAAAACTGTATATTTTTAAAATTTAAAACAGCATATTTTACTGCTGAAGACTGTTCTGGGTTTCTGACTTTTTTTTTTTTCACTAAAGCATTTCAATTTCTGGTTGCTGTTTGCTGTTACAGCCTAAAACCACGTAATATGGAATTTGCTTTGGTTATCTGTTCCAACAAAGAGGTTTTGTGTGTGATTACCATGAATAATCTTAACCCAAAGATTATTAGAAGAACAAATCAAGTCTAATTTTCAGGGTATTGTCATAAAAATTCATATTTATTTTGCATTTTAAGTGCTTGTATTGAAATAAAACCACATCTTTATCACTCCTCCTTACATTTCCAAGAGCTGTATCAATGAAGTAGAGGTTGAAGGAGACTATGCAGCCCCAGGATCACAGAGGAAAATATCACTGCATTTTTTATTTCCATTGACCTTACACTGTAACTATCTCTGGTGACTGGAGAGGGATCCTAGCGTAGGCAGCACCTTGGTCTGACCCACTGCAGGCTCTCTTATATTCATACCAAGTCACTGCTGAAGAAGAGGAGCACTGAGGAAAAGTAATTACACTGACTTTTCTGTTCCTTTTATATTGTCCATTTCTGAGAACTGCAGGCATTTCTTTTAAATTAATGACTCTGTTTTGTACCCTTTCCATTGAGCTGGATTTACTTTGTGTCTCCTTTATCCTGTGCGATACTTGAATACAATAACTACACCATATTGGTTCAGCTTAGTGCATTTCAAACCTGAAGTTTTAAATAGTACCCCACTTTTAATTGTGACTTGGATCATTCAGATAGACATTTACAGGATTCTTATTTTCATAACAATGTCTTTTCTTCAACATCTTATGTGACATCATGGTTCCAAATTCAGTAGTGGTTCAGAAAGCTGTCTACTTACTAAGGGTGTTATGGGATTCTTTTAATAATAAGAATTTTATTTGTAATTCACAAATTCACACAGAACCACAAATTACTTTGTTTAGTAACCACTACATCATTAATTGTAAATCAATTGTGAGAAATTACCCATATCTAAGAGAAAGAAATTGATTTGTTGTACACTTGTGTTCATGGTACCAAAGAAGACTATGGGTATTTGGCAATAAATGTCATGTCACTTCATTTTACAGGAATTCTGGCATTTGAAACATAATGAAGAATGAAATATGGACATACATTTTAGCGAAGGCCTTTAATTAAATTCTTAGCTTGAGTGAGAAATCTCTTCAGATGTTTTTAACTTCTTTACATCAATCTCATCATTAAATTATCTTTTGTGAAGAACCTCAGTAGAGAACAATAATTCCATTTCACACAAATGTCAAGATTGTGACATTTATATTTGTTTTAGGCTGAAATGAAAAGCAAGCATTCTAAAATTCTGTGCAAAAGTAAATATTCTTTCATGTCCAGGCTTTCAAAGATGTTTGTAAAGTACTGAAATGGTCTGCCTCAAATACAGTAAAATGCTTCTTACTGAAAATGTTAACAACTAGATGTGTTGACCTTTTTCTGGACCTAGATAAGTTCAAAAGTAGCCATTTCAACATTGGTCAGGTTGGCATTTAGGGGTATGACTGACTGTATATGACTGTCTTATAAACAAGCTACTTGTAAAATCCTTGGCTCAGGTATCCAAGAGCTGGGCAAACTCCCGCCCCTCAGTGATGACCCAAAGTTATTGGCAGGACTCACCCAGCTCATCATGAAACTCTGAAACTCTATAGACATAATCCACTGTGTGTGGATTATGTTCCAGTTCCAGCATTAGAATTCTGTGGGTCTCGATGGAGAAGCAAGAGAAGACAATTTAAAAGAGACTTGATGCTAAATGTGAAGGTACCCTGATTCTCATGCTCTCTCCACACTGCTACACTCTGCTATGAGAGAGTAGTCAAGTGCTTAGAAGTGGAGTACTGGAGGTAGGAGTAGCATTTATAGCATTTAGGGACATCTGCCTTCTTCCAGGTACCCCTAGTGAATGGGAAAATACAGAAGCCTTCAAGTTCTGTGCTCTTTTGTCTTTAACTTTCATTCACTTTTAAAATGGAAGGCATGAAAATTAATTTTATCCTTCGTGTGGTAAAATTTTTAAACAAAAAATATATTCAATTAGGCCTGAAGTTTTATATTTCATTATTTCTCTTAGCTCTTTGCTTAGGGGCTGTTTGCAGAACAATCTTGACATACTAGTAGCATTTAGTGACAGCTTTTAGCCATTGTTTATCTGTATTTGTGCACAGTTTATGGATGTTTATCACACTGCATCTGTGGTAGCCATATGTTCTTGCTTTGAGGTTAATGACAGTGTCATTGACCATCACTCTATCCTTTCAAAATGAACTTAAAAACAAACTAAATAGATGTCTAAATTCATTTTTTTTGTCTTAGAAGCTCACTTGGAAAGCAAAATCTGAATGTTGTTTGAGAAGTTTTCCAGAACAGCTGTCCATATTTGGTGGGCAGGATTACAGTACAGGTGAACCAAAAATATTGCTTGTATTGCTCCTCAGAATCAAACGATGTATCTACTCAATGCAGTCACTTGTGCCAAGACTTCTGTGTTGCAGTCACTGCCAGAGCTGGTATGAGCTATCCTGAAAAGTATCTGTAGAAACATTCTGGGAGAAGTAAATAGAACTGATGTGATGTTTCTGGAAATAGCAAATCCCTATCTGCTCGTTTGTTTATTTGTTTGTGGTTTTGTTTGCTTATTTTTACAATAGTTGAAACTGTGTTTGAGAGGGAGGAAGGTTGAGACAGTGTCTCCTCACATAGTTTCTTTCAACAGCAGCTAAAGCCCAGCAGTAAAGGCTGTTCTGTAACTGAGATACCACACAGAAATGTAAACAGACTTAAATGTCTGCCTTCAAGAAGAATTGCTGTATCCACACAAACTTGAGGAAAACAGTTTAAAAAAGAGAAGCTGTGTTTCTCACCAAATTCCCTCCTCCTTTTCCAGCATACCAGCAGGTTTTTAAACACTCAAATACAAAAAGCTCTTTGCTCAGCCAATCAAACATCTAGCAGTAAATAAAACTATTAACAGAGTAAAATCAACTACTTCTTTTCCATATTAAACTTGAAAAGGTAAAGAATATGGGGACATGGAGGCAATAAATGTTTCTTCTAAGGCAGGATATTGTCCCAAGCAGTACTCCCCTCTTTCCTGCCCTGTGTGGTTTGTTAGGAACCTCAGAAAGGCCTGTAGAGATCAATTCCTAGAGAAGATGGGATGAATGAAATCCCCAGTCTCTGAAACACACAACTGACTGGAGTCTAGCTCACTTGCTGCACTGAAAAGGTGTTCCAAGCTCTGGGTCAGATACTATCAGGCAGGGGAGATGGCAGCCTGTCCAGATATTCTTCATCCTTTACCACTGTTTGAGAAGGTTGTTTTCTCCACTTCAGAATGGTATTCTTAGTCTTATGGTGGGAAAAAAAATAATTCAAACAGTCCAGAGTCCTCCAGACAGGGAAAAAAGGCTTTTATGTTATCTCTCCCCCACCAACTCTGAGAGTTTACCTGATCCAGGGATGTGCCTAACCTTGCTTCTAGGAAAGAGGAAAAGGTTTGTAGCTTGTAATGACTGACACTGAAATAGATGTAAAATGAGGGCACTGTGTTTCTACCACCACAAATCCATCGGAGAAGAAAGCAGAAAAAACCTTTTTGTTCTAGGTGTGTACTTTCCAGAGATGTGGTTTACAAAATTAAAATTGAACTGATGGCTATTAAGGGCTGAACCAGACCTAGGAGTTCTGCAGCTGCTTTTACAACCTCCTTCTTACTACTAGCCTCATGCTCTGAAATTTGACTGGTTGGTATGACAGTATCACAAAATTCTTCAGAGAAGCTTTTCCTCAAGCAGAGTGAGTTTTGTCATTTCATATTCTTTATAGCCTGTGTCTCCTCTCCTTGCTTTCCAGTGTTCCCACAAAGCTTCCACAAATGCAGCTTTGCAGACAAAATAAGCAGCCTGTTTCTGTATTTACCTGCTTCATCAAAGAGTGTTTCTTCTGGAGTAGCTTGTAACACCATCTGATAGCTCCACTTACACAGCTCAGAGAGAAAGGATGCTGGAAGTGACAGTACAATGAATTCATTGCTGCCATCCTAGGGGCATCACTGGTGGGGGGAGAATCCTAGACAATTGCTGCTGTAAGGGTAGGCTTTGTGAGGTGAAATAAACCAATGAATAAATATTGCCTCTGATGGCAGTGGCAGCCAGCAGCACAGCTAAAAGGGTGAGACAGGCAGCACATGCTAATAGGCTGGGGGAATCCTGTCTTGACAGTTTTCAGCCTGCTCCATTTCTTTCAGCAAATAAGAAGCAGCTGTTTGCCTCCAGCTCTCAGCAGACAAAGTAAACAGTCATGTAACAGAGGGTCACCGTGTGACTTGGTATGAGTAAACTGAATTACTCTCAGGCAATATGCATTTACCCAGCAAAAGGACACCCAAGACAACCTGTGCTGAGGGTAGCTAACAAATGCCACAGAAAAAGAATGTCTCAACAGTAAATCAGAGCAGAACAGGAAACACCAAGTGTAATTGAAAAGGTACAACAAAACACAGGGGTAAACATTAGAGCCGAAATAAAATGGCCTATTTTTATTTAAACTTCCTCTCCCTTTCCTTTAGAAAAAAGTATCTGTAAATTTTCTGAAATCAACATATATTATTTTTTTCCCCCTTGTTTCACAACATCCACTTGTCATAGTAAATGTAAAAAAATATCCAGGGTCAGCCATTAGGTTTCAGTGTGTTCCTAACTTTCCCAAGAAAGAGTGAGAGCACAGATCAGAAATCCCTTCTGTCTGCAACGTCTTGACTTTCAGATGCTGGTTAATAGGGTCCATCAGTTCTCTCTTATTAACATGTTTGATGACAAGCTGCTTGATTTGAAATTTACGTTTTGCTGAATACCAGCTGTAGGTTTTAAGGAAATTGAGCTATTTAGCTTTTACATTCCATGATAGCACAGGTACAAAAAGCTTCTCCTCCTGTACTACATGAGTTTATCTGCCAGAATTTCTGTGTTTTCCTGTTTTCATAGTTGCTCATACAGTATGTCTAACTGTGGATCTTGATACCTAAAACTGTCTATTGATCGTTAGTTACAGAAAGTCATGTTTTCCATGAATGAAGGAATAATGTTTGATTTTATACTGAGATCATTTCAGCTTTAGGACTGAGATCTGTCCTGCCTAGCTTGTGACACTGAATTTCCTCAGCTGGAAACTCATTCTTAGATCTCTGTTTAATTAAGGAAAAGAAATGTTTGCCTTGAAAGAATGGTCATGTCAAATCATACTGAGAGAAATGCATGACTTCCATTTATACCAGAGCAGAACTAGGGAGAATCTGCTCTCCCTCTACAGTCACGATGAAACCTTGGAATGTGGCTTCAGCAGAAGCTGTGCAACAGTTCAGTGCTCCACCAGCCCTATATGATTTTGAGGTAGTTTTTCTTCCATATTTTTTCCTTTTTTTTTTTTGTTTCCTGAGATTAATATTGACTATTGATATTTGGTTGTGGTAACTAGTGCTGTCAAAGTGAAGGGCTGTATCTGTTTCACTAAATGAACCAATGCCAGGGACTGTTCTTGGAATAGCAGCTCACTCCAGTGCTCAGTGGAAGTGCAGAGCAATCCCCAGCATTGTTTGGGACCTGGCAGGCTGGCTCCCTTCCACACAGATCTGGGTGTGATTCAAGGGAGGACACAGCCCAGGGACTATTCCCAGCAGATGATTTGGATTCCTCTCTGCTGTGGAGGGCAAGGAAAGTGTAGTAGTACTGACATGAGTCTCTTACCATTTGCCTCAGGGCAGAGAATAGTTGTGATCACATTTGAATAACCAGGATAGACAAAGCAAGAGTACTTACCCTGTATGATGAGTCCCTGGTGCTTTGGCAGCACTGCACAAAGCATCCAAGGTAAGCATGAATGGGATCCAAAACCTGCTGAAAGCTGTGGAGCCTTCTGTTGTTATTATCAGTTAGACTGTAAATGAGCACTAAATGTTAAAAGGAGAAGTATTTGGAAAGAACATAGGGAGACATATGTATCCATATACACTGTGGATGTACCTACATTTAAAGAAGGGAGAGCAAAACAAGGGATTTGACAGGAAAGTAAAATACAACTCCATCAGGTGAGTTACTGCTGGGCCTTTAATAACACACTGTTTTTTCATATCTTGCTATACAAAAAGTCGATGATGATTTCACCTAAATGGTGATATTACTCATCAATTTATATTTTGTCTTTAGACTTTATAAAATAGGATAAGTACATGATTTCCTTAGAAAACTAATAGTCTCTGAAAATGTTTCAGTTTTGTACTTTAATCTGTCATGTGAATAGAGCTAATACTGGTTCATTTTCTAATTTGGTGATAAAGCATTAGT
>JANRGV010000051.1:89583380-89628027 GCA_024734035.1 Alethe castanea | reverse complement strand
AGCATTAGTTCAGCCTAAATGCTACTTACGAAATAACTACGATGCTTAGGATCATACATTTTATGTTTGAGGGTAAAAAAGAGTTTTATAATAGGATATTTGGAGTCATAGCTCAATTAAAAGAGTTTAAGTCAACCTTTTCACAAAAAAGTTCTAGCATACAGACTTTCAGTATATTGGTTTATTTTAAAAGTGAGATAGTGACTTAAAAATGGGGTGGGGGGAAGCAAATACATTAATTTTCATCATTGCCATATTCTGAATTTTTTTTACAAAAATAGTGCGATTCTGCCCATCCTCTGCCTTATGACTTTATCTTGAGTTTTAAACTCAGACTCTTCCAAGAACACTAATAACAAGCAACTGTGGGTTTCATGAGCTGCCTCTTTGGCATACTGTTCCTCTTGCACCTTTCAAGTAATGCTGATGTAATTAATTGTGGATTTGTTGGAATATGAAGCTTGCTTGTAAAGAAATAATTGTTACACTTTGATTTGCCATCCTCTGATTAAAAGCACTGTGCATGTGATGGGTCCCAGCTAGCACCTATGCTACAACTGAGGGACAAATGATGCCCTCAATCCAAACATGCATACATCCTTTTAGTCCATACATCCTCATTAACTGCAAGATTAGTCAGAGTAGGTTACTGAGTCAGAAACATATTTTTGGCAAAGTCAGTTTATATAATAGAAATAATAATCCAAATACTGTTCACTTTTTCAGACTCTAGATCTTCACTTAAAGCTCGTTTTCCTCTTATAATCATGAATTTCCACCATGCTCCTATATCTGATACCTCTCTGTAGCTAGTCTCTTGCAAATAGGCATGGATGACTATAACAAATAACATTTATTACCAGCTGAAAACTGTTAAAGATGTCATTACTTTACAAAAAGTTATACTGAAATGTGATAAATAATCCATCCATCTAGTGAGAACAGCAGAGCACAAGTCTGAACAAAAAGCTAAGATTCATCATGTTGGCGAAGATGTTTTTTTTTGGTGAAGGGCTTTTATTCCTGTCTCCTAAAATATTTCTGATAGTGTTAGAAAGTTGATAAGGGATGAGAGAACACTCTCATACTTGTATCTGCAAGGTTTGATGGCAGCAGGAGCACGTTGACATTAATGTGGAGAAAAGTCCAAACTTCTATGTTAGGTGACTAAGAAAACATGAGGCGAAAGTGAATTTCAGACCAATACTTGACAGATAAAATAGGAATCAGTAGGAATTTAAATTATGATAAAATGTCAGGAGACACCTTTGTTATGCTCAGAGATAATTTTGTATAGTATGGAGGCAGGACAGAGAGGGATACCCCTGCACAGAAGATAAAGTCAGGACCTTCTGGTATGTTTAATGAAAAAGCAAATGCAAAGTGCTGCAGCTTGAAAAGTATTACCTCATACAGTGATAAAGGGATCAGGCTGTCTGGGGAGCAGCCCTGGGAAAAGGGTGCTGGGAGCTCTGGGAGCTGGACAGGAGCTGGCTGTGAGCCTTGGCAGCAGAGACAGCCAAAAGCATCCAGGGCTGTGTCAGTCATTCCTCCACCCAGCACTTATTGTTAGCCCAAATCTGGGTACTGTGGCAAATTTGTGCCTCCCAATGCGGAAAGATGCTGATAACCTGGAGCAAGTTTACTCCAGCAATCTCAGAATCACAGAATTATTAGGGTTGGAATTGACCTTTGGAGATCTCCCTGTCCAAACCCCACCAAGGCATGGTCACATACGACAGGTTACCCAGGAATGTGTCCAGGTGGGTTTTGAATGTCTGCAGAGAAGGAGGCTCCACGAGCCCCCTGGGCAGCCTGGTCAGTGCTGTGCCACTCTCAGTCTTCTTCCTCAGAAGGTGAAATTTCTTGTGTTTTAGTTTATGGCCACTGTTCCTTGTCCTGTCACTGAGCACCACCAAAAGGAGCCTGGCACCATTCTCTTGACACTCGCCCTTGAGATATTTATATGTATTGATGAGATCCCCCTCTCAGTCTTCTCCAGACTAAACTGGCCTGGTTGCTGCAGTCTCTCCTCATAAGAGATGTGCTCCAAGCCTCTCATCATCTTTGTGACCCTCCTCTGGACCCCCTCCAGTAGTTTGTCTGTCTTGTATTGAGGAGCCCAAACTCAGTACATGCTCAGGGCTGGAGCGTGGTCCTGTTGACAGAGGCAGGGCAGGGGGAGCTTGTCCAGTGTGGGGCAGAGCCAGTTTCAGGGGCTGAAGTTTGCTGATGTATGCAGTTCAACTTGTTCTACAGACTCACATGAATCTGTTCCAATGAGGAGCTGAAGATGCCTATATATAGGAAATTAGTTCAAGTACCTTTATATAATCCAGATTATTTTGAAATAAAATATAGGGTTCTTTCCCACCCCCAATATTAGCTAAATAAGGCACTATGAAATATATTTTCTCTATATAGTTTTCTGTTCAGAAACTAAAGGGGTGCATTTCTTACAATGATTGAATACAGCAAAAGGGATAACAAATTTCTGTCTAGGTAACTGTCCCCAAAGATATGTTGCATATATTCCACTACTTATTTCTGCCAATTTAGTATGATATTCTAGCTTAATAGTAGCTGTCCACAATTCTTTGTAGTGTTTCATTCTCCAGATACAAAGAAGAAAAGGTTTTGTTTTTTTCCAAGAGCCCTTCATGAATGCCCTGAAAGGTATCAGTGCACCTATGAAACAAAAGGCTTCTGCAAAGAGCAATGCAAGAAAAATTCTTTTTACTTGCTCATTCTCAAATGAATTACATGTCAGGACAATCAATAAATCTTTCAAATATCAAGAAAAAAAGGATCCCAGACACTTCCCCAAGAAGCTTTATGTAAAAAGTGGCGCAATAATTATGTAGGTGGATTATGATCTATAGGCAAGTGCACTGACTATTAACATCTAAAAGTGACATTTCCTTTTCAGACAAATTTAAAATGAGCTGCAAAGATGCATTTTGCAGTCAACTTGCTTGTACAAAAGCTAAATCAGGCATGCTCTTATAATTGTACCATATGCATTTTCCATCTCAGACTTTCCATCTCAGCCTCTCTCAAGTCAGATATTGTGGGTAGAGCTGGCCTAATTTTTTCAATACAAAGCAAATTTGCCTAAAGATCCATTTTATGAAACAGTATCACTGAAACAACCCAATCAGATCTGGCAAAATATAATGACCAGGGAATGAGGGCAAGGGAGGAAGGGACAAAAATCAAACAAACAGGGAAATGTTTTATCTGGCAGTTTGAAAATGAACTTTTTGACTTTTCAAGACAGATTTTTTTAGACAAGGAAATATTAAGAACAATTAATTGTTGGACAACTAAAAGCTAAACAAAAATAGGAAAGACTTTTTCAATTAAAGGAAATATTTTGAGGTAAGCAGAATGGATTTATAGTTTTCATTTCATTAATCAAGTTTTTAATGTTGGTGCTTTCCAAATCAGATGGATTTTTTTTTAGTTCAGGCATAAAAATGAAAAAGTGAAGAACAGTCAACATTAGGCTGGAAAATCTTCAGGTTAAGTATCTATTACCTGGTGAAAGAAATGCTTCTTCTTCCCCTTGAAAAATTTTGACGTGCTTGAGGTTTGTAAGAATATATCATGTCTTTGGGAAAGCTGAGGATGTTATTAGAAGTATGGATGAATGGTGTAATGTTGGTTTTAATAGCTAGTCTTTTTACCTCCATTGGCTCTTGCTGTCATTATGACAACCAAAATCAAGCTCTTTCAGAGCTGTCATTAAAGGAAAATTTTAGTTTTAGAGTGTTACAAGAGGATCTCTGCACCAGGGTCAGCCATAATACCTCAGCCCTGTAGCTAAGGGCAGGCCTCAGATAGAGTGGAAAGAGTTAGGAATACTGAAATGGAGAAAGCACCGATTTCAGTTTTGTCTTCTATGAATCAAACCTGATTATGGCAAGGAAAGAATATGCATACACATTCAACACACACCAAAAAGAACCAAAAATGTAAAACTAAAATTAACAAACAAACAAGCAAAAACAGCACAGAAAATAGAGATAAATCCTTTAAGAAATGCATATGCTTTCATCCTTAAAGAAATGCTTTCCAGTGCAGCGTTTCATCAGCCCTGTCACACTGGAGTGGGGAGGGAATAGCCAGGGATGCAGGTGTTGCAGTGGGGTCCCTCCTGCTGTCCCCATCCAGCTCTGATCGTGTCCCTGGCGCCTAACTCCAGTGGGGAGCACCACTAGGGTACAGCCATGACTTGAGCCCTGTTTCTTGTGGAGCACTGGGCTGACAAAGCCAGTCTAGCTCAGAGGCAGCTGCAGGCACTTGGCTGTGAGCTGCTCTGCTCTGCTCTGCCTGGGTGTGCAGTCAGTCCGAGGGGCAGCAAGATAAGGGCTTTGCTTTGCCCTTCTCTGAACAAATGCGTGTGCGTTGTAAAAAGCTTTGGAACTCCTACAGGATCAGACCTCCTCTTGATGTCTTGAAGAAATTTAACTAAAAGGCTCTGACATGAAAAGCTGGCACTTTATAGAAAATGACAGCTGATGGCTGGAGAGCCCCGAGGCTGGTAAACAAGGGCCAAGGGGAGGATCTGCTGGGAGGAATATTGCTACTGTGGTTTAATCTCAAAAGACAGTTTATTTCTTGTGGTAGGTGGTCAAAGAAAAGGAGAAGATCACATTATATCTGTTCCTAGTATCATTTAGTGCAATGGTGAAAGGCATTGAAGTGATGACAGTGCTATGTATGCTCATGTGAAATAGAATCTAAAGTAGAGATAATACAAACACTTGGTGAGCTATATTCACTGATATTTGTGTGAGAAGAAACAAAACAAATGAAATTTTGTAATGCCTTGCACTCCCGTAAACCTTGAAAAGCTACAACTGAGGCAGTAACAAAAAAAAACAAAACAAACAAAAACAAAAACAAAACCAAACCAAACCAAAACAAAACAAACAAAAAAAAAGCTAAACCTGCAAAATCACTGATTTAAACATTTCACATTTATCACTGGACTTGTGAATTTAGTGATTAATTTAATAAAGTCACCTGGTCTCTCTGTGTTAGTGCATTTTTCACCTATTTATATGCAAAAGCCACTAGTTAAAAGGAAGCTGACAATAATTTTTTCTGTTTCTGTCAGGTGCTGAAACTAATCTGAACTTGAGGAGCAGGGAAGATCCAAATACATCAGATCCTGGATCAGAAACACAGGATAAAAATGCAAATAACCATGGAACTCAGTCATCTAATCCATTGTCCAGTTCTGTAACTGCTGAAAATGGAAATTCAGTATCAAATGGTAAGTAGTTTTTAATCTCAAACTCTTCTCACATAAAATTACTGAAGTGTTTCCTTGAATGAGCTTTGTAAGACATAGCCAGGCTGGAATCTTCTGAGTTGTGAAATGTTTCTGGAGCTGGCTTAACTTTGTATATGTGAACTGATAAGCCCTTCTCCAATAAAAGCTGAATGTGACAAAAATAAAACAGCCTCTGGTGAGGAATTTGCAATTACTTCAGCTCCAAGTCTCTGAGCAGCCTAAGGTAGGGAGGACTGAGATTTGAGATTCTGATCCTATAATCTGTGCAAGCAGGACAGAAAACAGAAAGTCAGGATCTCCCTTTGCTGTAGGTGCCTTACTAGTGAATGACATATTGTTTATCATTGCGATACAAAATGGTACAAGAACAGTGACAGAATATCTTTCAAGATTCTAAAAGCATTAATCCTAAGGAATTAACACTTCTCTGAGTTCAGATTTTTCATATAAGTTTTTTTTTTTCATTTTGTATAATGATCAGAATTGCTCTTATTTTTTACTTTATTGTTGATAGAAGGAGTAGCACCTTTCTACAGCTCTGTTATCAAACAGTGATAGCACACTTCACTACACTTAGCAGAGTTCTTAGTCTGAAAAAAAAGAGCTTTTTGCCAAATACACACAGTTATCAGAAAGCCTGAAATAACCTTTTACATTGCATTGCTGAAAGTTGTGATCCTACATCCCAAAACAATGCCACATATAATTGAAGCAACAATGTATAGCTAATCTAATTTTTCCCAAAACAAAAAAATAATAAAAAACCAAATTCAACTTTCCTTTGGTAGCTTGAGAATAGTTGCAGGAAAGCCCAATCCAGATGATGTAGTTTGTACTCCACATTGAACCCCTGATTAACTTAGTTTCTTGTAATTTCACCTCTGGCTGATGCTTCTAACCTTGGACTGAATTAAACAAGGTCTTACTCAATGCACAACTGTGGTATCCTAATATTTACTTAGGTGCACATAAAAGAGTTGTACACTCTTAGAACGTAATCAGCTACTCCATTTGTCTTTCCAAACTCTACCAAGCCTCTGCTTGCCATGCCTGTGACAATGTGCTGTTGCTGTACATGGAAACTTTACTTATTTGATAAGGCAAATTATCAAAGTGCTTTTTACAGAAATAAACAGAAAATCATTGATAACCTGATTCTTAGCTCAAGGCTGTCCTGGGCAGTCAATCCTAAAGTGTATTAACATAGTACAAAATCAATATATTTCTTAGAACTTGCTGCTTGGCCTAGGAAAGTATTTTTATTCATTTGTGGTGGTCTACAATTTTGCAAATATTTTGCATTCTACCTTTTATTTGAGTTAAATGAATAGCACCTGCTTTTAAAAAGTACTTTGCATTAAAATTTGGATACTTTTTTATTACTTTATTTGAGATGTATCCAAACTGAATCCATGTAAATAAATTATTAGCTCAGGAAATTATTTGAAAAAAGAGGATTGTCTTGCATTCACAAAACCTGGGATTTTTTTAGAGGGAAATTTATTTTGAGTACTTCATTCAAGCAAAAATATGTGATCTTCCTAAAGGAAATTTTTTTGTTGGAGTACAGAGAATTGAATGTAGATAAGAAAGCAGTTGTGGTAACTGACGTATAATTTACAAGACTAGCAGTACACTAGAGACCTTGGATATCACACCTTTCCCCTGTACATACCTAATATATCATTTCCCAGCTTCAAAAGTGATAATCCCGCCTCAAAACAGCACATAGTTCCAATTACTGAAAGAACAGAGTCAGATTCCCTTTGCAGCAAGCAGTAAAGAAGTGAAATACTGGACTGACTCAGATTTGATCTGGTTCCTGAGCTTCAAACGAGGGATTTAGCTTCTTCACTGTCTGTGTTCAGAGGAAGTCCAAATGATGTAGAAAAAGATCTGTATTTATGAATACTTTACATGAGCTTTACTCAGAAGAACAAAGAAAATTTAAAAACTTCAATCCCTAGTTACAAAGCTTTGGGGAGGGAAACTGAAAGGAGGATAGAGAGGTTTTAAGTTTTGTTTTAGTTCTTATTTTCCTACTCTGATTTTGATTGGTAATAAATAAATTCAGTTCTGCCTTTGCTTCCCTTCATCCCTCCTTTCAGATCCTCTGTAGTGCTTTGTGAATGGTATTCCCACACTGCTGCAGAGGTGATGGGGAAGCACAAACAAGGAGCCTCACTGTCGGATCACTTTGCAGAGGTGTTTGTTTCTCTTGACTACAGAAGGAGATTGCCTGGCTGTTTTACACTGGATCACTGGTTTTTACACAGCTAAATTTCTGACACCTAATTCCCAAATCGAGAGGATAATTATGAGGCTTACAAAAAACATGTTTTATACTGAGGGGATGAAGTTTTGAATCCTGGACCTAATATTGACTTCCTGTGTGACACAGAGATATTAATTTGGGAGCAGAATGCTTTTTTGTTCCCTTTACATTGCTTCTGTCATGAAAACAAGCCAGAGGAAGAGGGGCCAGGGATTTCTGCATTGCAGGAGGAATCCCTGGCCAGTGTATAGGCAAAGT
Source organism: Alethe castanea (assembly GCA_024734035.1). NCBI lineage: Eukaryota > Metazoa > Chordata > Aves > Passeriformes > Muscicapidae > Alethe > Alethe castanea. Next base: position 89,620,189 of record JANRGV010000051.1, on the reverse strand, counting down.
TTTATTTGCAGGCTCTTTAGTTACAATTGCTCCTTCTTGTCAAACATCATGCATACCTATGATGCTATCCCTACATGGTAAAAAAGAATTGTTCTGTTTCAGTAAGCATGGAAATAGTAAATATTCAAGAAATGTGTGATTCAGGTTTTTTTGTTTCTTTTTTAGTAAAACATATCAAGGTCTTTTGAATATTATTTTGAAATCAACAAGTGCATGAATCTCAGATTATAAATTTGTATTCTTCTGCTTTAGGAGTACCAGAGGAAAATGAATATTCCAGACTGTCGGCCAGCACTACAGCAGGCTCATCGATTCAAAGGCACAGGGAGAGCCACACTAGTCAGGTAAATATTTCATTCATGGCCTGCTAGGACCACTAATTAATAAAAAGATCACAGTAGGCACATGTTGAAAGCTGTCTCTTGATTCAAATTTAGGGATTGACATTGAAAAATGCAGACTTTTTTAACAGGTTTGTACTGAGCTAAAGGCAATAATGAATTTACTACCAATTATTCTTTGTTTTTCTCGTCTTTTTTTTTTTTTTTTTAACTGGAAGAATAATCATCCTGAAAGGTTTGTGTAATGAGTTCAAATTTTATGAAATATACTGTAAGGATGCTACTTCCAGCAGGTCCCTGAGAGGACCAAGATTTTACCTCTCACAAGACACTGATTCATTCATACCAGAAATGCTTGCATGAACCTTGTAGAATTAAATACATAATTATATAATACTTTTTATATATAACTAATGAAGACTTTAAAAATGGTCTTTACAATTTTTGTACAAATTACCAGTAAGTAATACAATCAAAATATCTATCACTTAAAACAGCAGTAGGTACGAAGGGAATGTGAAGCTTGCATTGGTTGTCTTAACATTCCTAATAAGTAAAAGTAATTTAAAAATTGCAAGATGGAATTAATTTTGACATGCATTAAATGAACAAAAAGGGATAAACTTTTTCATAAGATATTTTCCTAATTCTTTCTTCAACATTTTGTATCTAATGTGAACTACTTTACATTCTAAGTAGCCAACTCTGGCATGAGGGGGTTCAAAAATTTTATCATTCTATAACTTCACTTAAATGGCATTAGTGTATTCTCCTGTTGTCATTATGTCTTCAGTGCCCTTTTCTAAAAGGGTGGTCCCAAGTCATTTTATTTATTTGAGATGATTGTAAGAAGTTTACAGTAAAGCTAAATATTGTCTAAAGTTGGACCTAAAAGGACTTTTCTCAACAGAAACCCCTCATTAACCAATTTTACAATTTCCAAACTATTTTACCAAAAGGTAAGAGAAGCGTTTTATTACATTAGAAGCTACTTGTTGTCTGTGGGGGACAGTGACATTTCATAAGAGCAAGACACTGGCCCTAGCCAAGTTAAACAAATGTTTGGCATTTGACTCCAGCAGGAGCAAGATCCAACCTTCGACATCGTACTCAGTGTTAAGGTAACTTTGAAAAACAGTAGGTTTCAACTGGATAAATGTGTGAGTAAACTAGTACAAAAGCCTTCACTTTTTGTTTTTCTGCCTTACTGTCAGAGGCACATAACTGCAGTGCCTATTCTGAGCTGAAAAACTGTGCTAAGACAGCACTCAGCACTGCACTTATCCCTTGAGTAAGGCCAGCCAGAGCTTACTGGAACATAGATAGGAACATATCCATCCTGCACATCACAACTCACCATACCTTTCAGACTCTCAAAACTGGACTTTGGCCCTATTGTGAAAAAAATACTTGCAGTTCTACTGTGTCCAGAGGAGTGTCCTGGATAAGGACGTTTTCAGTTGTCTCTGTTACGTTTTTATTGCATCAACCAAGTACTTGCTATGTATGAGACTGGCCAAAGAGACCTTTGAATGAAAAGTCCAGGTTCCTGACACTGCTGCAGTTACAAACCTCACACCTCTGTGTGAGAAGTTTTGGCCTGAAGCACCTCACACCTCTGTTGCTAATACGCTTACCTGGGTCTAGATGGTCATGTATTTAAATTACTACATCAATGCAGTACAAAGAGTTAAATGAACTGGATATAGGGGAGCCACTATCTTCTTCTTCATTTCTTTGCAAATGGAAACAACATTAAAATGTTTTATTTTAGAACCAAGTTGTTAACAATTTGCAAACTTGTGGTTTTTATTTTTCCAAAGGTACTTGCCAAAATCTGAACACAATTTCATTTCAGTATTTTGAAATGTCACTTTTCAGTAAATTTTCAGATGTCTTGCAAAAGTGTTCCATAATTTTTTTAAATTAAATTCCATGTAATGTGCTAAGAATTACACAGAGAGACAACCCTTAAATGCAAGCTCAGTAAGAACTGTGACAAGTTAAGAGAAGAAACCTGTAGTTCTGTGATTTTTGATACAATTCCTTTAATGAATAAACATCTTCCAAAATGGTGTTGCCAAAACAAAAAGGGAAAAATTTTCTTTCCATAAAAAGAAGAAAAAAATCATAAAAAACATTCTCTGCTTACAGGGATGAAAATTCTTACTGTGAAAAGCATTCTTCACCATTGCCAAAGCATGGCATATTTGAAAATGATTTGGTTTAATTACTGTTGACATTTCTTAGCATGCTGCTAGTGACTCTAACGGTGTACAAGCTGATTGTAAAAGTCTTTGCCAGGCTCTACCATAGTAACCTTATCACTTAAAATAATTCTTGCACAGCTGTGTGAAGTAGGATATATTTTTTCACAGGTTTGTGAAGATACTGATTAACTGATTGCTCTAAAGAGAAAAATGTACATCCTTGGATATCTTGGCAGACACTGTCACTTCAGCTAAAGGAAACTGGTTCACTAGCATTCAGAGGCTTTCAACATTTATGGGTTTTTTAATATCTCCCTGCTAGTTCCTTACTGAAGTGACAGGAAGGTTAGTTAATTTCATTTTTGTCACAGGATCTCAAGGCTCATATGCATTCCATTAAGTTTAGGTATTGTGGCTACAGTACCAATGTGTTGTCACATCAGGTGCTAATTACCCGCATCACTGCCTGGCACGTCCTGCACACTGCAAATCTACACATTCCAGACATAATTCTTCAGGTCAGTGTCTGTCTGCTTGCAGCATATGGATCAATCGTTCAACAAACCTTTTTGAAAGTAGTTGCCAAGCATAAAACATCATCCAGAAGATCATCTTAAAATGAAGTCTGCTGAAAAAAAAAAATAGAAAAAGGTTCACTGTTGGCCATAAATGCTAATTTTCTAGAGCAGTGGTTACATAAAGCAATTTTTATTGAATGAAAGAGGACAAAAATTGGAAAATTCAAATACTAACAAAATATCTCTCATTGTAAAGTTATGGAATAAAATTCTACTTTATTCTGTGAGAAAAAGTGGAAGAGTATTAAAGTTTAATTTTTGTCTCCTCAAGAATGAAAGAACATATGTCAAAAGAAATAAGAGTCTTGCATGTCAAAAGAACAACAAACTCTGAGGCTTTTAAACTACTACCTTTTACTTCTTATTGTTTTGTGGCTTTACAGCTACAGATTTCCAAATATTTTTATCATTAGGATGCAAAATATCACATAAAAACATAAAGAACCTAACATCTGATATAGCACTGTAACTTCATCTTTATTCTCTGTGAAGATGAAAACTGAACCATGGATTTGGGGGTGAAACCAGTTATTAAAAAGTTTGATGTGTTTTAGCTTGTTCAGCCAGTAAATGTTCTGGAAACTATTTGCTAGCAGAGCCACACATTTTCTCTTCCCCAACCCAGCACACTAGCTTTCCTGTGTTTTATGCTTTCCTTTTAAACCAAAATGTTCTAGTCAAGGAAATATTCAAAATTGTAAACCAAAAATCTACAGTACAACGGTACTGCAAGAAGCAATATCCTAATCTAGCCTTACAAGAAAATTTTACTCTTAGCAGCTATGCCTCAAGCTCAACTTGTACAGAAAGTGTTTTGGTAGCCTCTTGCTCCCCAAACAGCAGAAAACTAGGAATATCTCTTTTCCAAGCTTGATTTTGAATTAAAGATTTACATTTATTTAAATAAGCATTGTTTCAAATTGCTTCAGTGATTTTTCTAAATAGTTTGGCTGTTCCAAATCTGCCTGGATCTGTAGTCTCAAATTCTTATGCCATAATTTCCATCCAGAGGCAAAAACCTCACCAAAATGAAAGAGATGTTTCTTCTGGTCATTTTTGCATTAACTTGGTTAGGTAGGAAATTCTGGTATGAAAAGAGTCATTTCTATTCAGTCACACTGTGACTAGGAAGGGATCCCAAAGCAAACTGGCTCCTCCACAAATGTTGAAATTGCTTAGCAGCGTCTAAAACCCAAAACCACCTCTAAAAAAAAACCAACCTGTATAAAATATCGCTCCTGTGCTCTTTTTTTCACACAGAGTATTTCTCAGTTCCTTAACCATCCCAATGGGCTCTCTCCAGACTGTTTTTAGTGAGTCCTCTGTTCTCAACAGCTGCTAGGAGTGTCTATGTTTAAAAGAGCATAAAGATCATTAAAATATATAAATTCTTTGAAATGTCAGCAACAGCAGCAAGGTAAAATAGAGCCAATAAAAGAAAACCTCTATATTTGTACCTCACACAAAAGCTAAGTGGCCCTGTCTTTTTTTCACAGATCTGGGACTATGAGATTTTTGGGGGGTTCGGGTTTAGGCTTTTTTTTTTTATTATATTTTAAATTTGCTATTACCATTCGCTATGAAGTGGGAAGCAGTGTGAGAAAGATGTAGTAGAATCAAGAAAAGCTGGCCATCTAAAAGATTCCTTTTTTTCTTATGTGGGCAGCAAGAAGCAACATGGTCTATCTGCAGCAGGATGAGATGGACAACCTGAAGATAATGAACAGATGGCAGGTTAGGGACAGATTAAAGATTAGAGTGATAATAAGCATGAGTAGGGGGTAAACCAGGCACAGATAATGGATGATTCTAAGAAGTAAGTCTGGAAAAAGAATAAAATAACTGAGAGATAAGGTAAATTAAATGGAATAAGGGGTTTGGAAAGAAAAAGGTAGGACATCCAGAGGTAAGGAATCAACCCAAAGAAGTGATGATAAAGAAGACAAAAGGAAGATAAGAATAGGAGGGAAAGAACCAAGAACAGAGCAGGGAGTGTAGTAAAAAGAGAGGGAATAAGGAGAAATAAATTTAAAAGTCTATATGATGTTCCAGACATGATATTCATCTTTATTCACATATCAATGTGATCTTTTATGTATAATAAATTAAAAAAATAACTGTAATGATTGCCTACATTTACAGGGTTACATTCTGTGCAAGTTAGGTCTTAATCATAGTTTCCTGCCAATTCAGTTGTCCCAGAAGAAAGGTATAAAATTTTGTATTGATTGATGCAAAGCCTCTGTCCAGTTTAGCTTTGAATGGCTGAATATTTGCTTATTTGTAATCAGATGATGTCATGTGCATTCAAGCCTATGGAAATGCTCCCAGAACAAGACACAAATAAACAAGCAGCTTGCCATCCTGGTAGGTTAAGCAATATTGACATATGACATAACCTGGTGTAGGATTTTGGTTATCCACTTCTGAAATATATTTTATCTGCCATGTGTTCAAAGAGGTGAGATAAAAATTAATGGTTATTTTTTCATATATCGTAATATTAGAAAATCTTCAGTCTTATCTCTTCTATTTTGTTTAAACCCCATGGTGTAGATTGGCAGATTGCAGTAATATAGGAGCCAACATCTGACAATGTTAAATTGGAAATGTCTTTTCATATTCGTAAAGTATGTATTTATTGTTTCATTACAGCTTAAGCCATAGTTCTCATTTCATGAAATCTCATTGCTTTCAGGATTCTCTTCCCTCAGAAAGAGCTGCATATTCATTATGGTTTCAAGGGTCTTCTTTGTTCCTGCTTGATTTAGTATTTGTTGCCAATCACTTCTTTTGCTAACTGTTCAAAAGTTTAAAAAAAATAATTGTCAAGAATGTGTTGCTGTGTGTTGCTATCCCCCACCCTTTGTCACAGTTCTAAACACTGGTCTCTAACATTTATTATTATTGTCTGTCATGTTTGCCTATTAGCTGGAAGTAATCTTTGATCATCTTTGAAGCAAAAATGGCAATCCAACAGGTCTGGTGTAATTAAAAAAAAATACTAACCCTTTGTAAACACATAACATCCAAGAGAAGACATAGAATATACTTATCATTTATCTGAGTCAGTATATCCCCCTGCACTGTGTTCAGTTTATTGCTTTGACATTAACACAAATACTCTTTGCAATGTCACACACAGTGACAAAAATCAGGTCCTATAACACATTGTGGCTTTCTTTTTAAAATACTTAAAGTCAAAAGCATGTGCCTTATAGAATAAATGGTATGAGACAATGCATAGTGTAAGTTCATCAGTTAATACATTATCTTGTGTTTATGTTGAAGGGCTCTTGGAGGGCTGATGCCCCTCTGCTAGGCAGGTATATCCCAGATCTGACCACTGTGACCTCCACAGGTGAGAGTACAGATCCTCCTCTTTGAACCAGTGGATGTCACAGCAGTTCCCTGCACATTCCAGGCCCCTTTTCTGTCTCCAGTTCTTCATCCTCACTGCATTTACCCCTGGTAAATGAGATTGTAGAAGAGAAGGGAACAAAACCTCCTGAGTATCCCCATGTCCTCCCTAAGCTCTGGTGTTTGGCTAAAGGGTGCAATCATCCCTCTTGGGCTGCCACAATGGCCAGTGGCTCGCCTTCAAAGGATGTTTCAAATCTGAGCTCAGTGGGAGTGTGGTCCAGCCCCCCACTGACCCCGCTGTGGAGAGTGACTGCACTCGGCACTGAGAAGTGCTGGGAGTGAGAGGGAATAAATTCATTCCTCTTCCCTTCATTCTCTTGCTGTCACACACTGCCACATGCAGATAGCAGAGATTCAGATTGCTAACAGACCATAAATTAAATTGTTTTCCTCTAACATTTTTTGACCATAAGTGTAGTGTTTTTATACAACAAAGGATGATACCCAACTACAGCAAATACAAGTTGATTGTTTTGCAATTGCTTTGAAAGCCTTGTGGCAAACAGTCTCTATCTAGTCAAATAAAATATCTCCATTAATGCCATAAAAAGGCAGTGATCAGTTAAGCAGCAACATGACTTCGTTTGTCAGATATTTTTTGTTAGATTAGGTGCAAAGCAGTATTAGCAATGTTAGGTGAGCTGTTCCAAAAACCTCTGTTATAAACGATATGTTTTCTGAACTCATCTTGACACAGTTGCTTGACACAGAAAGACACAGTTGCTGTCTCAACATATTCTTTTCTTCAAGCATCAGAGGCAAATTAGGAGGATGTCTTGAAGGTTTTAGAGAGCACTGTAAAATCAGTTTATACAATAAATAGATAAATATTACCTTAGAGAAAAAAAAAAACCAACAACAAATTCAATATTTCTTGATGGTTGATGTTTTAGTCACTCTGGGAATGTGTCACCTTTTAGTTGACATCACAAATCTAGAGCTGAAAAACACTCAGCCAAAAAAAACAAAAAATGAAAGCCACAAGATCCAAATAAAGAAAGTACACCCCTGTTTTGAATGTATAGACTTGTCCAACTCTATTCCCAGCTCAGGTAATTAGTGTGCCTGACATGTACTGTCATATATTATTGAATATTGCCCACCTTGTGCTAATATTTTCTACCAGATTGCAAATTACAGTTGTACTCAGGATTTGTATGCTGATTTTTTTTGCAAATATATATTATCTTTGTTTGATTGCTGATACTTCCAGTCTGTATGGAAGATGACTAACATAAATCATTGAAAAATACTGTGATATAACTATTGATATATTTTTGATAATACTGATATAACTACTTCATGAAGGATACAAAATTATGGAAGATAGGTCCTGTTTCGTGACTAAAATCATTACTTCAAAAAATAATAATTAAAAAATATCACCCCAAACCAAACAACTACCTTTCTCCCCTTCAAATAAAAAATAAATTTAAAAAAAAATTTAAAAATAAAAAAAAAATTAAAAACAAAGTTTTAAACAAACAAAACCAAAAGCACAAAAAACACCCTATGGGAAACCACAACTGTATGGTAGAAAATCAGACAACTTCCACCTGAAATAGAATTGCAGTTAGATGAAGAATGTAAAATATCCTGCCTGAGGCACAGTATAGGTGTGTGTAGCCCAAGATTCTCTTTCTAAGAAAAACAAGAAGCTTCTACTACCCAGGGTAATGTCAGAGATACAAGATGTCCCTTTTGCAAGTGTGATCTCTCAGTTTTCAGTGGTCTATGAGGAAGGGCTTCTGGATTTCATTTAGTAGATAATTATCCTTAGTACATTTTTCTTTCATTAATTCTTCTGGAAAATCCTATCAGGAAGTGAAACTAAGGCAAACAGTGGAGTTAATTGTTTAGGATGGCTTTTGAGAGCTTTCCAAGTGCCATGTGATAGCAGAGGGCTGGCAATATTTGTGTCTGCATCATCTCTGACATGAGACTGTCCCGCTTCCAGCATCATTCCACAACTGATGTTTGGAAGAAAATTGAATCTGTCCCTTGAAAAAAATATCCAAGAGATAGCCATAGATTGCTTGTAAGAAGAGAAAACATTTCTGTCTGAATCATGTGGCAATGGGTTTTTGTTAATAAAAGTTCTCTTTAAAATTTTATTCTAAATATAAAGTTACTTTTAAGATTCTCCCAAATTTTTATAGGCCAGCCAAGTTATTACTTCCTTTGTATGTATGTCATCTGTATAGCAACAGTTCTAAAAGAACTTTCTTCTTTTAATTTAATCAGAAACTTTAACTGAGAGAAAAAAATATTTTCCTGTTTAGAAAAAAGCAAATACATTGCATTTTCAGTTACGGATATCATTGATGTTTTGCTGGCATACCTCTTCCAGAGAAATTCTAGATTTGCACCAGACAGAGCACCTGTCTTTGCCATTTTCTCCTTTCCAATAAATCCATTTGACATCCATTCAGAGCTTTATTTTTGGACATTGTAAAGTTACTTCAACACAAAGAAAAGTCATCAGCAGTTTAAAAGAACAATCAAATAACTTTATTTTCTTATATCACATATCAAATTATTACATTCAGTAAGTCTGCTAATGCAAAAAAAGATGCTTGTTCCAGCACTCACATGACAATCACATGAATCAGTTTGGATCAGTGTTACTTTTGTATTTGAAGATTTTAATTGGAATTTTGAAGCATGTAAGCTCATTTATCATAGCTGCTCTCTGCTCCACACTGGGGTTATTCATGGCCAATGCAGGTTTCCCAATCAAACACAAATTTACATATTAATTTGATTTATGTTGTACGCTTCCCTACGCTTCTTAACACACCCTTGGCTTACTATGTGCTTTCCCCTTATATATTTAAATTAATATTATATTGGTAAATAACATGTAGACTAACAGATTTTTAGTTTTTCTTGGTTCAGTAGTTGGTGAAAAGCAATCATTTCCTGTTTTCTGCTCTTCTTTTAATATAAAAAATAACCCCAGACATATCTGTTGGTACCTGAAGGATTCGGATTTTTGGAGAGGTTGCAGTGTACCTGTTCTGTAGTTTGAAAATAAAGTTGTGACATGCATGTCTGGAAGGAGTCAGTGTAGGGGTTTATCAGACTAAAAAAAAATTAATTTAAAAAGCTATTAAAATGAGTTAGAAAGATTTTTGTGAGAGTTGCATACAAGTTGAATTAAAATATGTTGCTCTTGCTAATAATTGCATGCAGTAAGAATTATTTTCTGATTACTGAATGAAATAGTGTCTAATTTTGAAACAAGAGGTGAGAACATCCTTATCATTATTGTCTTTAAAAGTGGGGATCCACAGAAGATCCACAGGGATATGTGAACTGCTTTTGAGGGCTGTAATAAAGTTAATGTGAGTCACCTAATGGCTGAAATGTATTTGACTTTCATATATAGGCAGCCTACAAATTAAAAGAGATTGTAAACAGGGGTTTTGTCAAGGTTGTTTCATTTCCAGAATAATTATGATAATTTATCATCAACATTGTACATTTACTGCATAATTCATTTTAGATTCTGATAAAAGTTTAGACAGGTAAAATCATTGCTCTTCTGAACTCAGTCTTCCCATGGATTCCATGATGGGACCTCAACTTCAGTAATGGAAAAGAAAACTTAATGATGTAATAATTAACTGAGCATTTACTGACAGTCACTTTAAAGCACTAGCACTGATAAATCTATTGAAGAAAACAACTGGCATTATTTCTCCAAATAAAGACTACTAACTAGCCGCAAAATGCAAATTTCTCAGGAACACAGTTTAATATGTTTTGCATGTCCTTAAATTGCTCTGTGATTTTCTGTTGTGCTTATATGTCTAAAAGCAGGAATCTTAGTAAAACTTAAAGAAACAACTAAAAAAAAGACTGTTATAAAACATGAAGTGCTACATTTTTTGCAAAGAAAATTATTTGTATGTTTTAAATAATATGCAATTATAATATGTAATTAAATATTTCATTTTTGGTGAATATTAGTAAAAAACAATGCACTCACAAATGAAAAAGTTACTAGAGTAGTATACACATTTTTTAAAAGGTAAACCCCCACATTTGGTCAGTGAGGGAGCAAACTGAGGTGAAATACTGGAAAGAATCTACCAATAATAAATTCGATTGTTAGACTGTGTAATGAGCCCTTTTGTCATAGGCTGATAATTAAGACACTGTTGCATTTGGCATACAAACAGAGAATATAAGTTCTTTGCTTCTGAATGTTACAAAATATCCTCTGTAAAATCATAGTGTTTGATCTTTTAATGCGGAATGAATTTCTTGAAGTTCTAGAGCCAAACCTCTAAATAACTCAAAGTTAACTTTAAAAGTGCCTGTTAATCATTTTATCTGGCATACTTTTGTCACAAATTATTTAAAATGTGAAACCTTTTACCTTCTATAATTAAAAACTTGCTGAATTTTTAACTTGCATATGAAATAGACAGTAATTAAAATAATTTATTGACTTACCTTATAGCAACTCATCTTGGTTCTAAGACAAAGTTGAAATCTAGTATGACTGCTTTAGGCTGTAAAGTGAAATCTAGACAGAATTTACAAGCCTAAGTCCAGAAGGCAGTTCAGAACCTTATTTTCCAATTACTATGCAAGACTCAAACGTGTATAGGCAAAATTGTGCTCTAAGCTTTTCATGACTGCCAGCATATAACCAAAGTGCTCTGTCTCTGTGGATTTTTTTGTACATTAAAACCACAAGGGACTCTCTCTGAAGGATTTCCTTTAGCACAGCAGTCTGACAGCACAAAGCACAGGAGTCAGAGTCCTTCTGCTCCACACTCAGAGTCCACCCACTGTAGTTGCAGTGACCTCTCAGTATGTGGGAGCTTGGTCTCTTCCTCAACCTGAAAGAACTGTGGGGGGTTGACCCTGGCTGGACACCAAGTGCCCACCGAGCTGCTCTCTCACTCCCCCCTGTAACAGGACAGGGAGAAAAAATAAGAAAAAATTAATGGGTCAAGATATAGGCAGTTTATTAAAGCAAAAGTGAAGGTTGTGCACACACAAGCATCAAAGGAAAAAGAAAAGAAAACAGAAATATTTTATTCTCTACTTCTGATCAGCAAGCAATGTCTGGCCACTTCTGGGAAGCAGGGCTTCAGCATATATGGAGGTCGTTCTGGAAGGCAAACTTTATAAATAATGAATGTCCCCCCTTCCCCCTCCTTTTTCTTATAGGTGTGCAGATCTCATATGGTATGGAATATCCCTTTGGTCGTTTTGAGTAGGCTGGCCTAGTTGTGTCCCCTCCCAAAATGTTGCCCTCTTCCTGACTACTGGTCAGGTGGGAATGTTGGAGAGACAGAGCTGAAGCTGTGCCAGCTCTACTCAAGAGCAGCTGGAGTGTTATCAGCTCATTTCCAGCTCCCAATGCAAAGAGGAAAGTGATTTTCTTCTCAGCTAGCACCAACACAGAGAAGCTGAGTCCACATCTTCTAATTTCCCAAGAAGCTCTAACTTCTAGAGAATGATGAAAGTCATTCTGCACATGTTGTGATGGAACTGAGTCATTGGTCCATCTTGCCATATCTTGCAGTGGAAAATATGGATCTGGCTTAAATCCTTGAATCCATTGCAGTTTCCAGTTAATAGCTATGGTAACTCCACAAGTTCTTCTTCTGTGTGTGACTTTGACACTTCAGCTTTTCTTGTTTGCTCATAAAGAGCCCTTGATAGTAAACACAGGTATGGTGTTTTCACCCAATGGCAGAGCTGATAAATGGCAAGCATTCAAATACTGTATGTTTTATGGGTCTAGTCCAAATGCTGTGTTTACCATGTCTGACTGACCATTGACTTTGACTATGAAAATCCTGGTCTACAGTTGTTGCTGATACAGTTGGTGGAAGTTGCTTGTTTAGTGTCCATTTAAAAGATGAGTAGTCTTAAAGTATTTAATTCCTACACACATCATTCACCCTTCACAAAAGACCTGCTCACGATATAGAATAATAATGAAGAAACACAGCTTACTGTTTTACGTTGTGCTTAGTGTAAAATTATTCAGCCAACCTTTTCTATAATGAATATGTATGATCTTTAGCTCATCACAGGTCTAATCATAAATGGAAAAGAGAAAATATATCATGTTATTCAAATAGATCTAATTAAATTAATTGGTTCATTTAGAGCTCTGCCACTTCTTATGCATTTTCCCCCATTTCATTTTGACTGCAGCTTCATCTCAGGTCCTTCATCCAGGCTGTTTTGCAGTTTATTTACCAGATCAGTTTCAAAGTGAATAAATGTTTGAGGTATTTTTCCATCCCTGTTTTAGAAAATACGATAAAGTATGTACATTTTTTTGTGAACTGGACCAACTTTTGTCCACTATACACTGGAAAATGAGCTCTAACTGATGACCTGATATTAATTTACGGCTTGCATAAGCGGAGCCAGTATAATAAAACTTCTTCAATGCCTATAAACTATAAACAGGATGCATTTGTCAATTCCATACCCAGGCAAAATGTACTCATATCTCATCTGCACCTATGTGTCTTTATGTTCCTTGGAATGGCACTAGCACTGTCTTTTTTCAAATACTCTGTCCATCTCTAAATCTGAAAATTCTTCCAGACCTTATTAGTCATGCTATGAAACTTTTGTCACCAGGGTGCCTCCAAATACACAGTTTCAAAATATCTACTTTTTAATAACTATATTTATCCTCCAGTGTTCAGGCATGTTGTTGACTAATTGTCTCTGAAGCTCTTTTATGTGAAACTCTTGGGATAACAGTCTAACAAAGCTTGGTTCTTGTGTCTTCCAGAACCTCTCTGAGAAGCATGCCTAGTGCAGATTCATGAAATGTCTAAAGTTTAGGTACTACTAAGGTGTCCAAATTGGGAAGACTGCATTCCAATCTATATGTTTTCTAGAATGGATTATGCTCACAATTTAAACCCACAAAAAACTACAGAAACTGGCCAGGAGTGGGTAAGCCGTGGTGACTCACAAATTATTCAGCTGTTCTTTAGGATGAAGCCACCTGACCTATCTTTCTTGATAAGTTGTTTCTAAGTGCAAACTTTTGTCTTCTAATCTTCTATAAACCACTGAAAAAAAGAAAAGATGTTTTGTCTCTGATATCCCTCTAAGAGTATATATGAAACATTTCATTTTCATCCAAGTTGCTGAGATGCCCTGTTGCATTTTGTGTAGATATAAAAGCACAGAAGTTTTTAATTTTATAGTGATATGCAATTGAGATACACTTTAATGAAGCCTTTCAAACATTTTCATTTTTCTTCTTTAAAAAAAAAAAACTCAGAACTTTAAACTGTGCTTTATTATACCTATTATTAAAACATTTTATAGGTTAATGCATTTCTCCTTGAAGTACCAACCAGAAATTAAGCAAATTCCCTGTACATATTCAGGCACATCCATGGAAGGGCTCATTCCTTCTCTGACATCACATGCATGTGAAAGGTCTGATTTGCACAGGACACATTTGAAATAGCAGTGTAAAGCCTGGTGACTCTCTGTACCCACCCACTTGCTATTCCATGAGGGAAGAGCAGGAGCTACAGGAATAACCCATAGGTAGTTCTTCTGCCCCAGGAACGAACCCCATTGTGTATCAGTGACAAAAATGCCCTTCATGCCACACAGCTTTCCTTGCAACTGGAACTAAACATGTGTGAGGTGTCTCATGAGCACTGCACATAATTTACTTTCTCATAACTAACATGCAGCTGTCCCTCATTACGACAAGTAGAAATGCAGCCTTAACGTGAGGCCATGGTGTAAGATGAAATGTGGGCATTTTAGTTATGCCATAGGTGCCTCTTACAGGTGCTCCTGTGGGGCTCTTAAAAAAGAAGGTAACAGGATAAGGGTTGTGGGTTATTAGCTGTTATGATTGGCTTGTTTCATATTTTCTAGTTAAGCTTCTCCTTCTACAGAATGTTCCCAAGCCAACAGACCTCAGTACTTGCTCTAGGGGCTGCTGTAATATATAGGTGTCAAATAAGTCCTAAAGGATGGTGAGATGGACTTCATTGTTTCCTGGACTTGTGCTGCCCTGAGGACTTCAAACTCACTTGAACAAAATAAATAATCACTGCAATAGAAGAGTTAAATAGAAGGGAACAGTTTTTTCTAGGTGGATTATGAATCTAGTACATAACTTTGGCTATTTCTGAATGAATTAATAAGTAGATTCAGGCCAACTGAAACTACAGTTAATGTATACTCTGGAGGAAGACAGGGACTGGCCCCCGGTGCTGAGGGTAACACCTGTCTCTGAAAAGAAGCTTTACTGATTCTAATATGCAAGTTATACTTTCTTGGTTATGGCTATTTGGGTATTTACATTTAGAGGAAAAACCTTGCTACTCCTCCAGAAGCTGTAGGCAGTCTGCTTTGTGTGTTTTTAGAGATTGTGTTCATGTATTGTTTGACGACACAGGAGAGTTTTTCCTGTTTGTTTCAGTTTTGGCAGTTACTTCATACAACTTCAGACATTGTGACTTCAGACTTTGTGACTTTCAGACAT
Source organism: Alethe castanea (assembly GCA_024734035.1). Taxonomy (NCBI): domain Eukaryota; kingdom Metazoa; phylum Chordata; class Aves; order Passeriformes; family Muscicapidae; genus Alethe; species Alethe castanea. Next base: position 89,605,122 of record JANRGV010000051.1, on the reverse strand, counting down.
GAGATTGCAATAAGGCAATTCTAAATCACTAACATTCTTTATTTTCAGTGTAAAGAGTTTAAAGCCTTTTTGGAGGACAAGTTTGCTTCAAATTATTCACAAGCTTATTTGATCTGTTTTCTTTATGCACCTTTATTGTTATTGTTATTGTTATTTTCTTCTCACAGGTTATTCATCAGCTTAGGCTTTCTGAGAATGAGAGTGTGGCTCTACAAGAGCTTCTAGACTGGAGAAGAAAGCTGTGTGAAGAGAGAGAAGACTGGCAGCAAATATTGCACAATACTGAGCAAAGAATCTCAGCCCCACCTCCACCCCCTTGTAAGAAGCCAACGCTGCTGAAGAAGGTAGAAGATACCTCCTGCAACAGACTCTCTTCAGGCATATGGGATACCACCATATGATTCAGATGTGTGTTTGCAGACTGTTAGGAATGGAACCATTTAATGGCTTCAATCTGCACAATCAGCAAGTTTTCTTCCCTTCACAAAGCGTGCAGGGGGTTTTTACAAGCACTAATTGAATAGCACAGGATGGAGGAGCTGTTTAGATCTGTCACGTGTGTGTGTGTGTGTACATGTGTGTGTTTGTTCTTTTCATATATAGACATGTATACATATATGTGTGCACCAGCAAGTATATATGTATGCATGTGTATATATACATGGAGACAAACTGCACTAAGAAAACTAAGTAAACTAAGTACTTAGTTTAAAAGTACAAAACAGTCACTTAGAGTTCTCCCATGGACAATGAAGAAACTATGTTAAGCAAATGGTAATGGGAAGAAGTGACTGACAGACATTTTGGAGAGATCAGGAAAGTCTGTGTGCACACTGTACAGCTGTTTTATACAGTACAAAAATATGTTTCTTGTTCCCTAATGAATGGGTTTATTATATTACATGTATACATATATATATATTTCTTTGTAGATGTCTGTGTTCTATGGAGATTATTTACATGTTTATTTCTGGTGTTTTATAACTTCATGCAATTGGTGCTGTGGTTCTTTCTTCAAAATACAGGTAATAAATTTAGTACTTGCATTTTTCTTTCATAGATTATATTTAACAACATACCAAACAGTTTCAACACTGTGTTATTATTTTCAGAACTGGCAATATCCTTTCTAAAATCCAATCCTGAAATTCTTGCAAAGCTCCTATGTGCAGGAGTGATTTTGTGCTGTTCACAGTCATGAATTAGAGACCATTACTTCTTTTTGATGGACCTGCATTTCTGAATGTGTGAACTGTAAATTTTGACATTGCATCTCAAATCTTATTTCATTCTGGGTTATGTAAAATAATGAGGCATTCATTTAGATTATAAGTGTGGTTTGAAATTCATTCCTGATTATGCATAAGGTCAGGTGTCAGTGGAAAGATACATAATGGTAATGAGGTATGAAAATAGGTCTGTGATTTACTGTTACAAGCCAGAAGGCTTTGCAGAGATGGGTATATCAAAGTATTATGTCCTTATTATGGTAGCACAGTGATGCATTTATACCTCAAATTTCATGTAATGAAATGGTTTCAGAAATTGCAGCATTCTAGTTAGTGCAGAGGAGTTCTGAGCAGTAATATTAATTAATGAAAAACATGCTGCTGGGGACTTGTTAGTTATTGCTCAGCAGTCCTTGAAATACTACTTTGCCACTAAAGGTGTAGTTTACGCATATTTAAAGTTACTTTTCCGGGGCTACTTATTTTAAGTTCATGGAGAATGTAGAGCCAGTGTGGAACCCTTTACTTGGTTGTTTGTCCCATTCCTATTGAGATCCAGGAAAAAGTGTTTCCAGTTTTGCAAATGGATATAAAACAAATATTTTCAAATATAAGCTAGGTCTGAAATGGTGCGGTCACTCTTGGTTGGATGTTGTTGGAAAAGGAAAAAATCCATAGAGGTGTAGGTTTTTCCATCAAGTTTGGTAGAAGTTTCAAGCAGGCTGAATAGCAAAAAGCAACCACATGCTTGTTTGTTTGTTTGTTTATACAGGGAAGCAGCAAAACTCAAATTGTCCCCACAAGCATCATCAAGCTATAGGGAGAATTGAGCACCTTCTATTGCTGGATGTTAAAACAGACATTTTGAGTGGACAAGGAATGGGAGACACCATGTTAGCTCAGAATTTTTCCTTGTTACCAACCTTACCTTCACAGAAGTGGTCTATGTAAGATTATCCATTTCTATTTCATGGAGAATGAGGAACTCTAGACTCTAAATCTTACCTTTGACTGATGTAAATGGCAACAGATAATGACTTTATCCAGGAGGGGCAGGTGACCCTTGTCAGTGAGGTTATGCAGAAAACAACTCTCACCTGCTACACAAGAATGTCAGAATGAGGCTGTGCCTGGAAGAATGGAGGTTTGTGGTTTTTTGTTCAGATAACCAAGGACTCACAGAGATCCCTCTGTGAGTGCAAAATGAACCAGCTCCAGAACTGGATACAGGAGAGCTAATTAACCTGACCTTGCAGCTATTTTGCTTCCAGGATACAAGTTGTTATCCCTGCATGGCACAGCATCCCTATCCATAGCCACAACATCTACCCAGCCAGCCCAGCAGTGCTGAGCACCTCAGTGCACTGAGACGTGCAGACATGCCCTGAGGCTTATCACTCCCCAAATGGGCCTGGCAAACAGCCCTCTCATAAACTCTATCATATTGCTCACCCCAGTGCTCACTGGCTGGCTCAGCCACTGGTAGCAATCAATCCACAGCAGCCTGGAAGTTTAAGACAAGCTGTAAAAACTGACTGAGAAGCCAGTTTAGATCATGCCAAAATCCCTGCTGCTGCAGTGAGCTTGCTCCCAGTCACTTAGCTATTTGTAAGGTGAGCTTGTGTATCTCCAGATGACACTGTTGTCATTGCTGCACTTGGAATGCTGGTGTACCCAGAGGGAAGAAAATGCATTTGTCAAATGCAGTTTAAAATGGGAAACAGCATAAATATGCATTATCCTACTTGCAATCCCTACTAAAAGTTGTTTTAGAACTGTGAGCAGCCTCAGGAGCTCAGGAACTCAACTGCAGGGGCTCAAATGAGGTCTTAAGGAACGTTTTTGCCACTTGTTCAAAGTCCATATTGTGCCCTATTACAGCAGTATGAACAAGTGTGGAAAAAAAGGTATGTCAATTTTCTAGCAATTTCATCAACACAGTTATATGGGAGAAGCCAGTAGACCCCTGACTCTGGCAATCTGATTCTACAGACAATGAGCAAAGCAGATTGTAATCCCCTGTGCAGAAGGCCTTCGTGCTATTTTTTGCAAACTTGAGTAATATGTATATTTTCTGGGGCTGTTCTTTAAAGTGTGTCACCACAGTGCAATATGACAAACTTAGAAGACTTTTTTTTTTTGTTTTGTTTCGTTTCAATTTTGTTTTTTATTCCAGGTTGCATAATGGCTAACTTTTTACTTGGAAAGATTTTTCATGATATTCCATTAAAGTACAGTACAGTACTGTAGGAATAAAATACTTGCTTTAAAACATGTTTTAAATATTTCTCTAATGGCAGTAAGACACTCTAGAGCGTGACTTATGATGTCATAATTCACACCTAGTGTGTTCATTGGTCTCTTGGCCTTTGGCCTCGTGCCTAACAATGCAGTTAGTAGGGAATTATTACACCATAATTCACACCCTAGTGTGTCTTATTGCTTAAATAACCATACCCCCAGAGGTGTCTTAAAACTACCATTAAATTTTATATTGTGTATCAAAATGTGTTTACAGGGCTGGGAAAATATACTATTGACATTTTGAAAGCTTGAGAAGTAGTTTTAGCAGAACTGTACAGTGCTTGTAAATTAATCTCCCCAGTGGAGTATGCACCAGCCAATTACAATATTTCTTGAGTATATGAAGTCCTGTCTTGCACATTAAAAAATAGCTTAGAAAAAAAAAAGCCTTATGAATTTGATATTCTGAAGGGGAAGATTAAACTCTATGGGCATGCTAATGCCCTTAATATCCAGTGAAAAATCTAAAATATATTTATATTTGCAATAAAGCAATTTCAGGATGCTGGGATTATCATCAGATAATCACTCCTCCACATTGTGCCTTATTGCTTAATTTTTAATATGTGAAAAAAACCGCAACGCCTAACAAATCAATCTGTCCTTCAGCATAAGGTAAGAGGAATCAGATACATTTTACACCTTAAAAAGTCACTGGTCTTACAGCCAAGGGAATTACAAAACCATATTAAGCCACAATAAAAGAAAAACAACGTCTATTGGCAGGATAAATTTTTTAAAGCTTGTATGTCTTACTTGTTACTCCTGAAATAGCACTTGGTGTTTTTTAGTTGCTGTAGTTACATTCCTGTTGCAGTTTTTAAGAAGAACTTTTTTTTTTAAGTCTGATGTAGACGTTCAGAGAAATACATGCACCGATATTTTTCAAAAGATCTGTGTACAGCATGAAGTGAAAAGCCTTTTTAAAATTTGTATTGTTTACAAAACAATAGTATGATTGTTAAGTGAATTGCATTTACCTTTTTTTTTGCCAGTGATCCTTTTTTATTCTAAAAGGTTTAATTACTTTCATTAATAACTTTATTATACTGCAGATCCTTTGTGTGTGGGACAAAGAATTTCATTAACTTGCTAAGAAAGCATAATAGATTGTAGCATAGTTCTAAAGTGATAGTAATAGCCATATTAATTGTAGCTTTTAATTCTGCTGTATAGTATTGGCATCCCTAGTAATCCTGTTATTCTTATCTCTATAAAGCCTGCTAATATCTGAAATGCTCTGAGGAACTTTAAGTAAGTTTTGCCATTCGCTTGTTAAATAATAAATGTAACTTAACTCTGTACAAATCAGTTTTTCAGAATGGTATTAAACATTTCATGGCTTTGTGTTTTAAATATATAATTTTTAAAAAGAAAGCGCTACCTGAGCATAACTATTTGACAATAGCTGAACAAAATAGAAGGAAATGCTTTTCTTCCAGTTCTGCTGTTCTCTGTATACTCAGGACTTTCCTTTTGAGAAGAAATAAATAAATCCCAGTGCTGGCTTATACTGTGGCTCTGAGAATTAGATCATTAGCAAAGACTGTCTGTCCTCCCCACTGTGGTTTGGCCTTTTCACCCACCCATGAATGTATGCTGGATCTGGTCAAATCATGCATTTTGCTGTGAAGTGTCATAGGTACAAGTTTGGTCAAGTCATGATCTGACTCTTTGAGGATTTTTGATTTATGCAGTAAACAAAACCACCTCATCTTGAGTTAGTTAGACATATTTATTTCAACTCTAATTAGCTCGGTTGGGTTCTCATATATGTGAATAAAGTCCCCTCTTAGCACGTTCCTATTTCCTTTTCTGTCAACTTAGCTTAATTTTCAATCATACTTTTATGATAAAAAAGAAAATGTTGTTAAATGAAATTACAGCATAACTTTTATGATTATATTTTGAAAAAAAAAACTTTAAAATACTGAAATAGAATATTGCAGTATTTCAATGTGTTTTTCACCTTTTCTAGCTGAAATTAAGTGTTTGGTGCAGTCTGAATTCACACATCATTTTGACTCTTCACAAACATAGGTTTTCATAAATCCAGTCTTCTCTGAAAAGACCACACTAATGGATATTTGTTTTGAAATGCAGGAGAATTGCTGAGGTCTTTTGAAGTATCAACAGGGAAAACTTGACAAGCACGGGTATATTGCTGTCACAGCAATGTTCATGTGATAGTTATTAGTTGATGCTTGTGCCCTCACTGCTTTATTTGGGCTTTAGCCCCTTCTCAATCTACCTGGATATGTAGTCACCTGTCTCCTGATGCTCATTAGAGTACAGAAAGAGAAGTCCTGAATCTATCATGCACTCTCAGAGAAAGGGCAGAAATGTGTTGCAGACTCTCTCTAATTAAAGCTTAATATAAACTACTTATATGTTTCCAAAAACAGTATTGGAATGCAACTTTCTCACTGTCCAAATGTGACCAAAACACTAGGCTAGAAAGTTGTGGCAATGAAATAGCCACAGCCATTGAATTATTCTTTATGCAGATATTGCTCCCCTGTCTCACAACATAAACTTGGTGGTCAGGAAATTATTTCAAAAACTAGGGGACCTGATTATGTATCCTTTGGGGAAGACAACTCCATGTGGTTTTTTTGAATTAAAACCATCTCTAGCTGATTTTAGTGCAGACCTTCTTTAAAAGAGTAGTTAAAGCCTTACAAATCAGATGGGCAGGCAAGGAGTTGTCTAATTTGACAGGACTAAGAAAGGAAAACATTTGTCAGTGGATGGGTAAATGTGGGTAAATGCTTTGGAAATTTCCAGATATCATGACCTTCCTCATGGTTCTGACCAGTAGCCTGCATATAGATTTGGTCTAAATTATTGTCTAATGAATCTTGTCACAATCAATCAATGCATTAAAAATATCTTGAATAGAAAATACTCCTCTTGTCATCTAAATTTGTATTTTAGTAACATGATTACTGAAAGTGTTTATTCACTTCTAGCATTTACTAGCATAGCTGCCATGTCTGTAATATGAATTTAGCAGTTAAAAAAGAGAAAATGACAATATGGAAATAAGTGCATTTGGAACGTATCTTCTGTGTTCATGCTGAGACTGGGGCTCCTTGGGCTTTAGAATTATCATGAGTAACATGGTAGATGCTATATCATCTAAGATCATGACAATGTCCCGAAAGTGGCTCTCAATGTTTAAAGACTTCCTTCTGCCTTAAGCTTCTGTCCTATGCAATCCCTGAGTTCTCACCAGGCGTGAGTATCTCCCAAAGTCAGACATCATGCAGCCTGGAAAGAGTGCATCTTTGTCTCCTGGGGGGAGACAAACACCCAGACCTCAGCTTCTCTGAGGTGGGAAAGACATTCTATTTGGTTGGTCAAAGGCACAGTGATGGATGATTTATATCAATTATCTTGTGTAAGTGTGCTTGCTTTTCTGGACAAGATATAGCACTCTGTAGAAGGCTTATTTGTTCAACAGAGAGGTTGATTTGTAGCTGGGGAATGTGGGTCTAGTTTAAGTCCATGATTTTACAAAGATCTTTAGCTAAATTCAAGAATTTACTCTAGCTGATTTTTGTGGCCCACAGATGATTTACTTCTCTGTGTGTACAAGAGTCCTGCCAAATGTTCAAATAAGACCTTCCAATACAAAAAACAAGACAAAACAAAACAAAAAAACTGAATGTATTTATCTAGTATTTTATGTAATCCCTGTATAGGAATAAAAGGCCAGATCCTAGTGAGGATTCAGTTCCTGTTCAGTTCATATAACTACCTTTTAGGTGCCTTGTTCCTGGAGAGGTAGGCAGGACTAAACTGAGTTTCCATATTGGCTGTTCTGGCCTTCCAATTCCTGACTCCCTCTGACTCCAAATTTCTTGTCATGAAAGAGGCTCTGTACTCAGGGGAGAAAAGGAGAATCATAGATTTTTTTTATTTTTTTTTTACGTTGCAAAAGACCTCTGAGATCAAGTCTGGCAGTAAACCAAACTCTGCCAAGTCCATCACTAAATCATGTCCCTAAATGTCACATCTACAAGTCTTTTAAAAATACCTCAAGTCTAAACCTCCCTGCAAAACTTAAGGCCATTTCCTCTCATCCTATCACTGATTACTTGTGAGAAGAGACCAGCCCACATCTCTCTACAATTTCTTTTCAGATTCTTGGAGAGGGTGATAAGGTTGGATTCCTTTACTGCCAAGACAGGCTATCAAACTTCTTGCCCCCATGGGTAAAGCTGCTTCCTGTCCAATCAGCCCCCAACCTGTTCTGTTACATAGGCCTTTTCCACTCAGGATCCAAAATTTTAGCTTGTTTTTGAGCAATGTTAATATTCTGCCAGCCCATTCCTTCAGGCTGCCAGCACCCACTGACACATCGTCCCTGTCCTCCAGAGATTTACTGAAGCACTGACGCCTCCACATCTTGCTGCATACACAGAATTTGCTGTGTATTATGCACAAATCATTGATTGTATAGCTCATTAATAAAGATACTATTTTCCTCAGTGTTAACCCTGAAGGAAAGCTACTATGTGGCTGACAGTTGGGGACTTTATGCTGTTGTAATACACTTTTAACCTGGTGGTCCAGCTAAATGGTTGTTGTTACCAAACATGAAGTCGACCTACCTGAGTCAAATCTCATCAGTTAGATTGTAGGCTGCTCTCATAGACAGCAACCTTGGTTCACAATAAAGTAGATAAAGAGATGGCTGAAAATTAGTTCCAAGAAAGTAATCATTGGCAAACTGGCAGGAAGGAGAGATTCCACATTGGATAATTTCTTAAGAGTTATCCAAGACCCACTTCTTTTCCAAATATTTGTTATTTGAATAGAAGAAGAACTTGTATAAAACTAAGGATGGCACCAAACTTGAATGAGCTTATAAGAATGCTGGACAAGAATTCAAAATGATAATGAAAAATTGCCAAATGTTCTCCCACAGTGTGGGAATGTAAGAGATGCTCATTTAGCCCTCAGTGGAGAAAAGCATGCCCACAGCCTGAGACATGACAGGGCTTCAAGACTCTAGAGAGAGAAAAGATCAGTTTTGGAAGACCATGTCTAGGGACTGAGTGTAGACTGGTGGAGTTTGTATGTACTGTGCTGAGACAGTGATCTATGGCACACAGCACTTGGCATGAAACAAATTGTATTGTCATAAGTGTGGTATTGCATGGAGATACACTTTGTGAATTTGTGTGTGCATGTGTCTCTTTTGCTGTCTGTAAGCTTAACTTGTTCTCCTTAGGTGTTACTACAAATAAAGCCCTTATAGGAACACTGGGATTCTCAATTCAAACTTGACAAAAGCTCTGCAAATTCTGATCCATTATATATGTCTTCACTTGTTAGAAATGTTTTCCTTTCCTCTACAGTCCATGATAGCTCCAAATCCTGTTATTTGGGAAAATTATACTTCCTATGTCTCCCTCTGCTTTTCATACATGAAAATAATAGGTGGGTGAGAGTTCTGTAAGAAGATAAAGCAAGATTTAGCTCTGTTTGGGTACAATCAGAGAAAATATCAAAGGTACCACTGGACAGGAAGCAATTCCACAAGATCATGACAGTTGAAAATTAGAAAGCATGTGATTTTCTCTCTCTCCTTGGTGTTTTTTTTAATACATTTTTTTCATACATTTAAGTTACAAACAATGACTTAAATTATGGCAAAGAATCTTAGAATCATAGAACCTTTAGGATAGAAAAGACCTAAGAAAAAAGGTCTTGAAAATTCCAAGATCCAGGAGTCAACTTTTTTTCCCAGATGCTGCTATGACAAGATCCATTTTGCTTTGTTGCAGCCTTGATGTGAAGGCACATGAAGATAAGACTGAGAGCAGCCCTGAGGAGAAGAACTTGGGGATGTTGGTTGACAAGAAGCCCAATATGACCCAGCAATGTGCACCCACAGCCCAGAAAGCCAACCCTATTCTGGGCTGCATCCAGAGCAGTGTGGGCAGCAGATGGATGGAAGTGCTCCTCCCCCTCTACTCTGCTCTTGTGAGTCTCCAGCTGCAGGGCTGCATCCAGCTCTGGGGTGCCCAGCACAGGAAGGACATGGAGCTGTTGGAGCAAGTCCAGAGGAAAATGTTCAGATGGCTGGAGCTCCTCTCCTGTGCAAACAGGCTGAGAGAGCTGGGTTGTTCAGCCTGGAGAAGAGAAGGCTCCAGGGTGGCCTTACAGCACCTTCCAGTACCTAAAGGGGGCTATGGAAGAGCTGAAGAAGGACTTTTACAAAGGCTTTAGTGACAGAACAAGGGGTAATGGCTTTAAACTGATAGAGGACAGGTTTAAATTAGGTATTAGGAAGATATCTACTGTGAGGGTTGTTGAGACACTGGAACAGTTTTCTCAGAGATATTGTGAATGCCCTATCCCTGGAAGTATTCAAGGCCAGGTTGGATAGAGTATTTGTGCTCCCTTGTCTAGTGGAAGGTGTCCCTACCCATGACAAGGGGGTTGGAACTAGTTGATCTTCCACACCAAACTACTGTGTGATTCTAAGATACCACTTTTCCAATACGACAAGGTAAATCTCTGTAATCATTCAGCTTTCAAGGTTAATGAGATTGCTAACTATGCGTGAGCTGTGATAGCTCTCTAACAGGTGATGAAGCCATGAACTCATTTTGCCACAGGATTTCAAACTGTCAACAAGTTGTAGCAAAAGTGCTTACTTAGTTTAAGCATTGAGTGTTGTCCTATGTATAGAAGACAAAAGACATGCTGCTGCTTTCATAAATGTTCTTCTGAGTTATAAATGGTTGCTTAATAGATATGAGAATGTGTCTCATCTTTACTGAGATTAGTTGGTCTTGAAGAGGCTACTTCATTATCAGAAACAAGTGGGAACCACCATAGAAAATCTTTCCCACACCTTGTCAGGGTCAAGTGACTAGCTCTGAGAACTCATTATGGCTTCTAATAAAAGCACTGCTCCTTGTTTCTAATTGTAGGACCTAGTTCAGACAATTCCTAATTTAAACACATGTAAACACACAGAGGAATATAAAACTCACAGGTTGTGACTCAAGAGCACTTGCACTTGGAAGGGGTCATTCAGACACACAGAAGTTTCTGATTTCAATCTGATCATTGACCTCTGTGGTCATGAACTTTATGCAAAGTGTGCCCTGAAAACTTTTGAAGCAATATGCTTGTGATTTTGGAAGTTTTACTTTTTCCCCTGATTAGAAAATAAGAGTCAGTAAAATAATCCTGTTTAAAACCTCAAACATGCAGTCAAGTGCAAATATGGAGAGGTGAGCAATCAGGTCCTGCGCAGACAAGGATTTGGAAGTCATGAGTGTATTTGCTGTAGATTGTACAAGACATGGCTGAAAATTACTGCTGAAGGATAGCTTGGGTCTGAGAGCTGACAGGAATCCTTACTTCATAAACATGTTCATTCTGTATGTTTAGCTTTACCTGCTCTTTTCAAGACAAAAAATACAGTTTAGCTACTTTTAGAACTCCTGAACAGGTAACATGTAAACAAATAGCTGTTCAATAATTTTTCTAGTTGTGCTTCACCATTCTACTTCAGCTCAGTTGGATCATTGAGACTTTTTGCAGTGCAAATTAGAATAGCTACTGATCAACTGTTTGTTTGCAAAAATTGAAGTCTGCATGTGTTCAGTAAGTCAGTCTTGGTGCTTGTGAAAAACACTCCTTTTGTTCATAAACAACCTGATGCAAGACAACTTGTTCCCTCATTTGACTCTCACCTCCTACCCAGTCAGAAATAGTCAGACTTCTACTGTTTTGTTCCTAGTGTACAACAAGATATGTAGTAATATGTTTGAGGTACCTATTGAACACACTTGATGCCTTAGATTCTTTTACAGTATAAGAGTCATAAATTCTGTAGAATCATCAGTAATGGTAGTAAATTCACAACTGTGAATTCACAACTGCTTCATAAACTGTTAGTACACATTATGTTCTGAAGCACTGTGATTAGAATAAAATTTCTTTCCGAGTCATACAGAGCACTGTGCACTCACGTTCATCATGTTATGAGGAACAAGTTTCAAACCTGTTGTTTTGCAAGTATGAAACAGTATCTTCATTTGAGCTTACTTGTGATTTTTCATGAGAAGCTTCACTGGCACCTGAAGGGAAATGTATACTTTGAAATAAGAATTTAATAGTATTAACCAAAAAGTTTATTAGATGCAAAGAAATGGGCAAGCAAACAAATAAAAACAACTTGAAACATTTCTGCTTTCAAATTTTTATCACTTTTCATTCAAATTGAAGTTTTGGACTTTCAGTATCCGAATAAAATAGAATTAAAGAAACATTTCTTCTTCATTATGTGCAGCAAAAAAGGATTGACAATAGAGAACTATTTTCCACCTCTCATGTGGATATGGTCATTATTTATTGGAGGCTGTTTTGTAACACAATGACCATCTGTCAGTAAGCACTGAAAACACTCAATCATGCTGGCTGCTACTGTTAAAATGCCACGATCACTGACTGCTGTGAGGGATTAATAGATTTTTTTTTTCTCTAAGAACAATTACATATTTAGAAGGCCAAATTAGCTCTTATTGAAGTTGATATAAATCCTGAACTGCTTTGCTGGAATCCAGGTATCATTTCTAGCTTTATGGAAAGGTACCAGATGTCAGTCATTGACGAGACCTTTAATGGGAGAATATCAGGGAAGGAACTCCTTTTCGATTTTTGATTTTTTTGAATACCTGTGACAAAAAAAGAAAATGGTTAATTAACTTGCATACTGAAAATAACTGATGGCATGTTTTCTTCCCACATTGAAGGGATAGCTCAGAATTTATTATCTGCTATTCTGTAGAAATATACATATAGTTGTTGTTTGGGAGATTCTGTTTACTGTTGTTCATTAAGCTGTTCGTTTGAAAGTTGCATCGCGTTTCTTTGTGCACTTAGTTTGGAGAATGCTCGAATGAACCAGCAGCTGCAGACAGAAACACAGAATTAAAACTGGGTGTAATTCTGCACAAACCAGAATAATTAAACCCTCCAGGGAAAGTCTGGAATGAGATTTGTTCAAATACAACCATATGATTACAAGTGCACCATTAACAATTTTTTTAATATATATAAATGGAAGCAAATCTCTCAGGGTGGCAGAATGAGTGAGAAATATGGCCTATACATTGAAGGTCATATGCAACACAGGGGTGGGAAAATATTTCTTAATTGAACCCCCCCATATCATTTATTGTGACCATGGGTTATAATTACTTAGCCTATTAAAATGCTTAACTCAGTTAATGATTTAGTATCATACATCTCAACTGAAGGAGGAATAGGAAGACAAAAGGAGGGAGTGATGGGGGAACTGTAGTCTTGAAAGAAATTGAGTATCTCTGAGGAGCCTACAGATGCTCAGCATTTCCCCCAGAAGCATCTGATACGTAAGGGAGCTGGTTCTTAAGGTTGCTACCTCAAAAATCCTCATTCCCTTGTTGAATCCCATCTCCCATTTCCTATTTCTCTTTGGCGCCATGCTGACAAGCGCTATATGGCACCCAGAGTTTTGAAACAGGTAAGCTGTGTGCTCCCACTGTTTTCAAAGCTCCTATGACCCCATCACAGGGTGGTCAGACCTAGCAGCAGGCTGCCCAGGGAAGTGGTAGAGTCACCATGCCTGGGAGTGTTCAAGAAACAGCTGCACATGGCACTTAGTGCTGTAGTTTGGTTGACAAGGCTGTGTTTGGTCAAAGGTTGAACTCAATGGCTCAATGGTCTTGTAGGTCTTTTGCAATCTTGATGGGTCTATGATTCCATGTGTGAGACAGTAGGCAGGGCATGAGCATAGAAGGAACAAGAAAGGGAATATGCTAGCATGCAGCCTGGCAGGAAGGGCACAATCCTGCCTGTTCCTTCCCTCCTTCCTTACTTGCCCAGCATGGAGTGGGAGGAGAAGGAGAGAAAGAAATGAAGCTGTGTCATGAGGCCTGACAAAATCATGGCCATTATAATGGCATTTGCCTGTACTCACAGGTAGCTAGGTGTGAGTAGTTAGATAAAAAATCACATGCATTTACTTTGAAACTTACTATGTCCAAATATTCACAACTTTTCAGTACCCAAAGGCAAAGGTCTTCTGAAAGCAGCTGCACCTGCCCATCCCTGTGCCCTTGTCTGGAGAAAGCATGACAGCCACTCTCCCAAAAGGCCATCAGGTGTCATTTTGCAGCTGCATGCAACTACCTGTCCTTAGAGTGTTAAACCTTCACTGGTTTGACCACATGCAGCCTTATGACACCCTAGCACTTCATAGGCTGTGTAGACCTACAGACATTACTTAACCAGTTTGTAACATGAATGTATCCTTTGCCTGACTTCCTTCCCACTTTATGAACTGCCCATAGGCTGGTGGTAATTTATCCAAACCTGTGTATCACTCACAGTTTTTTTTGTCAGCCATTCATCTAAACAAATTATGTCCTGGCAGTCAAGCTCCACTGTCAGTCGTTTTGTGACTGGTCCCCTAAGTCACAACGGATTGCTTCAGTTTCCTACTCATGACATAAGCCTTATAAACACAAGCTTGTTTAAGTTACTAGGCTTTGAGTCACAGGCTGACAAAAGTAGGAGGAAAGATAAGAAGGGCAATCCCAAAAGCAGAAGACAAGGACAGGTTTATTACCCAGTTGTCCTCTGTGCAACTTTCACCTTAAATGTGGTAATAATTTAGAGAGTCCTAAGCAGCAGATTTCCAAGGGCTTGCAGTTCTGAGTATTGAGAAGAATTGTTCAAAAGCTTTGTTAACATGCAGCAAAATGATTTACGGCAATAATAGTAAATAAGCCCCAAAGGTTTTCCAAAGAAATTATGCTGTATCTTTCCATTTACATGAATATTGCTTCAAACTTCTTATTTGACTGATAACTGCTAAAATAATATACAGGACATTGTATTTACTATGCTTTTGTTACATTGTACATAATCTGACGCCAGTGGGGCTGATGAGCTGTCTTAGGTTGAGATGTGACACTGTATGACATTTAGCTTTTGTGATATGATGAGGTAATGTGACATGACATGAGCATATGCCACAAACCAAAGGTCACAATAGATTCAAATAGATACACCTGCTTTCAGCCTGACCAGTCACTGCCAATTTGTAAAAAGTCTTCCAGACCACGCACACGTTTCTGACAACAATTGATGGTCATGACTTAGATGTATTAATTCACTGGCAGAATAGCTTACCGCCTACTTATCCATAACATCTTTCTAGCTAATGGAAATTGATTAGAAAACATTTCTTCTCTTCAGAAGCTTTACTTACTTGCATATTTAATTTTGGGCAGCTGCCTGTGCCAGACTCAGGAAGATCAGGCCTATACTGAAGAGCAGAATATCCCTCTTTCGATGTCCACTACTGGCTTGCAGAGGAACAATGAATATATTGTCTCTGCTCTTATGGCCTGCGGGATCATTTGTTCTACACTGCATGTCCTTGATGGTACCCTACTTTGCCCAGTCCTGAACCCCCTATTCATTTAGAGGATTTGTTGAAACTTGCTGTCACTGTCTTCTTGCATGTCTTAATATGCTTTGGCTGAAGACCACAGCCTGAGGAGGAAAGGCAGATGGTATGTGACTAGATTCAGTTTCAGGGATGCAGAAGCTGGCAGGCACTTTCACATCCCACAACTTCAGCAGAGCCAAAGGGACTTACCAAAACTGGGACTTGCACAGAACACACAGACACCCAAGGCTAAAGCTGTGATCCTGCTCAGCTGTTCAAATTTTGCTAAATTCCATTTCAATATTTCAGTTTAAAGTTTTCCAAATACATTGAGTAACACCTCAGTTCATGCACAGGCCTGCTCAAGTCTTGGCAGATGGAAATAAGACAGTCTCTATTCTGCAGCACAGACAGAATTACAAAATATGGCTGGACCTTGTCGTATTGTCCTATGTAAGCTCAGATTTCTTTCAAATGCAGAGAAGACCTTTCAGAGTATTGCAAAAACAGGGTGTTGGAGGTCAGCAAGCCAAATCATCCTTTCATGTACTGAGTCAGGGCCAATAAGATCTGCTCTTTCCAGGTCTTCACTGGCAGGTCATAGAATCATGGAATCATAGAATATGCCTAATTGGTAGGCATCTACAAAGATCACCCAAGTCAACTCCTGGCCCTTCACAGAAGATAACACCCTGTGCCTGAAAGCATTTTCCAAGCACTTCTTGAACTCTGTCAGGCTTGGTGCTGAGACCATTTCCCCAGGGAGCCTGTTCCAGTGCCCAACCACCCTCTGGGTGAAACACTTTTTGCTGAAATCCAACGTAAACCTCCCCTAACTCCACTTCATGCTATTTCCTCAAATCCTGTCACTGGTCATGAGAGTGAAGAGATTGGTATCTGTCCTCCACTTTCCTCATGAGGATATTGAAGACCACAGTGAGGTTTCCCCTCTGTCTCCTGCAGGCTGAACAAATCCAATTACCTCAGCCTAAAACTGCACACAATATTCAGGGTAAGGCCAGACCAGAGTAGAGCAGAACCTGCTGTTAACACACCACCAGTACATTATACACTGCTACAACTCCAGTTTCCTTTTCTATAGTTCCACCCTTCTAACAAGTAAGAATGTCTTTCTGGTTCCCAAAATAATTATTTTTTTTTATAATGAAGGTGATTTCCTCAGGCTTTCCCTTGTAACTACACCGGTTCATTGCTTATTTTCACCTTTATGTGCATATGTTGTCATGGCAAAGCCTTATTTGAGTGAGAGGATGGAGAATAAAAAAGAAATAAACCCAAGAGAGGAGATATTTCAGGAATGTGTCTTGCAAGAAATGCTCATGGATTTGCATGTTTTATCACAGTGTCCAATGCTACTGAGTTTATGAACTGTAGGATTTTGAAGCCAGATCTCTCAATGTAACACCGCTGACACCGATGCCTTTGCAGATTTGGATGTCAAGCTGTAATTCCTCTTACTTAAGTTTAACTGTCTAACAGGGAGATGAACACTTGAAGCTTTTTTCACTGGCTGAGGAGCAAGCACATTTAAAAGACAATTTATTTCACCTTCTTGGATACCTGCCATAGGTATCCTATGCTTTCTGTTCACGACAGAATCAAATTGGACAGCAAGTTTAGATTTTACTCAACTTTTAGGTTTTAGATGTGAGAAGAGATTAACCTCAGCCCGGTAAGTTAATAGAAATAATTTGTGAATTGATACTTCACAGTAGATAAGAAACAAAAGAGCAGCATTCTCAGAGCTCTCTCTGCTAAATATCACTGAGATTTGTACTACTGCACATCCTAAATTTACCTATTTTCTGATATTTACTTTTAATACTGGCATCATCTTTATTTTGCCTAGAAAGTAAATGAATCTTCAAGGCTAGTAACATAAGAAGTAAAAGGTAGAACAGCTGTTTTCATTATGCTAGTCAACTTTTGTCTGTCATTAGTTGTTTTTAATTTTCTTGCTTATAAAATTTAAAGTCCTGAAAGATCTGGACACTGCCTTATTTTTTACTTTTTTACCCACTTGTCTAATCCAGGTTTGTATATGGACCTTTTTCTTGATGTAAAAGTTTTACAGCAGAGCAATTTGATCACCTGGAAATGTTTGGTAGCAAAGTAGCAGTTAGATGAATAAATAAAAATGCTTCTTCATACTTGGTGTTAGTCTCTAACCTTAAGAATTTTAATTGAAATACTCAGAAATATTGGTTAGGGCCTTAGTTGTGGTCTAAATTCATCCCCCACTCTGTTGAGAAGAAACATTTTTCTCATTGTCTCTGCTTCCTTAGCCCTGCTCTGACATATTGCTAAATCTGAAAGACGCTTTAAGCTGCCATTTTTGTATTCATTGTTACTAATTATCCTTTCAGTTCTTTGATTGTGCTTTTGTTACTTTAGTTCTCAAAACTGAAACTGATTATACCAGCTTCTTGTTTTTATTTTTGTTTTGTTCTGACATAAATGACAAATGTGGCATAACGCACATTCTCAGAGGAAAAAGAACAGTATAAAGGAAACTGATTATGAGAATGTTTTAAATAAGTGCACTGTTCTCAGGATCAAATATTAGAGAGAGGATTAAAAATTGGTTTTGTTTTTCTCTCTATAATCAATTCAAAGTTAATTGGATTTGGAATATGTCCTTTTTCTTATTGATTTTTGTGTTATTGTTCCTATTTGATTGCTGGTTTTCTAGCATGTCCCAAGCTTTTTGGATATTATTTTCTTCATATGTTTTTTTGGCTTCTTCCCAGTTAGCTGCTTCTAAATTCACAGACACAATATTTTATCTTACTTTTATCTACTGTTTTTAAACAGAATTAATTCTGCAGAGCACCAGAATGGTTATTGGGCAGGCAGTATCCCCTTTCCCTCAAAAGGACCATCAAGGGTCAAACAAGGTTATGTGGTGAATTCATATGCATGAACTGTACAAATGAAGGTCACTTTGGCCACAAAACCATCACAGAAGTCTTTAATGAGCATTCCATTTGCATGCAAAATAAAGAAACACCTTGTAAGTTCAGTTTTCTCAACTAAATGGATCTTTAAGTGCTCAAAACCAGAGTCTTCAGGAAAGCAGGGTGATGTGCAGATACAGGAGTGCATGCTCGTTCTTCGTGCGCCTGGGCATCTGAGCCACGCTCTCCCGCACAGATTGTGCATGCTCTGAAATATCTAAAGAGCTGTATCAAGTGTTAAGGCATAAAATGTACTGGTGTTCTGCTGTCCTGACCACTTGCTGCCCACCTGCCAACTGCCTTCTCTGGATTTGCTTGCTGCCCTTTTCAGTGGTTTGGAATTTACATTCCAGTCACATGGAGGACTGGGAACAAGAGAACCAGAGGAAACATAGCAAGGATATCCCCTCCCGTTGTTATGCAAACCCTGATTCCTCTGATACTCCTGTGACAGCTTCTGAATGCTGGGGTCTGCACATTATTAGAATATTTGATATAATCCTAAATGACACTCCAGGAAAGTGAGTTAGTCCCCCTTATTTCCTTGACAATTCTCTAGATTAACACTTGCTACAGCTGCTATTCCAAAAGTAACTTTCTGATGAGGTCACTGTGCAAGGGTGACACTTTGTCTTTATTTGCTGGAAGGCACCATAGCAAAACCTTAGAAGGTACCATGGTAATTAGGTATTAAAAATGTATTTTGAATACATTACTTCACTTAAAATAAAAATAAGACTCTCCAAAACAAACAAACTGAAAATACATACACTTCATTAAGTGGCTTTACAGTCCTGCATATATGCCACCTTATTTTCCTTGCTATCAGGTACTGCGAACAGTGGCAGAAAGTAAAAAAGGCAATGAGCCTTATTGCATAATGCCATGCACAAGACTAAATCTTGCATCTCATTTCACAAATCTTGATGACTAGATGTTTGATTTATAAGGAAATTAGGCTCCTTTAATATCTTCCAAGAAAGTCTGGCTTTTTGAGGTTGATCTTCTCGATGGGCACCTTCATCAGCAAGTTTTGGAAAGCATCAGAGCCAGGGAGTCCTTTTTCTGCTGCATTGGCAAGGGCCTGCACATCAGCTCTATAGCTTCTGGCACTCTGAGACAGACCTCATATGGTGTCAAACCCACACATCAGTTGCTATTTTCAAAATTGCCCTGTAGTACCAGGAATCTGAATCACTTCAGCAGCAATGCAGAAATCAACTTGTGGTCTTGGACCAGCTTTTGCAAAGAAACTTGAAGCAAGATCCCACAGAGAAACTGCACTGGAGAGTTCAGATCCAATCGCCTTCAAGGATTTTTTCAATCAAGCAGAAAAGTAATGTGCTTCTAACAGGAAAATCTTAAAGGGAGCACAGAAGCACTGTTTTATCACATAAATAATGAGTGAGACTCAAGGTCATTTCACACTAAAAGAAAATGAGATATTAATAAGAAAAAATTGATTGCTTTCAGAAAGCAAAAGTTTTACATTTGTAGTACTTTCTGCTACGAACAAAAAACGAGCATCTTCAGTTTCCAAATGAAAATATAAAAGCGTTTTAGAGCCAGTTAGACTAACATAGACAATTTTTTCTAGGCTTTTAAATCTAGAATGGTGATGACAGGTCAGGGGGTGAAGGGTTAGTTTATGCCAAACACCACCTCCAATAAGCTGTGTAAACACAACTGCATGAAATTTGGTGGCATAGATGTTCTGCCAGTGGGCTATACAATTTGATTCTATCCATAGCAAAATCTGTCCATGGGAAACAACTTCTGTTAAATGGTGTAGGAAGACTTATCCTGTACCATCTGTCCCATGGTGAACAAACCACACAGTATTCAGAGAATAGGAGCTGCTGATTGCTCCCTTTCTACACCAGAGAGAAATGAAAATAAAAAGTTTGCATCTTTCCTGCCACCCCATTGCTAATTTGTGGTGAGACAGCATCTGCCCTTCCAAGTGTTACTGTGTTGTAACAGATCACATTGCCTGGAAAACTGAAAGGTACTATGTGGATTACTGAATGCATATCTCCTGAAATGCAATGTTATTTGAACATTTAACAGGTACTGTTGTCTTAATCTGCAGATTCCTCTTGTAATCTGGAAAACAAGAGAAGTAATTCTTTCGTTTGGGGTAGAAATAAACTTATCATCTGTTACAATGCATCTACAATTTGTCAATGTTCTTAACCCTTCCTCATTGCCTCTAGTTTGAAGTAATTTTACTTTAGCTTTAACACATCCTCTAAGCTTACACTGGCTGCTATTCACAGAGAGGGTATATATCCTAAGCTTCTCTGTCTTGCTATACGTGGATTTTTTTCCTAAACCTGGAGGGACTAGGGGCATTAACTGGTAAAATCTTTCTTCTCCAGAAAAAAAGAGTTCTGCCAAGAAATGCAATTTTGATAACATCCAAGTCCATGCTTACAAAAGTACTTAAAATGGCATAAAGCAGTAGTGCTGCAGGTAGATGCAGTTCTGTCTATCTTCCTCCCTTCCCTCACCCTCCTCCCCTCTGCCCTGTGCACCCAACCAGTGCAAACTGGTATGGCTGAGTGGTGAAAAGCAGTAGGAAACAGGCTTGAGCTCTTATAACAGCTAGTTTCAAACTGGATCAATTCCCTGATCTGCCTTTGCAAGACACCATGCTGTGTGCCACAGCCAGCATGGTGCAAAGGGCAGGAAAACATGAGAAGGCAAAGAAAATGCAGGAAAGAGGCAACTTGCAGGAGCCTTACCTCCTCATTTTGATGCTGGGGAAACCACAAATTTAAAAACCTGATCTTGGAAAATGTAGCTAGGCTCCATCCAGATTAAGGAAATTCAAGAGAAACCTGATTTCCCATTTGGAAAATGGCAGAATGGCAGATTTTCAGTAAGTGACAGCCCTTGCTCTAATAAAAAACCTAAACCATTATTTTCTGCCTGGCTTCTTAGGCCTGTCTCTTTGCAGTGTTTGGCCTGCCCTTAGCTGAGTCCTAGATCAGTCTCATGGAAGACAAAATGCCATTGAATAGTTCAGTGAGACAGATGATAAAATGAAAGGATGTTTATCAGAAGGTGGAATGTTTATTTCTGTACAAATAAGATGAAAAATAATGAAGCGTGTAGATATTTTACCTATTGACATGTATTGATTGCTGTTGTAACTCAAGAGGGGAGTAAATTTAAGATCTTGCCTTTGTCTGACACATTATTGACTACTCAGGTCTGTTCTGGTTCCACCAGATAGAGACAGAAACCAGGGTTAATATCTATCATCTGATCCAGAGTAGCAGTTCCAGTAATCTTCCTCCTGGGCAAAAAGCGAATCCCTTTTAAAGTGACTGCAAAAGCCCCAAAGTCAGAAGGATCTAAGAAGGAGTAAATAAAGTAGAAGAAGGCAGCCAACTCACATAGTTTCCATGTCATATTCTCACAGTCTAACATTCTGTTCTCTCCAAGGAGGAAATAACAATATAATGTACAGCCCTGCCACTACTGCTATTAATATCTTGGAATGCATCCAGAAGCACATGGGTGCAGGAGAATACTCTGTTCCTGGTAATCACATAAATGTTTAGATGTTTTTCTTTACGAGGCTGAGTCTGGATCTCTTTTGTATGCTGCACTGCAGAAGTCCTTGTTTTCCAGCTCCTCAAATGCTGGGCCAGTCAAGCTTCCCTTTTTAAAGGCAAGTTGCCACATAACAGAAGTACTACAAGTTCCAAAACAATGTATGAGCTATTTTAGCTATTTTTGTAAAAAAA